>CM076584.1:157001657-157191044 GCA_034641835.2 Pinus albicaulis | reverse complement strand
CTTTAAAAACTCTTGAGTAGGCCGAGAGCTTAGTTAGAAATTTTGTGTAGATTTGCTGCTAGATTTTGGTGTAAAACTCTGTGTTACGTCTTTTAAGACACAGAGCATTATGTTCAGACTATTGCATTGTTAATGGAGCAGAAAAAATTATCTTGAAGGCGTGATTTAATTGTGAAGTTGAATGCCGTCAAGTGGTAGAGGGCCCCTGCCCCTTGAACGGATTTCTTTTGCGTAAACTAGATAAGTTTTTCCTAGCTGTCTTTACGTTCTGCATATTGAATTAGTAGTTGTTGTGTTTTATATACTGTGGTCGTACTCATTCCAGTTCTTCCATAAGAAGACATTCTTCCAACAGACCAAAATGATGAATGATTGATGACTATGGTATTGTAGGATATCAGTTAGATTTGTATTTGTTTTAGCTAGCTACTGTAGCCATAATTCGTTCCAGTTCTTCCACAAGAAGACACTTTGCCAATAAATCAAAGCGATGAATGTTTAATGACTATGGTACTGTAGGATAGGATTTGTATTTGTTTTAGCTAAGCTACTGTAGCCATAATTCGTTCCAGTCCTTCCACAAGAAGACACTTTGCCAATAAATCAAAACGATGAATGTTTAATGACTATGGTACTGTAGGATAGGAGTTGTATTTGTTTTTAACTAGAGACTGTAGTTGTATTCATCATAGTTCTTTCACAAGAAGACATTTTTCCAATAAATCTTAACAATGAATGATGAATAGCTATAGTGTCATAGGAATTAGTTGTAGTTTTTAGTCTTCACTATCATAGTTGCACTTGTTCTAATCACTCTTCCATAAGAAGAAATTCTTCCAAGACATCCTTAAGAAGTTCAAGATATGACTGTGATGTGACAACTTAGTTTCATTTGCTTTCAGTTCATTGCTTTCAATTGCATACAAGTCCACAGTCAAAATTGTTCTACCTCTTCCACAAGAAGGAACTCTTCCAAAATATCCCTCATGATGAACAAACCGATTGTGTAACTTCATAGAATAGTGCATGTTAATTAGAATGCTCCGGAGTTTCATTTTGCATTTAATTCATGTCCAGCTACTTCGTTTCAAAGTTTGATGATGGCTTATGGTTTAACATTGTTCTAGTTTAGAAGCATCTTAAGCTCATGTTTAAATCAATTCATTGCACTTACATCTCATAGTCACATTGTCACCCTTTGCACAGTAGATCGCTTTAGTTGATAGGATTCATAAGACAGCCTTCATTATTTACAAATATCTTTTTGTTATGAAAACCACCAGTGATCCATAACCTTAGGAACAGAAGATAACATCATTTCAAGGTCTGAAATATCTCTGCAAATCCATCACCATAAACAGAGCTCTTCCTCAACAGAACTACCCTGAAAAGAAACCAATAACTCTTGGAGTATAGACTCTGACCTTCAATTGAAATTGCAGAATAGAACTAGGAATTAGTCATGGAATAGATGAGCTTAGAATAGAATGTTGCATCATGATTAGTGTCTAACTATTTAGTTAGAAAACTTGCATATTTAAGTGATCATTTCTCAAAGTCTAGTTTGTGTCATTTGTTTAAAAATTCATCATCAAGCTCTTGTTTCTATTCAGTCATAGTTTAGATGTTGTTTCAGTGTTTTTGATTACATTTTCCATTCCATACATTAGGCTCAACTGTGTTTTTGACTACCACTCTCTTTTCATTAGTTTTTTTAGGCATTTTCATTGTAAACATAAAACTTCAAAAGACCAAAAACATCATAAATCAACATAAAAGACCAAAACATCACAAAACACTACATACAACGCACTAGGAAACAAGCACCTAGGTACATATGGTACATTTCACTTCAGCAGTTTACAAATCCTGGTTGACAATTAAATGAACTCAGTTTAGGAGACTAGATTGAGGCACAACATTTTGGCGCCGTTGCCGGGGATGTGAAAACTAGGTAACCTTTGTTTCTTAGCATCCAAAAAAAATTTTATGCGTAGGGAGAGAGATTCAAGAGGAAGATTTATAAGCAGCAGAGGCAGAAGTTTGACATCTAGAACACCACTTGTTTCATCCAGATCCAGAACTAGTACACCTTCAAATCAAACCCATCTTCCATCCTTTACTGATCCTGGACTTCTAGAAGATCTAAGGTCACCTATTCCATTAGAGAAACCTTCCACTTCATCCACTGAACCTGCCATAGAAGAGGATCCAAAAACCTTTGTTGAGGATACAAACCTTTCTACTTCCACGGGAGAGTCAACCATGGCAGAAGAAGGAGGAGGAGGAGTTGTTAATGGAGAAAACACATTTGGAGGAGGTAGAGGAAGAGGTAGAGGAGAAGGAGGAAGAGGAGGTAGAGGTGCAGATGGAGGAAGAGGTAGAATAGGAAGCTCTTTTGGGTTCCCTATACTTGATGGAGAAACCAATACAACCATGAAAAACATTTCACCTTTTGTCCTTCCGAACTTCTATGGACTTAAAACTGAGGATCCTGAAACTTTCTTATTCGAATTTGAAGTGCTGTGTAGGACTTATGACTACCTTCAAGATGCTAAAAAATTGAAATTATTTCCTTCAACTCTGAAAGGAGCAGCATTGAAGTGGTTTATGAGCTTAAACAGTAGTTCCATTAGGACATGGGAAGACATGAAACAAGCATTTCTAGAGAGATACTTGGATTATTGTATGCCGGTTAATCATAAGGAAGAAGTGTTAAAGATGTTACAAAAGGAAGATGAAAACTTAGAAGATTTGTTGGAAAGATTTAAATACAACATAAAAAGGGCACAAATGGAAAACCTAGATCAAGACACTTTAAAAGCTCTTTTGTTGAAAACCATTAGGGATGAATGGTTGGATATCCTTAACGTGATGGGAAAAGGGGATATATCACAACTCACATTACCTGAAATATCTGAGTTATGTATCAACCTTTCCAGAGGGAAATCCAAAACTGTCAAAGGTCCAAGAGATCCTGCTCTTGCAAGAGCAAGTAAATCTGCTTCTGGGACTGTAAGTAGATCAGAAATAGGACACATGCTTGATGATTTTAAATCTGACATCTTAAAGAGTCTTAGTGAAAAAATAGACACCCTCAAGATAAAAAACAAGCAAAAGGCTGAATCTGATGCCTTGGCAATATTTTGTCCCAAATGTAGGAAGAAACATGCCTTGAGAGAGTGCCCTTTGGATGTAAAAGTTGTAGAAACCTGTGTTATTTGTTCCGAGAAACATGAGACCAAGAATTGTCCTTCTCTTCCTGGTCTCAAGGCTGTTTTTCAAGAAGAAACTCCTACAGATTCCACATAATCTCTTAACTTTGTATCTAGAAGACCTTGGCAGCGACCTCAAACACAGGGATTTCATGATCAAATGTATAATCAACCTCCACCTTGGAATTCTTGGCAGCAACCTTGGCCCCAATTTCAAAATCAATCTCAAGCTTGGGCACAAGGATCACAAGGTCCCTATGGAAGATACTCTCCATATTATCAGTATCTGCCATCCTATCCACCATACCCACAAAATTTTCCTCAAAATCTTCAACAAAATTTTCAACAAAATTCTCAACAACATCATCAGAACCAACCTCATCAAAATCAACCACTTCCATTACCATTCCCTCAAAAATCCAATCAATTACCAGCTCAGCCCATACCAAACCCCAATAATAAGAATCCTCGGAATACATACATGATAGAAGGACAACAATTTCCAACTTATTTAATTACTCCTCTAGACCTTAATGATGTTCAACTTAGGTCTGGAAGGATACTTGAGAAGAGGAAACCTTCTGTGATCATACAAGAACAAGATAATTCTGAGGAAGACTCCCTACGGGTTAATAAAAGTCTTGAGGAAGAAACATCCTTTCAAGGCCAAAACATTGAAAAACTGAAACAAAAAGATCGAATAAGCCCAACTCCAGTATTAGAGCAACCATCCACATCTACTTCTATACCTCCCTTTCCGGAAAGATTACAAATTGACAAAGGTGTAGAAAAACAAATAATGGTGCCTAATTATGATTTCTTGGATGAATTGAGAAATATTTGCATTAAAATTCCATTATTGCAAGCCATCAAGGAAATCCCAATTTTAGCCAAAACAATAAAGGAGTTGAGTATGAAGACAACAAAGAAAAGAATAAGAGAAACCAAGAAAATTCAACTGGTAGGACAAATAGCAGACATTATGATGGGTAAGACTACTATTCCAAAGTACCTTGACCCAAGAAATCCAGTTGTCAAAATTCACATCAATGGAATTGAAATTCAAAACACACTCATTGACTTAGGAGAAGCAATAAATATCATGAGTAGACAAATCATGGACAAACTGAAACTTCCTAATCTTCTCTTTACACCCACACTATTACAACTAGCAGATAGATCTGTGAGCAGACCAGATGGGGTAATAGAAGACATTCCAGTGTCCCTAGACTCTTGGGAGTACCCTGTGGATTTCATGATCCTTACACCCAAGAATAATCTAGGAGGCCATCCTGTTATACTAGGAAGACCTTGGTTAGCTACAGTTGATGCTTTTATTAGTTGTAGGTCCGGTGATATGTATATTTCTGATGGAAGTTCAACAAAGAAATTTACTTTATATCCTCCAGCTAGGACAATTACAGATCTAGATGACACTCAATGGATAGAGGATGAAGAATATTTGCAACCACTCTTCACAATTTCAGAAAATAGTGAAGATAATCAAATTCTGAATACTCTAGAAAATTTTGAATCTTCTCTAGAACACAAACAAGAATCATTTCAAGAGAAATCCAATATTGAGTTCTTGTCATCTAGACAAATGTCTCTTCATTCTATGGACAAATTTGGCAGTTCTACAAGTGAAATTTTTCCAGGCAAAACCTTGAACATAAACAAAAATCTGGAAAAATCTCAACAAGAAGAACTAGTCAAAGTATTACAGAGACATTCTTATGCATATGCATGGGAATACACTGACATGAAAGGGATAAGTCCCAAGACTTGTACTCATCACATCTATATAGAGGCAAATTGCAAACCAATCAGACAACCTCAAAGACGGATGAATCCAAATCTTAGGGAAATTGTCAAGGAAGAATTACAAAAATTGTTAAATGTTAACTTCATCTATCCTATTTCAGATAGTCAGTGGGTTTCCCCTTTAGTAAGTGTACCTAAGAAAAATGGAAAATGGAGGGTGTGTGTTGACTATCGAGAACTGAATAAAGCTACTCTTAAAGACCATTTTCCCTTACCTTTCATAGATCAAGTATTAGATACATTAGCAGGTAAAAAGTACTTTTCATTCCTGGATGGATTTAGTGGTTACAATCAAATCCAAGTAGCACTTGAAGACCAAGATAAAATCACATTTACTTGTCCTTGGGGTACCTATGCCTACCGAGTATTGCCATTTGGATTGTGCAATGCACCTGCAACATTCCAAAGGGCAGTATTAGGAATTTTTTCTGATCTGATACATGACTGTGTAGAGGTGTACATGGATGATTTTACGGTTTATGGGGATACATTTGAAGAGGCTTTAGAAAACTTGGAAAAGGTCTTAAAAAGATGTCAAGAAGCAAACCTTTCTCTTAGTCATGAAAAATGTTTTATGATGTTCACTGAAGGTATTGTTTTAGGGCACCACATTTCGGGGGATGGGATTAGAGTTGATGAAGCGAAAGTTGAAGTTATTTCTAACCTATCCATTCCAAGTTGTCAAAGAGATGTAAGAAGTTTTCTAGGATTTACGGGGTACTATCGGAGATTTATAGAAAACTTCACCAAAATAACATCTCCTCTTTTCAAATTACTCACCAAAGATTGTGAATTTAAGTGGACTTCTGATTGCCAGTTAGCTTTTGAAACCCTGAAAACCAAAATTTCTGAAGCACCTATATTAAGGGGACCTAACTGGAAGTTACCTTTTCATATCTCGACGGATGCTTCCGATACAGCTCTGGGAGCAGTATTGGGACAGAAAGATTTAATTCCCTATGCCATCTATTATATCAGTAAAAATTTGACTCCTGCAGAGTTAAACTATACTGTAACTGAAAAAGAGTTTTTAGTTGTTGTTCATGCCATTAACAAATTTAGACACTATATAACAGGCTATGAAACTTTTGTTCACACTGATCATTCTGCCATTAGATATTTAATGAATAAATCAATCACTAATGGTAGAGTTATAAGATGGTTGTTATTATTGCAAGAATTCAACATTACTATTCTAGATAGGCCTGGAAAACAAAACACTGTGGCTGACTTCCTGTCTAGAATTCAAAATGTCAAAGATGACACTCCGGTTGAAGATCAATTTCCTGATGAATATCTTTTTGCAGTTTCTACTCAAACTCCATGGTTTGCTGATATTGCTAATTATTTAATTTCAGGAAAATTTCCTTCAATTATGAATGCAAGGGATAAAAGAAAAATCATTAATGATAGTGCAAGATATTCATGGGTCGCTAATGAGTTGTACAAGACAGGTTCAGATTTGATCATTAGAAGGTGTGTTCGTGAAGATGAGATGCCTGAAATTCTCAAGACATGTCATGATGAACCTTGTGGCGGACACTTTGCAGATAAGAGGACAGCCTATAAAATCCTTAATTTAGGATATTATTGGCCATCTTTGTTTAAAGATGCAAGGGAGTATGTCAAAAGGTGTGACAGTTTCCAAAGGGTAGGGAAACCTTCTCCTTCAGGTGAGATGCCATTGCAACCTCAGGTACACATTGAACCTTTTGAAAAATGGGCCTTGGATTTTGTAGGACCTATTATTCCTCCATCTAGACAAAAGAAATACATATTAGTTTGCACTGATTATGTTACTAAGTGGGTAGAAGCTAAACCATTACTTGTTGCTAATGAATCATCTGTAGTTACTTTTCTTTTTGAGGATATTTTTACTCGTTTTGGTGTCCCAAGGGTAATTGTTACAGATCAAGGAGCTCAATTTACATCAAGGCTAGTGGAGAAAATGATGGAGAAGTACAAAATCAGACATAGAACATCTACTCCTTATCATCCACAAGCAAATGGTCAAGTGGAATCCACTAACAAAGTCATTGAAGGAATCCTAACAAAGAGTGTTCATCTACATAGAAGAGATTGGGTAGATAGGCTTCCTGAAGCCTTGTGGGCCTATAGAACTACATGGAGAAACACAACAGGCCATACTCCTTATGAGCTTGTTTATGAAAAGCAAGTTTTGTTTCCCATAGAGTTCCAGATTCAAACTTTCAAAATGGCAGTTCAGCTAGGACTTGATCATGAACACTGTAAATAGACTGAACCAAATTAATGATTGCAATGCATAACAATGCGACGGATTACATGTAGATGAGGCATCGGAACAGACAGTTTAGAAAGCGAGTCAGTCCAACGTAAAGGGCTAGGTATGCACATGACAAGTATCAAGAAGAAATTTCAAAAGAAAGGCAGGATTTGAGTCTCTTGAGCGTTTGAAAGTCAAAGGACACGGAAAATTACAGACAGCTTGGGCCATATGAAATTGTTCGAATTTTTGATAATGGGGCAGTAGAAATCAGAACTATAGATGAAGAGGAGGTCACTTTTCTTGTGAATGGCCATAGACTGAAGCTATACCACAAGCCACTCTCAAGAGAAGAGTTTGTCAAGAAGTTCCGAGGAGACAATGATGTGAAGTTAATGAAGAAGAGTCTCTCTTCTTCATCAACTTGATTAAATTTTCTGAAGCATTTCTCTTTTGAAAAAAAAAAAAAAATAAATAAATAAAAAAAAATAAAAAAAAATAAAGGTATAAACATGAAAACCAATCACTGATTGGCATGTTTATACAGAAAAGATAGGGTGAAAATCAGAGTTTCTCTGACACTCTAACTTTTCCCATTTTTGTTTCTAAGCAGTTGTTATAAAAATCATAAGTTTAGTGCCATAGTACTTATGATTCATTTCATCTCATTCCATTCACTATCCATCCATACTTCATCTCATCCATCATTCACATCTCACTCCATTCCATTTCATTCATTTCACTCCATTCCATTTCATTCATTTCACTCCATCTTCCATTCACTTCATTCTCATGTCAAAACATAGAATTTGATATCTTGCTGCAAGAGAATAAAAATATGCCATGAATTGCAGTACACCCCTTATGTTCCTTCATTCCATGAACTGAATCCATTCTTATTTCATTATCCACTTCATAATCCATCATCCATTTCATCCATTTTCATAAACATTTCACCCATCTCCCAGAAACATTTCATTTTCATAATAAAAGTGTTCTACAGGGACATTCTGTAGCTCAGTGTACATTCTGTAGCTGATCGGCCTTTCTGCAGCCCGATAGTTTTTCACAGCTACAAATCCTGAAGACATCAACCAGCAGACATCAGAGTTACAACAAAGTGATCCAGAGAATTCATGAATCAAAGACATCAAGAAAATAATGAAAGATTCCTCCACAGATGAGCAGAGAAGACAAAGGCTACACAAACATCAAGGGAAGAGGTAACAAATTTAAATTACGATGGAAATTCATGAAAATTTAGCATAGTTTAGTTGTGAAATTATTCAAAGAGTTGTTTTAATTATTTTATTGATCAAACACCAAACAAAACCCTCTATAGACTTTGTATTAAAACTTCCAATTCAAATTTTCTATCCAGTAGCATTTGAGCGGTGGAACGGCCAAATCATTTGAAATTCCCACGACTCTTAACCAAGTTCTTTAATGATGAAGATTTTTCCTGCCGTCGTAAATCCTCCGCTGTCTCCTCAAATCATTAATGCATTCCTCCACCTCACTTCACCACTCTATGCCGTGACCATTTTCCATAACGTCATTCCGTAGCCAGTATTACATTCCGAAGGCAAAAGCATTATTATCATCAGGGACAGAACAAAAGAGGTACATTGCAAGCATAACGGTGTGAGAACTCACTGAACAGAGAGCATATCACTGAGAACAAAGTTCGGAGCATTGCACTGTCAACACAGAATTGTGGCCGTGAAGAGTTTAAAGCCTGTTGCTACCAGAAGACAGAGGTGCTAAAATTGAAGACTTTTCTACCAAAAACAGAGGTATGGTAGTAATTGAATTTTGAAGTCTGTTATTACCAAAGACAGAGGTGTGGTAGTGACTGGTTTTGAAGTTATTGTTATCCGAGACAGAGAGGCTGTAGTGTTGAATTTGAAGCATACCATTTGCTACTAGAGACAGAGGTTGAGTTTGAAGTCTGGTGTTACTAGAAACAGAAGCGTTTTTCAGTGATTGAGATTGAAGTCTTCTGTTACCAGAGACGGAGGTATTGCACAAAAAGAAATTTGGAATCATCTACCACTGTCTATCAGAGACACATTAGCCCGAAAATTGAAATTGCTTCCATATCATTCCAAGGTTCAACAGAAGTACATCAGTCCGAGGATTCGAAGGCATTTTCTAAACAGAGGCATACAAACCAGAGATTTTTAAGACTATAGCTATTTCAAAGGTATGTTCTTCCAAAATTGAAGCCATTTTTTTTAGAGATTGAAGCCATTTTAATCCGAAAGTAAAAGCCATTGTTTTGTGGATAGAGAAGAGTGTTAATTGATAGTGAAAAATCATGGGTTTCATCGTAAGGATTGAGCCTATAGGATCAAAATATTTAGAAGGTTATCCACAATGCAAGGAGATGCTACAACAAATAGGATGGCTCCAATTCTTAGAAAAGTTTAATGGTTGCCATAAGGAAGTCACCAAAACGTTTGCTAGATCATTCCAAGGCACTGAGGTTGAAATAGGAGATGTTAAGTTTACTGTTAATGAAGCTTTTATAGCAGAGGCTACAGGATTATCCAGAGCTGGGGAAAGATGGTTTAAAAATAGGGAATTCCATAATGACTCATGAAAACAAATCCTAAAATCACCAAACATGGATGTTAGTGTGTTCAAGAAGGGAATTCCCAGTACAGCATTGAAGAGCAAATGGAGGAATATACTACTTCTTTTACAAAAATTTGTTACATGTGAGGGTAGGTATGGGACATTTTATGTCTACCATATGAGACTAATGTTGCATTTTCTAGGAGAAGATTTGAATTTACCATATTTCTTGTATCAAAGTCTGAAGAAAATGGCTTCTTGTGTTCAGAGAAGAGTTCAGTTTTTGGAAACAACCCTGTATCATCATGGGTTAGTAAAAATTTTAATTGAGCATCATCTATCTAAATCAAATGATACATGGGGTGATTTCTTAATAAGAAATCATTTTGAGGAAGCAAAAGAACTATCGCCTGAACCACAAGCCACAAAGAGAAGTAGGAGATGGAGGACTCCAACAGGTAAAATTGACAAACCGGTTCAAGAAAGCAGTGAAGAAGTCATTCTGGAGAAGTTGACTAGAATCAAGAGTCAACTCAAGGCAGAGAAGGTAATCAAGGAATCTGTTATAGAAAAAGGGGAAGGTTCCTCTCAACTTAGGAGAAGCCACAGATTAAAAGGAAAACTGAAGAAAACATCAATCAAACAAACAGGGGTAATCAATATTGAAGATGAAGAAACATCTATGGAAGAGTATGATGATGAATATTTTTATGAAGGCACCCCTGAGATTGATCCTGCTCAACAGGAAATCTATGATTATGTGGAAACTCTAGAGAGAACAGCTTCAGAAAGAGAAGAGAGAACCCCCAGTCCTCCACTAACTGAAATTGATATATTGAGGAGGGATAGGTATGAGTTGGAAGTGTTGAATGGACACATCAGAAATGAGAATGAAATTCTCAAAGATCAAATCAAGCTCAAGACTGACATGAACTCAACCTTATCCCTGCATATAGACAAAGTGGAGAGAACCAATGAGAAGATGAAGACAAGGAACAGAAAGTTGATCAGAGCACTCACAAACCTCGGGTTCAAACTTGTGATCAGGAAACCCAGAAGGCCTTTAGCATGCAGACAAAGGAAAAGAAGGGGATTATATGTCCTTGCAGAAGCCTCAGAATTCATAGGATAATTTGCATGAGGACATGCAAAGAGACAGCAGTGGGGGTATGTTGAGCCTCAAATTTGTGCTTTCCTTCACCTCATTTTACTTCATTTTCCCTTGTTTATTTCCATTTTAAACCCAATTGATCAATAAAAATAGTTAAAATTACTTCTAGAATGGTTTACATGACTGACTTGTTGAATTTTGTGATTGTTGCCATTGTTAAGCATTTTGACCGGAACTAGCTGCAGAATGCAGGCATTCTGTAGCTAACCGGCGATTCTGCAACTACCTTTATGTTTGAGCATGTTCCAGGTGGCCTCTTGAGGAAAAACGCATATGGGCATGATCCACGTCGTGCCTACATGGTGTGTTGCTCGTCATGGAAGAGGAAATGAAATCTGTGTACGGTTATGCACGTGGGAACACATTTTGTGAAAGAAGACTCCTACTCGGACTGTTACAGTCCAGGTGTCTTTTCTCTTTTACGCAGCCACCTTAAAGACTCCTAAGATGATTTGGATTAGGAAGACATCATTCCTAAATTATTGTAATTATTGTTACTTGCATTTACTTTAAAAACTCTTGAATAGGCCGAGAGCTTAGTTAGAATTTTTGTGTAGATTTGCTGCTAGATTTTGGTGTAAAACTCTGTGTTACGTCTTTTAAGACACAGAGCATTATGTTCAGACTATTGCATTGTTAATGGAGCAGACAAAATTATCTTGAAGGCGTGATTTAATTGTGAAGTTGAATGCTGTCAAGTGGTAGAGGGCCCCTGCCCCTTGAACGGATTTCCTTAGCGTAAACTAGATAAGTTTTTCCTAGCTGTCTTTACGTTTTGCATATTGAATTAGTAGTTGCTGTGTTTTATATATTGTGGTCGTATTCGTTCCAGTTCTTCCATAAGAAGACATTCTTCCAACAGACCAAAATGATGAATGATTGATGACTATGGTATTGTAGGATATCAGTTAGATTTGTATTTGTTTTAGCTAGCTACTGTAGCCATAATTCGTTCCAGTTCCTCCACAAGAAGACACTTTGCCAATAAATCAAAACGATGAATGTTTAATGACTATGGTACTGTAGGATAGGATTTATATTTGTTTTAGCTAGCTACTGTAGCCATAATTCGTTCCAGTTCTTCCACAAGAAGACACTTTGCCAATAAATCAAAACAATGAATGGTTAATGACTATGGTACTGTAGGATAGGAGTTGTATCTGTTTTTAACTAGAGACTGTAGTTATATTCATCATAGTTCTTTCACAAGAAGACATTCTTCCAATAAATCTTAACAATGAATGATGAATAGCTATAGTGTCATAGGAATTAGTTGTAGTTTTTAGTCTTCACTATCATAGTTTCACTTGTCCTAATCACTCTTCCACAAGAAGAAATTCTTCCAAGACATCCTTAAGAAGTTCAAGATATGACTGTGATGTGACAACTTAGTTTCATTTGCTTTCAGTTCATTGCTTTCAATTGCATACAAGTCCACAGTCAAAATTGTTCTACCTCTTCCACAATAAGGAACTCTTCCAAAATATCCCTCATGATGAACAAACTGATTGTGTAACTTCATAGGATAGTGCATGTTAATTAGAATGCTCCGGAGTTTCATTTTGAATTTAATTCATGTCCAGCTACTTCATTTCAAAGTTTGATGATGGCTTATGGTTTAACATTGTTCTAGTTTAGAAGCATCTTAAGCTCATGTTTAAATCAATTCATTGCATTCATATCTCATAGTCACACTGTCACCCTTTGCACGGTAGATCATTTTAGTTGATAGGATTCCTAAGACAGCCTTCATTATTTACAAATATCTTTTTGTTCTGAAAACTATCAGTGATCCATAACTTTAGGAATAGAAGATAACATCATTACAAGGTCTGAAATATCTCTGCAAATTCCTCACTATAAACAGAGCTTTTCCTCAACAGAACTACCCTGAAAAGAAACCAATCACTCTTGAAGAATAGACTCTGACCTTCAATTGAAATTGCAGAATAGAACTAGAAATTAGTCATGAATAGATGAGTTTAGAATAGAATGTTGCATCATGATTAGTGTCTGATTGTCTAGTTAGAAAATTTGCATATTTAAGTGATCATTTCTCAAAGTCTAGTTTGTGTCATTTGTTTAAAAAGTCATCATCAAGCTCTTTTTTCTATTCAGTCATAGTTTAGATGTTGTTTCAGTGTTTTTGATTACATTTTCCATTCCATACATTAGGCTCAACTGTGTTTTTGACTACCACTCTCTTTTCATTAGTTTTCTAGGCATTTTCATTGTAAACATAAAACTTCAAAAGACCAAAAACATCATAAATCAACATAAAAGACCAAAACATCACAAAACACTACACACAAAGCACTAGGAAACAAGCACCTAGGTACATATGGTACATTTCACTTCAGCAGTTTACAAATCCTGGTTGACAATTAAATGAACTCAGTTTAGGAGACTAGATTGAGGCACAACATACCTTATTTTGAATAAAATTATGGGTGCTACGAATCAATCAACACTATTACCTTTTTCTTCTTGCTTTGTCCTTTTATCTTGAGATTTTGAGGAGTGGTAATTCCTGCCAGTGCATTACATGATATGGTCGGATTCATTTCTTCCTCTTCTGGGGCTGGTTCCTAGTGTATATCCTCTTCTTGTTCATTTTGTTCTTCCTCTTCACAATCTATGTAAAATAATTTCTTCTCAGCACACTTATGACCTTTAGTGTATTTGCTATCACAACTGTAGCAAAGCCCTTTTGCTCTTTTTTCTTCCAATTGTTGTGGTGTCAACCTTGTAGGTTGTGGAAATCTAAGCGTAGCCACACTTCCTTCTTTATAGAATTGAGTGGTAGGCTTCCTTGTTGCCATAATTTTACATTCAACTTTTCTTGCCAACCTGAATGCCTTCTCCAATGAATCAGGTTCCAAAACGCAAACTTCATGTTGAATGTTATCCTTTAAAGTGCCTATGAAGAGATCAATCCTGTGTTCCTCTGGAATATCAGTTACCCTTATATTCAATTTTTGGAAGTCCTCAACGTGCTGCCCCACTAAACTCTTTTGTTTGAGATTTATCAATTGGCTAAAGAAGGTGTTGCTCTTTGTATCCTCATAATGTGCTATCATTTCCTCCGTAAAAATTGACCAAGTGACAATTTTTTTATGGGAGCAAAGCCATCGATACCATACAAATGTATTTTGTTCTAAATGTAAAGTTGCAATGCGTGCCTTTTGTGTGTTTTGCACATTATGGAGATCAAAATATTGCTCCATCTGTAGTATCCATGTTACAGGATCCTTTCCATCAAACTTCCTCATATCCATTTTTGAAATATGGTGGTTCTTCCCGCCAACATTAGAGGTTATGAAATCACGATTAACATTTATTTTGTTCTCATCATGAGGTTCTTCTACTATATTTCCGCCATTAGGAATCGTTTCTTGTTTTAAGCTTGTCATCAAGCCTTCCATGTATTCTTTTAGATCATTCTTCATGTTTTCCATGTTGTCTTTCATGTTTTCATCGATCTTAGCTTCCATGTCATCAATCTTAGCTTCCATGCCCACTTCCATGCCATCCATCTTAGATTCCAAACCATTCATCTTAGCTTCCGCGCCTTTCTTCAAACCATCCATCTTAGTTTCCATGCCTTTCTTCAAAACTTCCATTTCATTTTTTGTTGTTCTTTGCGAGAGCGAAATTTGTTGCACTTGCTCTTGTAATTTTGATATGTCATGTTGCCATTCTTCGTCTTCATGAGTCAGAGTAGAGCCTTCTAAAGGATTAATGGGAGTTGAATTATTTTTAAAGGCCATTTTAGAATCCAATACTGATATCTATTCTACAATATTCCCTTGGAATCAATTCAACTTGATTCTTCAAACAATACTTATGCAATTCGGAAAAAAATACACACCTTTTACTTGCTTTTTAGGAGCTCTGTATTGAAATTGAATTATCTCTGTAATTGAGAATCTTCAATATCTGAAATTCACTGCTGTAGTAGCCTTCTGAACTTTCTTTCAAATGCCACAGATATGATCTGATTTGGATTCTTCAAGACAAAGTTATTTCCAATCTCCCACAATGACCCAACTTTGGACTGGTTCAGTAGAGCGAACTTGTACGGCTTTCCACGTGTCACTGTTTTGTCCTTCGTCTCTGAAATTGATAGCCAATATACTTCGGTCCGTGTACTTGCAACCAATTTTTACGGCACTCCAATCCGATGCCCAGAGAGAGAGTTATTGAACTTTTCCCACGATCACCTCTTTGAGATTAAATTCAGGAGCCTGAAAAAGCACTACCTTCCACAGATCATATCTCCAAAAATATTGCGAACCAAGCTCTGAAATTTTTTGACGAATTTCCTCAGGATTTCAGCTTCGCACCATATGAATTTCAGATTCTGAACCTTCGTAGAAATTTTTTTATAGCGCAAATGCCACGATGACCTGTTTAGGAGCCTGAAAAAAGACCTAACTTCCACAGATCATATCTCCGAAAATGTTGCGAACCAAGCTCTGAAATTTTTAGAAAAACGGACAAAGACCTGACAGTCTTCTGAAACAGAGTTCAGAGTGAGCCTTGTCAGCTCTGAGTCTCTAGGTGTTGATCCCACTGCTGACACCTGGTCTCGATTTTCCTAAATTCGAGACAGGAAAGAGTCAAAACGCTCTCCCTTCTTCATCCTAGTGTTACGCACCTTCTCCTCCAGATACATCTTCCGCTGCTCGAAATATCCTTGATATAGCTTTTCCAACCCTACCCATATTTCTCTAGCAGTGTCCTTTGCTACTATGTGGGGTACGATGTGATATTTTACGCCATCTAGGATCAATCGTTTGGTTCTTGCCATTTTCTTCTTGAAGCCTCTCAGATGAGCTGCATCCAACAGCTTTGTAACTGCGCTGTCAATGAGGATCTTTAGATCATGCTCATCAAGGAGAAACTGAATCCTTAACTTCCAAATGGCATAGTTGGAGGCACCCTCCAACCTATCTTGGTCACGCAATCTGTTGTTGGCCATCTCCTCAACTGTCGACTTCTCCCTCTAACCCTCTGCTCAGCTAGACTTATGCACTCCTTAAGGAGTAGGTCGATGCTTCTGCTGCTGCACGGGAAAAACTTAGTCTCTTTGAGTAAAAAAACTCTCTAAGGTCAAGAAATCCCCAACTGTGTTTTTCAGAAATTTTCTAACGCTTATGCACCAACACTCACTGTTGTGCAGCTACTGCGTCCTTCAGTTACGCTACCTCTTCTGCAACTGAAAAAGCTTACCCCTTTATCAACTATCTCAAAGGGAGCTTTCTCTGCTCCTGGCCTGGACTGCATAACTACTGGGGTAGTCTACTGCAGCTTACGCAAATCCCAGTCCCTTCAGCGTTGATCTGCTGGTTCACTTTTGTTCCTCCTGCACTTCAACTTGAATCTTTGATACCATGTGAAAAATCCTAAGTCTGGATTCCTATTGCAACAAATCTTAATTACTTCTATTATTTTCCATAATTATTTCATTATAGTGAAATATCGAAGTAATTACTGAAGCAGTCTACACAAATAATGTTGCGGAATAAATCTAAGTGTTGAAACAAACTGAACAAAATATAATGAAAAACATCCACATTTGACACAGTTATTTTTGAACTGAGTCCCCGAAAAAACGCAACGCGAGAAAACCAGTGCAGCGGATCTGAGGGTTTTGTATTATTAAGCAGCAGAATCTTGAGTACAACTAGGGTGCCAATATCTAGCTCACCCTTCAGAGAAAATCTCGGCAACGGAAGAAATGTGAGATATACCTCACTCTGCGAGTCCCCAGCTGATCCGGAGCAGCGCTAGTGAAGCCCCTCTCTTCCACTGCGTGATGCCTACGCTGCTACTGCGTAAGCCTGCGTGGGCAAGCTATGGAACTATGTCACCTCCTCCTCTGCAACGATCAAGCTGATCTCGAACTGAGTTTTGGCCCTCCTGGCTCAGAAACCCCAACTTCTAGCTATCTCTAGACTAAATCTAGAAGGCACTGCGTCACTTCTGCGTGATCCCCTTCAGGGACTGCGTCACCCCTCCAGATGACTGCGCTGCCTCTCTCTCTGAAATGTACTCTTGGTCCTCCTGACCAGTTACTGCATCTACCCCTCTCTAAAACTGATCACTAGATCGAAATCACTTAGCCAACCCTGCCCTAGTGATTCGATCTTGATCAAAAGTTATGTCTCTCTCACAAGCTCGAAAATGCCAAATGCTCAATGTATTTTCCATAGGCCCCTCACCCTCCTTCTTATAATATTTCGTTGACCCTTCAATGGCTAAGATTAAAACATAGTCAAGGGGGAAGATTAATTGGGAGTTGATCCATGACTTTATCTAGAAGATTCACACTTAGTTTAATTAATACCCTTTAATTAATCAGTTTCCCTAAGTTTAAACTTAGGAAAACATTAAAAAACGATTAATTAATTTAATTAAACCATTTCTAAGTGGAATTTTCCAAAATCCTTTTTGGGTATTATGGAATACATGTGTCTTAGCCTATATACAAAATTACAAGGCTAGAGCACATCCGATGCTCTTTAAATAGAGATCATGGACCAATCAGGTGTTAAGCCACAGATCAAGTGTCAATAATACCGAACAGAGAATAAACCGTCGGATCACTAAATATCGTGACCACCAGATTATAAGTTACAAAAGTACATAATAAAGAAACACACTTTACCTAACTCTACGCTAGACCACGTTATACTTAACTATTTCCTATGTGTCAAAATATCCTAACAGGTTAGACTTGTACTATCGAGTGACGAGGTAGATGACCCCGGATCTAGTTCCATACATTCAGGTTTGCGCTTTCAAGATTCATACCAGATCACAGAGTATGATTGCTATGATCATTCAAAAGTCATCCAAACATGGGTCCACCATTTGTCATCAGTGGACATGACTTTGATTATTGTACATGTAATAATGGCTTATAGGCTAAGTATGGGTATGCCTACCTCACATGGTAAAGCACTTCAGTCCTCAGCCACTCCTTCTGACTTTGTGCTTTAGGGGGAAATCTGTTACAAGTCATTTTGTTACATTCACTCAAATGGCCTGAAAACCGGATCAATCAACATCCTTGACACCTTGCAATAATCCCTTTGCAAAGCCTTGAGCATTATCTCTCAAAAGAGTCCAAATTTTCTGGGTTAATCAGCTCAAAAACCTAGTTTTTGGACCCATCACGCTTTCTGTTCTAGCAACCTGAACTGTTACATGTTGCCTAACTGAGCAACTGCACTGATCAGCACATGTTTCTTTCACAGCAAGTGCAATGGTTCTAGAATTTCAGTAAAAATTAAAAATAATTTTGAATCTTCCCTTTCCAGAAGCTTCCAAAGTGGTTTTAACCATTTAATATTGATTGACATCTCAAATTCCTATCCTAGAAGTCTTATCGCTTATCCCTAGAGCTTATCCTCCCTCATATCTGGATCTAATCCCTAGATTGGTAAAACCCAAACTACCCCTTTTACTGTATAAATTCATTGCCTCTCAAAGAGTCTGGGTTGGTTTTTGGAGACTCTTAGATATGCCCTGATGCTGCTGATTTTTACCTAAGGATCCATTACCATCCTTGAGTTGTGATTGAAGACTTTCTTTGTGGATAAGGAAGGACAAGTTAGGTGGGAGACATCTACATGGTCAACATCTGTAAAAGGGTTGTGATCCTCTCCTACATTTCATTAATAGAAAAAGCTTTGTTTTCCTATACTTATGTCTATTTGATGCATATGTATTTCAATGTCTTCTTGACTCATTGATTGGAGATATTAGTCTATGCTATTTGTATCTTGTAGTTCTCTTGCTTGTTATAATTGTTTTGCAGTTTCCATTTATAGCGTTTGGAACTGGAGCTAAAGTTCACAAGCAGGGAGAAGAGGAGAACTTGCGTTGGACTCAAGGTAAGTCTTTCTTCCATGTTCTAATTTCTCTAAGGAAAGCACAAGTCTTTTGTTTCCATTGTTTCTAGATCAAGCCACTAGATCTAGAGAGTTCAATTATGTCCGCAGAAGAGAATTTTCCGTCAAACAGTACCCAGGTTCCTTGTAAGAAGCCAGCAAATATAACTCTTAAATATGCCATGCAGCAGTTGGAGATAAGTAAATTATTGTCACGAGATATTTTCAACAGTAACCAACTCTCCCTTTGGACACTTAGTTGAAAAGAGGCAGCAAGATTACAGAATTGTGCTGCTAGATTATCGGAAGGCAATATCCCTGCTATATTTAGTGCATTAATCGGCAAGTTTGTCAGATGACAGTACATATATTTCAGTCAACCAAGCAGACTGGGACTAAGAACTGTTTATGTCAGCTTATTAGCATTTTCTGGCCATTCCTTTTCCATGTAGCCTCTTACAGCCACATGTACATACACGATTAAAGATTTCCCATTTTCAAACAAAGAGCTTGTCTCTAGTCCCTTCCACATTCATCGCATTGCTTCCAGGACCATAAGGTCGCAGTACTAAAAATGTAATAAGAATACTTCTAGTAGATAAGATGTTTTTAGAGCATACATGTACTCTTTCCATGTTTTATTCATCCTGAAAAACAAACGAGTTTTTAAATACTATAAAGAGAAGGGAGCACCTTAATGGACACTAATCTGGGCACCGACTTGTTTGCATGCTGTTGAACAAAGAATAGGCCCACCGACGGTTCATTTGCTGCGAGCTTCATCATCTCAATCAAACTTTCATGCACTGCAATCCCAATGATTAATCATTATACACGAATGAACGACTATTCACTTCATTTTGACAAAAAGAAGAAAATTTAGGCAACACAAATGGTGTACTTGCAGACTGCAGTTGAAGATGGAGCAAGATGACAACTGACTTGGAATAACTAAAATTTAAGTCGTAAATTATTGTATGACCATAACGTAATGATTAAAAGTAAAAACTCAATGCAGAAAGTGGCCTTGTAGACCTGTCATCTTCTACTAGATAACAACAGATTTCTGAAAACCTATTCGAGTAGAATCACAAAGTGTTTATTTTTACAAGTTTATCTCTATATTTTATTCAACTACCATCTTTTTCAAAGAAAATACGACTAATCAAATTGGTGCATGCAACTAAACATGTAAAACTTTCTAGAAAATTTGAATGATATATTGAAATAGAATATTGGCAATTTGTGATATACTCTGGAAAACTCCTTCACCCTACATTTTCTTCGAAAAAAAAGTCTTATATTTACATATAAATATTTACGAACTGCAAAGCAAAATAAGGAAGGGCATACACAATGAACATCATAACCCCTTCTGTAAAGCAACTAAAACAGAAATAAAGTCAAAATAAGCTAGGGTTCTACATGATTACATGATGTATTATTTTCTGTGCATTAATGAAGTATACAATTTCTATGTAACTCTCCCTGTCTCTCTCAACACAGACAAGAACAGAAAACAAGAAAATAAAGCTTTTATTGATCAAGTTTAAATATGATCAATTTGGAGGAATTTTACAGTAGAGTAAGTCACTAATGCATGGCCCATATCAAATGAGGAGTCTTGGTATGGGTGACCTTCCCTAGAAGTCCTGGTTGCTAGGAGCAAACCCCATAGGTGATGATCGATGATATGTGATTCATTTCGCTAGTTTCAATCACAATTCTAGCTTCACCCCTATAAATATCACTTAAAGTGATGAGTTCTTAGCAGACTATTCAAGAACTTGAGAATTTGGTAATTCTAACTAGTTCTCCTGGGGTATGGTTCATGCATTAAAGACTTACTCTACATAGTTATCCCAAAAATGACATTCAATATATTGCACTGTGAAATCCCACCAAAGGATTAAATAAGCAGATGAGGCAGCTCCAAATGAATAGTTCACAAGGCACAAAACTTGCTAAGATTTTGCAAATGGGATAGCAAGCGAAGTGGACTTGACTATGGGGAAAAACTACATGGCTAAGCAAACTTGAGCCAAGAATCTTGGAAAGGGTTACATTCCAAGTAAATCACGGTTAGTGAGAGCAAGTCTTGAAGGGGATTACTAACTCTATGCAATCCATTTCACCAATTTCAACCCTTATGAGCATCAACTGATGCAATGAATGCTAACTGAACTATTCAAGATCAAGAGAAATTGGTTGTTCTTGCTAGTTCTCATGGGAAATGGGTCATGCATTAATGACTTACTATATGGTAATCCCAAAATTGATATGTCACAAAGTTACATCTATGTATGGCATTCAAGTAATTTTATCACCATAATTTATTATTGACTCAGCTCTCACATGATTCATTCTATTTAACTCGTTCGTTTAAGTTGTTCTGAAGTTGGAAAGTTATGAATTTGAGCAAAATAACCCTATGATGAGCACCTTGATTGCTACTCATATTGTAAATCGTAATTATCATCTTTCACCCTTTATCACACAATGTGTGTCCATCAATTCTAGTTTCACCCCTATAAATATCACTTAATGTGATGAGTTCTTAGTGGACTATTCAAGAACTTGAGAATTTGGTAATTCTAACTAGTTCTCATGTGATATGGTTCGTGCATCAAAGACTTACTCTACATAGTTATCCCAAAAACAACATTCAATATATTGCACTGTGAAATCCCCCCAAAGGATTAAATAAGCAGATGAGGCAGCTCTAAATGAATAGTTCATAAGGCCCAATACTTGCTAAGATTTTGCAAATGGGGTAGCAAGCTAATAGGACTTGACTATGGGGAAAAACTACATAGGTAAACAAACTTGAGCCAAGAATCTTGGAAAGGGTTACATTCCAAGTAAAACACAGTTAGTGAGAGCAAGTCTTGAAGGCGATTACTAACTTTGTGCCGTCCATTTCACTAATTTCAACCCTTATGAGCATCAACTGATGCAATGAATGCTAAGTGAACTATTCAAGATCATGAGAAATTTGTTGTTCTTGCTAGTTCTCATGGTAAATGGGTCATGCATTAATGACTTACTCTATGGTAATCCCAAAATTGATATGTCACACAATTACATCTATGTATGGCATTCAAGTAATTTTATCACCATAGTTTATTATTGACTCAGCTCTCACATGATGCATTCTATTTAACTCGTTCAATTAAGTTGTTTTGGAGTTGAAAAGTTTTGAATTTGAGTAAAATAACCCTATGATGAGCACCTTGATTGCTACTCATATTGTAAATCGTAATTATCATCTTTCACCCTCTATCACAAAATGTGTGTCCTTCGTAGGTTTCATCTATGGTATAATCCCACATCTAGTGCATTTGTAACTCAAAGCTAAATAGCACTTGTAATTTGTAACTCCCTTTCAAGCTCTTGCCCCTTACACAAAATGCCACTTGTCTACAACATAACTTCACCTATAGAAGGCCCTCCATTCTTGCAAAGCAACATAGATTTCTATTCAAGTGCACTTGCAAGCATATAGTTAACGAAATATTGTGTTGCACTTTCACGACCAAGTCCCTTATGCCTTTTTGTTTGCCATTTGTCTTCCAATCTCAAGAGACAGAAGTAACCACCAACAAAACCATTAACACATGTGTAATGCCATAGCGTAAAAGAGAACACTAGATGTGGGTGTTTGTAGGCTAAAGAATCAACCACGAAATGAATAAAAAGTGATATTACAAATGAAGCATAAGTTGTGTATCTATATACTGTTGAGAGTTTGGGGTAGCATTGGGTGTGCTCTAGCTTCGAAACTTTGTGGAGGGGCTGGAACACATGAGATCTCCAAGACCCAGAAAGCGTTTGGAGAAATTCCATCTGGTGTAAAAGTTATTCAAATAATTAAATTTTTTAATGGGGACCCTAAGTCTAACTTAGGGAAATTAAAAAATTAAAGTGAATTAATTTACACGTGATGAGAATGTTCTAAGTGACGTGAATCAAGCATTCTTTTAATCTTAGCCGTCGATTAGAGATTAGATCACGACCGTTGGTTTGCCAATGAGAAAAGTATAAAGGAAAGACTTGGGGTTAGTTGGAGAACACACATAGCGGATGCACTGAAGCTAAGTCGAAATTTTGGGGCGGGGTTTGCTGAGGATTTCAAAGTGAGTTTGCAGTGCAGTGAGGGGCAGAGATCGGCAAGAGATGATCTGATCCTAGGCCGAGAATACAGCAGCAGAGAGACAGCATCGTACTAGGCAGTGCAGAGGCCAGCCAGAGAGACGCAGTCCAACCAGGACCACGCAGAGGTAGCATAGGGCAGGCCCAGCGAAGGCAGCGCAGGGGCAGCAGAGACCCAGCCAGGGTGACGCAGGCCCAGCCAGGGAAGCACAGATGCAGCGTAGACCCAGTCAGGGTGACACAATGAGTACGCTGGTTAGTAGAGGCTGACGCAGGGGCTAGAGGAGCAACGTTAGGGTTCTAGTGAGCTAGAAAGGGCTCATTATCTGTAATTCCCGACTGAGGGTGTGATTCAGCCATATTTTTTGTCTCCGAGTATAAGGTACAGTTGCCATGTAATTTCTCTGTAGGGCAAACTATTTCTGGTGCCCAGAATGTTGTATTCAGATTTTGCATAATAATAAAACCCTCTAGAGTTGTTGCACCGGTTTTCCCGCATTGGGTTTTTCCGGGGACATTTGTCCGAAAAATCTGTGTCATTTTTCATATGTGCGTGATGTTCAGTAAATGATCTGTATTTGTGTAGGCCGCGATTTCTGTTTACTTCGAAGTTTTTTTGAATATTCAATTAAATAACTTGTGTAATAAATCAAGTAAGAGAAATAAATCAATAGTTAGCAGTAGGATTTATGTAATAAGGATTCAGATATTTTCACATACACAACTAATGAGGTGGGGTGTCTCCCTCCAAGAGGGGTTTATGGGCTCATGTAAAAGCTTAGATCAACCTTAGTCACCTAAAGTAATGTAAAATAATGTTGAACAGGTCAAGTCTTAAGCCATAACATAGTGATACAACTAACGAGGATGCTTAGCCATAAATGATAACATGTGAAGATCACCAACATTCCAACAAACCACCTCCCCAACCAACCTTAGGCATGGGGACGCAACGAAGGATGATAAATACTCAAAAAATGCACATACCCAACTCATAGAGATATAGCCATAGTTCAATTATAAAGGAGAGTGAGTATGAAAACACCCAACTCAAATATAAGTATGGATGGGTTTTGTTGCTACACAAACTAGCAGGCCTAGTCAATAGGCAAAAACTAGAGGGCACAACAACACCTTGGGATAGATGCCCACTATCACCACAGCTTAAGTCCCCTTCTCTTCTGGAATTTTCACCGATGGGAGGAGTCACAGTGACCCTCGCTTGGATTAATAAATGTCTATGGTACGCTAGAAGTGAGGCAAGGTGGTTTATTAAATGAAAAGGTTCAATAAGTCGTGAGCTTTGGGAGAAGCTAGAAAGATTCTCCACGAAAAACCCCTTATAATAAAGCCACAGAAGACTTAGGTTTGAGTAATGACACATGATATATGTGCATCCAAAATCAAAGTAGGCAAGAGAAAAGGCAATGAATGATTTATTCAGCAAGTACTTAAAATATTTCCTTCAAAGAATCCCCAAGTTGAAGGATTAGCCTTTAGGGTTCCCTCTTGATGTGACAAATACGGCATCAAATTTTATGGAGAATTCATTGTGGGAATTCCACCAAAACTTGAGCACCTTTAAAGGAGACAAAAAGGAAAATTTCTATCCAAACAACACTCAAAAATTCCTCCTCCCTAGAATTTCACACCAAGCCCTAGATGGCCTCCTTATCCTTAAAGGGGCAAATTTTAAGAAGAGAAAAAAAGGACAATTTATGGATTAAATCCAAGTTTGACCACCAAGGGACTTTACAAGTGCCTAAAACATTGGGAGTATGGAGTCATGGATGCTTATAGTAGGCTGAATTGACCTTCAAGGAGGCTAAAAGAGGAAGCCCTAACTACCCCCTTTCAACAATTACCTTCATTAAAATTAGTTAATGGAGTTTCCTGGATAAATTATGACAATCTTCCACTAGGAACATTCATTTCATACCATCAATGAGTAACACATGCAAAACTTCCCAAGATCATAATTTCACACCATATCAAGTAAATTAGAGCATAAATCTTCACTATGAGAAAAAATTCCATGTATTAGACATTTACATAAAGATATTGAACAAGAAAAGCACCTACTAGGCAATTTGAAGTATATCCATCCATCAACAATGCATTTAGAAGCTCCAAAAAGATAACAATATATCTATACATCAAAGTGCATCCCAAAAACATCCAAATCCTCTCCAAAATTGTAGGTCTGAATCCTCTAATGAGACTAGCGAAAACTCCATGTGTGATGAGTTTGAATGGGAAAGAGACTCTCCAATTGATACAAGTGCTAGCAATTTGAATTTATAATAAACAAGCCCCTAAAGTGTCAAAATAGGTAACAAAACCCTTGGTTACAAGCCAACCAAGATAGCTTAAACATTAATCATTATTTTATTTCCCCTTAGCCCACGTAGGGATGACATCATCCAAGCGAAGTCTCTCCAAGACTAGCGTTTAGGCCTTTTGTGCTCAAACTTTGGGAGAGGTCCTCTGAAATCATGATAAAGAGGGTGGTACACTCGTCATGCTGCAAAACATCTCTAAAACCCCTTTTTGAGCTCTATGGGCTCCAAATGGGTCTCGTGGGTCTCCAAGTGGCTCAAGATCAACTTGATGCTCCATCAACGAGGGCTAGAAGATGACACATGCCCTCCCATGTCTCTCCGAGAAAGACAAAACCTCCTCTGGGCCCTGGATCAGCTGCCAAGTGTTGGGTGTAATGTGTAGCCAGCTAGGTAATGTGGTCCAAGTGCATCATCATCTCTGTATAACTAGGACACGAACAAGCAATGTGGTGGTGATGAATAAGCCCATGGTGTGGCAATCAATGCTCTGCATGGCTGGAGGCCCATGTGCCATTATTGTCCTCTAGAGGGCTTGAATCCCGTATAGGGAGGCTAAGTCCAAGATGAAAACCCACCTGCAATCCTATATAAAATCCAATGTGTCTCCTCAACTTCCAGTATTATAATCCATTAGTGCAATTAATTAAATCAGTCCATTGTACATCCATCAAATGGGAGGTGTCAAGCGAAATAGTGATGGAACGGAGTGGGGTCAAAAGAGGAGGCTCCAAACCACATGCCATGGTACAAAGGCAGCTATGGTGAGGGAAGCGCATACCTTGGGTGTATGAATGTAGGAGGGAGCAATCGTGGTACATGAGTTACCTCAACCGTTGTTTTTCCACACTTCTTTATATACCTTTTGCCTTTTATTGATTTTTTCTATTTTACTACTCGGGGCTCAAGGTGTTGAGAGCATGATGTGTAAGATGTAGCAATGATTACCCTCTTAAAATGGGGAAGTTCATCGCCCACCAGGGGTTGGGACAATCATGGATTCTTTAATGATGAGAGGGGCACTCATAGGGGCCCTAGGAACCAGGGTGATGGCCATAATGATAGGGGGTAGAGCTCATGCTTGGATTTTTCCCACGTGCTAAATTTTATTTTATCGGCCATCTTTTGCATTTTGTGGTGCATTTCATGTTGTATGTGTTGTATGTCGCCATATTATGCTTTTATCTTTCTTTTTAGTTGCACCAACCTCTGAGGCATCGTTCTAGGTCGGGCCCAAGGTGTGGACAAGGGGAGGGGGAGGCTAATACTTTGTGAACCAAACGGACAAATGTGGACCCAAATGGGGAGAATGTGAAAAGGGCTTGTAATAAGCGAAGAGGAGTGGAAATATGGTATCGAGAAGTAGGGCCACGCAACCAAAATCAAGGTTTCCCATGTAGTGCCACTCCTAAAGCTAGAAGTCAGTAAAGGAGGTCCCACGGGACTAGGATACAAGATTAACCCCCAAGTTGAGGTAAGGGAACAAGAATACAGTCAAATCCCTTTTTTTCTGCCGAATCCCCCCACTATGCCATCCCCAAGTGTTCCCAAGGAAAGCAACCATAAACACCCAATTACATAATGAGAAACCATACCTTCGAGGTTGGAAGGCCCACCTTCAAACATACGATCATGACAGATGAGTGAGGGCACGCAATGGCTAGCTTAGGTGGCGGAGAATAGTAGCACATCATGATATCAGGTGGCTACAAGGGGTTGTTGGTTGTCAGTTGAAGACAAATTTAGAAGAAAAACTCCTATATGGGTCACCCACTAAGACTCAACCATCAACATAGAACTATTCAACTCTTGAGGAAATTCCACCAATGAATTTCTCATCTAGAGACATACGATACTAATTTGGCCATCTAATAAGTGTGCGATGAAAAGAGGTGAGTTCAAGAGATAAATGGGAGGATAATGGTGAGCAGGTATACCCAACTCAATGTAATGTCAATCACACCTAGAAGAAGATAGAGTGGGCTTTTGATGACCCAACTCAATATAAAAGTGGACCCACAAAGCTGAAAGGATGTTATGTAACACCACCCACCCCCTTATGCCATCTCAAGTTGTGGGAGTGTTATCATTTTGACGTGATCTCCAAGTTCTGTTATGAATATGGGATTACAACAACCTCAACATTTTGTTTTGTGTGCATAACTCAAAGGAGCTTGACCTGACTAGTCTAGACTCTAAAGTGAAAAAAAAAAGTTTTGCATGTCAAACATTTTGGAGCCAAATGTTGAAATTCTGATGTTCTATGTTGTTACAATCACTCAAATCCATAGCTTCTTTACGCTGCAAAGCAATTTAAATAATTATAGATAGAACATAAACCATATAAACTATATGCACAATGGAAGACAACCAAGAACTCAATGAGACACAAAGACGATAGGTCAATGACCAGGGGAAAACCCAACCAGATTCTTCGTCTATTAGAAATCAATTGTTCAGCAGAGATACAAAGTACAAAGAGAGAATGAAGAAATTCACCCAAATCTGAAGAATATCTCTGATAGCAGTAATTGATGCAAACACTGAATCACTTTGGCTCTCCAAGATATGCTCTTGCTCTTTACGACTCTCTCTCTCTCTCTCTCAACCTTCCTCTAGACTCTCCAACTCTCTCTTTCTCAAGTTCGAATGCTCCTTTCACAAGCACAAGTGTGTCAAGTGAGGATGAGAAGCACAAATATATAGTTAGAGCAAGGAAGTCGAATTCATGAGGGATTAACTCCTATGCCTTTAGGAGGAGTTACAGATGACATGATTGAGTCTCATGATTAAGAGACTTGAATTTCTTTTTAATAATAATACAAAAATATCATAAGAATAAGAATAATGATAATAATAATATTAATGATTAGGTTGAAATTGAACTATTAGGGTTGATTGATGATCAAAAGGGATTTTCCATCAACAATGCTTGATTACCAATTGATGCAAGGTGATGCAAGGTGATTTTCCGTCACTGCTGTTACTCCACCGGTGCTGTGAATCCGTCACTGTTGTTACTCTGTCGGTGTCGTGAATCCGTCACTGCTGTTACTTCGTCGACACTGTGAATCCGTCACTGTTGTTACTCCCTCAGTGCTGTGAATCCATCACTGCTGTTACTCCGTCAGTGCTGTGAATCTGTCACTGTTGTTACTCCGTCGGCACTGTGAATCCATCACTGTTGTTACTCCATCGGTGTTGTGAATCCGCCACTGTTGTTACTCCGTCGGTGCTGTAAATCTGTCACTGTTGTTACTACGTCACTACTGTTACTCCTCCAGTGCTGTTACTCCAATTTTTTTTTTAAGTATCCAATGTTGTTACTCCTTCGGTGTTGTTACTCCTCCGATGTTGTTACTCCAGGAAATTTTCTAAGTGTCCGGTGTTGTTACTCCTATGATGTTGTTACTCCTCCGGTGATGTTACTCCAGGGTGATATTTTTCTAAGTACTTGGTGTTGTTACTCCTCCAGTGTTGTTACTCCGCCAAGGTAAGTCGCCAGGTACGTCCTCGACCGACTCCGTGGATTTATTTGGTATTTTACTTAAGACATGATCAAATATGACTGATGGCAGACATACTTTACTTGGGGGGAGGTTTCGTATTTAAAGGATGATTATTATGGTAAATCTTGTCAGGAATGATTCACTCTTAATTCCTCATTATTTTGTAAAGTGACTAATCCTCCTCCATGTCACCTTCCTAACATCATCCTTTTTCCCCTTTCCCTGTTATTACCTAAGTCATGGTTGTTATTACCTCAGTCACAACCATTGTTGTTGGCCAATTTTCACGTTGAATTCAACATATGTAGGTCTTTCTGATTTGTTTTTCTCTTTGGTGAATGGGAAATACTTTTAATGGTCTAGGCCGTCTTTGACATAATGATTGGGTAGTCAATTTATTTTTGTTTATCTATAAACATAATCTTATTTTTAAGGAATAATTATGCAAAGATGATTTCATCATGTCAGCTTTCAACTTTCCTAATTGGTCAAATCCCTAATCTTGTAAAATTTATGATAATGACCACAGAATTGTATTTAAATATTTCTGCCATTATCTAATGAACTGTTCCTCAACCCCAATCTCAACAATGAAAAATATATTTATCAGCAGTCATTTTAAGGTTATTAGTTTTTGAGAAGCAAAACTATCAAAGTTGAAAATAGTTACTACACAACTTTTTACGCCATCCCTAGCTCTTAAGGCGTTGATCTGCCACCCCATCTATTAAGTAATCTGTTATTGATTAACAAAAACCATAGTTCAATTTTAAACATAAATGGTCAACTAGAGGATAGGAGGTCTCATCACGAGCCGACCTACCATGATCATAGGTCCTAATAAAGTGACATTACCACTACTGGTCACCAAGCCACGGTAATGGCCTTCAGTCATAAAACTGAAGGACGAGGTCTCATCACGAACCGACTTTTTCACTTTTGTTAGCTCCCATGAATGGCATTGTTATTAACTGGTTACCACACCAGAACAATGATCTTCATTTGACATCTAAGTAAATTGAAAGGTTTTTTGCAACTATGTACTTATTTCTAATAGATGGGACACTGGCATCTCAATGGATTAAAAAGGCATCCTTGTCGAGGCTATGGACGCCTGCTGGCAGCAGTGGCTATGTCTATGGTATAGAAGTTAATTTAATACTATAATCTACTTGGTTACCTTGTTTTCTCAAAGCTAATTTCCGATGAAGCTGACTATTGCATATACAAGGTTTTCCAGAGCTCATGGTTCATGGGGTAATATTTAATGAGTTCTTAGATGATGGTGGCTATGGTTTATATCTATTATTGGGTTATAAATATTTATTTTACGTGTCAAAGATGAAACTTTTAGGATATTTGATATTTGACATTTGTTTCATCTATCCATCATTCCTTTATTCTACAAGTATCATATCTTTAACCAAAGATAGTTGCTTTGCCCAATCAGTCACCATTTATTCATATCTTAACAACACCACAACCATTTGAGGTAGAATAAAAAGGCCTAATTTTGATTTTGAATCCCAGATAATTAGACAAACCTTGAGAAGCAAAGACTGAGATAACTAATTCTCTTAATTTCTGTGCTCATAACAACCAAAGCTTATGGGTATAGGGAATGCATATTTTCCCTTCTTATCCATTATTATCCCATGCCATTCACAATATGATTATGTCACTTTTATATGTAATGGGGTAATTGAGGTGATGAATTACTGATTAAGGATACTCATGAGATGTTTTATAGATGACAGGGAAACTAATTAGTTTGGTGGAAGGAAACCCTGCTACACTTTCTGATTACTTTTTTCAACTTGCATGGCTTCCACCTTCCGCATCACTTTCAGCATCAGCTCAGCCTACATCAGCTTCAAGAAATGTCAATCCACACATGCCATTCCACATTTTTATGGAGGTAAAACTTGAGGTAAAATAGCATAAGGTTATGATTTATTAAAAGTTTAGGAGAATGTCATGAAAAACCATTGAGCATTATTCACTCATATTTTTCAACCATTATTTCCCCTTCTTTACCACTTCCCATTTTTCAGAGACAAAATCTTTCAGTTTGGGGGAGTGTTACTTTCATTATCATAAACATGCGATTAATATTCTTTATCATCCATCAATCTCCTTATTCATTCTCAGAATCTCCTTTATTCCATGTTGTTATACACCAAGCAAAGATTTCAGCCATGATTATAGCAACCAGCTCAATTTGTCTTCTAGTGTAGCATGAGGGCATGCTAATTCTCTAGTTTGGGGGAAGGGTTGCTATGCATGATGAATGATTTCTCATTTCTTCCTCATTTTTGTATATCCTTAAAACTATCAACTGGATTCTTGTGATTTTTGGATAACAAAGAGGTATCATTAAACCCGGAAATTTTCAAGCTAAAGCAATTTGTAAATTCCAAAAATTATGCATTGTTACCTATAACCATTTTGCTGACATATTGAAATCTGTTCATTGCATTGATTTGATCTTCAGATTGGAGAAGCAGTGATATAGTATAAATTTTCTTTCAAAATTTCAGCAAAATCTGGTTTGTAATGAAGTTTGTTTTTACTTTTATCATATTTTGTTGCAATTTCATATAGATATGGTTGAAAGTATACATGAAATTTTTTTTAATGAAGCATTTGGGGAAGAAGCCTTATGTTCCATCAATATCATGCGTTGGGGTGAGAATTTTGATTATTGTACTACAAATTGGTTAATACAAAGGCATTGGGTTGCATGAGAACATGCAACAAGTTCAGTTTGGGGGAGATGTTGGACCACTAATTTGTATTATTATTATCACTTCTTAACATCCATTTCAGTGATTTCTAATGTTCTTTTATCACATTATTTATCATAATTTATTATATAATTCCATTTCATAATTATTTATGCTCTCTTGGATAAGTAATACTTGTTCTCATTTATTTTAATAAATTAATGATTATTATGCATGATTTTGCCAATGAAGGTTTATTAATGAATTCGTTATAACATCACTCACTATTTTAGCCTCCAAGATCTCTTCCAGATTGCAGATTTGATCTTCAACTGATAATTAAATATTCCAACTCAAAAATTCGCTGGAATAACAAGAGACAGTTTTGCATTGAACGTTTCGGGCAAACGAAGAAGAATCCTAAAAATCCAAAACATGGGTTTTGTGCAGAACGGACCAAATTAGTTTTTTTTGCGAGCAGTTTTCCCAAATTTGGTTTTGATTGAGAGAAACACAAGGTTCTTTGAAGGACAGATTTGCAGATTTTCTATTGTGGCCGTTTTCCAAATTGCCCCAATTGTAATTGCTAGATTCGACTTGTGCCAGCTGAATCATGATGGAAAGATCTTTCAGATCTCATCTTGGTTATTGATATTTTGTAATCAGTTTATTTCCCTTTGTTGTTTGTATATTTAAAAGGGCACAAACCAGAGAGAAAGGGGATCGAAGGCATAAGGATAGAATGCAGGAGATAACGCAGGGATATAACGCATAGAGGGTTGGCTACGCAAGGAATGGAGCTGTGTAATATAACATTATTTTAATGCAAGATTAATTTCATGTTACTTCTGTGAGATTGTAAGTATATCGCAGCCCTGATCAGAGAGTTGAGCCCACTCTCCGATCAGGTGCTGCGTATATCCTGTGTGTTGCTATTTCTATTTCCTGTTTTGTATCATTTGTAATTGTTGTGACAGTAGACGTATTTGTTGATACTCTTATTGTTGTGAATGCATTGTAAGCTTTACAATTTATTACTGCCATCTCTTTATTTGTTGTTACAGTGATTTTTGCTTTGTTTAAGTTATCGAATCCATGATTGATATCAGAATTGTGCTATTGTATCTGCACATATTTTGCATGTTAGCCTTGCAATAATCAACGCACCCGGATTGATAATTAATGTGGGAAACGGTTTGAATAGTTATTCACACTTGGACACCAACATTTTGGTAAAGTCATACTTGAGACTTTCTACTTTTATAAATTCATCCTTGAGCTTCCAATTTTTAACACTGCCTCTCAGTTAGGGAGGAATTCCCTTTTGCAAAAAAAATCTTTGCTTTCTCTGCTCAACTTTGTTCATCATCTGGAACAATGATGTCTCACTCTAATGAAGAAGAACATCATAGGGGAGATTCATCCATCACCCTATATTCACTTGGGGGCAATGCCACTAGCCAACATATGATAAGGATCTCACACAACCAAGTCCATCTCTGCTTGGGGGGATCAACCTGCCAACACATGACAAGGATCTCACACATCCAAGGCTCATATTTGCTTGGGGGGATTCACTTGTCAACACACGACAAGGATCTAACAGATCCAAGGCTCATCACTACTTGGGGGATCCACTTGTCAACACATGACAAGGATATCGCACATCCAAGGCTCATCACTACTTAGGGGGATCCACTTGTCAACACATGACAAGGATCTCACATCCAAGTCTCATTAAATGTGAAGTGGTGGGACACCTGCATCCTAGACAAGTCACACAGACAAGTCTCACTACACCTATTGGCCAAATAAGTGACTCTTCCCACTTCCCAGACTGTGGGTCGAATGCATACTGAAGCCTATTCATGTGGCACACACTACACAAGAGGTCCATCATCCTCAAGAGTTTTCCGACATCATTCCCTAATCTTGTGAGCTCTGACAGGGGGGAAAGGCAACTCAATGTTCTCGATCAACTGTGATCGCTTCTCGGAAGGGTCATGTCCATAAGTCGAAGTTGCTCTCTACAAACCAAGAACTTTCCTTTCGGTAAAGGCTTGGTAAGAATGTCAGCTATTTGATCATCAGTCACAATATGATGGAGCTTCATTTCTCCCCTCTGCACCATACCCCGGATATTGTGATATTTTATCTCAACATGCTTGGACTTGTCATGGAACATAAGATGAATCCCACTCTTATTGTCACAATATATAATTGTTGTCTGGAACTTGCTCAAATAGCTCTCCAAAGAGCTTCCTCGTCCATACTGCCTCACAGTTAGCCATGCTAGCAGCAATGTACTCAGCGTCAGCTATACTTAGTGCAACAGACTTCTACTTTCCACTCATCCAAGAGATCTTGGCAGATCCCAAGCTAAAGCAACACCTAGAAGTGCTTTTTCTATCAACAGAGTTACCAACCCAATCAACATCATTATATCCATGAAGTGTTACATTTTTATCAGTATATCTCAATCCAATATTTTGGTCCCATGCAGGTATATCAACACATGCTTTGCAACAATCCAGTGTGCATTTGATCGCTTAATCGTATATTGGCTCAGAGTATTGAGCGCAAAACATATGTTTGGTTAGTGTTCACTAAGAACATTAGTGCCCCAATCAATTGACAATACTTAGAAGGATTTTCCAAATCAAGACCTACAACTTCACCACATAGCTTCTTGAAATTCATTTCCATTGGAGAATTCATGGACTTGCATTATGTCCTACCAAATCATTCCAGTAGCTTGACAACTTGTTTTCCTTGAGAAAGAAAAATCCCACCAGGTCTTTGCCATACTTCAAGACCCAGAAGGTAGTGCTTCAAATGAATAACTTTCATTTCAAATTCAGAAGCTAACTACATCTTACACTAGAGGATAGGTGGTTCACCACCAGTTAGAAATAAATCATAAGCATATAATTCCAAAATCAAAAGGCATACCTTGGACTATCTTGAAGTAAATATTTGGATCAGCATTACTTCTAGTAAAACCAAGCTTCATCAAGAAGCTACCAATGCAGGCATACCAAGCTCTTGGAGCTTGCTTCAAACCATAAAGGGCCTTCTTCAGTCTAAACGCATGAGTTTTCCAGTCATGTACTTTAAAGCCTTGTGGTTGCTCCACAAATACTTCTTCCTTGAGGAAGCCATACAGAAAATCAATCTTCTCATTCATTTGGTTAAGGAACTATCCTTGGCTAGCAGCTAGAGCCACAATAGATCAGATGGTTGTATAATGGGAAACGGGTGCAAAGATTTCATCATAGTCTATTCCCTCTTTCTGGGTGAACCCTTTAGCCACAAATCTAGCTTTATATTTTTCAATATTGTTATCAACAACATGTTTAATTTTATATAGCCATTTAAAAGACACAACATATTTACCTTGTTGTCTTGGAATCACTCCCATACATCATTATGAATGATGGACTCATATTCCTCAGCCATTACATCTTTCCACACTTGATCTTTCACCGCTTCTTCAAAAGTGCATGGTTCAGCCTGAATAATGTTGCTCATGCTTACCACATATTCCTGGAACCGGCATGGTTTCTTGCTTTCTCTAAAGGTTCCTCAGGGAGCCGCATGTCCATTGGCATCCTGCAAAATGTCACAAAACCATAATCATGTTTTTCTAGAACATGGAGAGGGATCCAAGGATTCCATGGGTTCATTAGCAAGATCAAGTTCAAGCTTGGGATCTTCTTGTGCATCCAAGGCATCATCCTGTCTTTCAATATTAGCAAGAGGAGTGTCTATGGATTTTCAAAGAGTTGCATCTTCATCAAATGTTATATCTCTACTAAACTCTTTATTTCTTTGTCTAGGTACATATATTCTATAAGCTTTAGAATTTTCACAATAACCAACAATCATACCTTTCTTACCTGAAGCTTCCAACTTGGTACCCTTTTTCTTTGGGATAGGGCAGTCAAAGATCCTCAAGTGCCCATTTTGTTATGGGTTATATCATACGGTGGTCTCTTTCCTGATTCCAACTTCTTTGCAGAAGTCTTGAGCTCTTGTCCACTTCATGCCCACTCAAGTCATGGGATGGCTCGACACCTTCCTCATCTCGATACAGAGGACTTGGTTCTCACATTCATCAAATGTACATGTTGATCCCAGAACAGGACCAACAACAATAGTAACAAAGTAAATAAACATAATGAAAGTATACATGGTGATGAGGCAAGTATTTCTTTCTTTTCTAGATTTGAGAGTGGCTCTTTCATTATCCTTGCGCCAGCTTCCTCTTGGAGTTTACTCTTCCTGCACTATTCTGCACCCTAATGATCTTTTTTCTTTTTTTTCTTTTTTTTCTTTTTTTTGCATTCTCATCAAAAAGTTAATGAAAAAATCATTCAAATACTCATGCAAGGAAAATAACCAATGATCTATAAAGATAAATCTAAACAAGAACAGTGACACAAAGAAACAACATAAGACTTGATAATACTTTGGGATTAAAGAAAGTTCTTAGCTCCCTCTTGATCCGTCTTCTATAGGTTACCATTGTCCATAAGTCATAGTCATTGGCAAAAGAAATGCATCTTCTTGATCACCACGTGGAAAACTCCATCATAATCCACTCGAATCTCAGGTGTTTCGGAAACCATCTTTCTCACATGAGTTAATGTTTTATAATGAAGATGAGTGAACTTTTGGTGCCACAGTTTATATTGATAATTACTTATCATGAATGAATGCATGGATAGGTCTTCCATTGATTTTATACAAATTTTCAAATCTTGATCCCAGAGTGAAGGCATGTAATAATAATTATACATATTGACTTCATTGTCTACAATGATATTAGTTATAATCCATCTTTGATCGCTGAAAAAGAAGTTAATTTAGAAAACTATCATTTCATCTTTTGCAAAAGTCATGATTCTTACCTACAACCACTATTGTTGGTAAACTTTAATACCAAATTACCAAAACCCATAAGATTATGACCATTCTCATATAATGAGAGAGAGTCAAAATCCCCCTATCTTCAGCATTTAATTTCTATCAGTTATTCTTTCATAACCTTCTATTCATTATACTTATTTTCAAGACAACACTTTCTTGTACATGCATAAATAGAAATAAAACTACTCTTTACTTTTGCATGCATTAACAAGTACCAAAACCACAACTATTAAACACATGCAACATCTTAATTACTATCTGCAAAATTACTATCATATCTTGGGTTCCTTAAAACCTTGGAAGAACGGTAGCAGTAAAATTTCAACTGTAAAATTTGAGCAATAAAATTTTAGCGATAAAATTTCAAGAATAGAATTTCAGCTATAAAATTCAGCAATAAAATTTCAGTTGTAAATTTCAGCAATAAAAGGGGAGATATTTCAATTTTCAACAGAAAATGAGCAGCAAGTAAAAGGAACAACAAGAGATATTTCAGCAAAAAAAGAGTTGCAAATGGAGCAAACAACAAGAGATACTTCAGCAGAAAAAGAGTTGTCAATGGAGCAGATAGCAAGAAATATTTCAACAGAAAGAGAGCTACAAATGGAGCAAACGGCAAGAGATATTCTAGTAGAAAGTGAGTTGGAAATGGAGCGAACAACAAGAGATTTCCAACAGAAAGAGAGCTGGAAATGGAGCGGACAGCAAGAAATATTCTCGTAGAAAGAGTGTTGGAACTGGAGCGGACAACAAGAGATATTCCAACCAAAAGAGAGCTGGAAATGGAGTAGACAAAAAGAGATATTCCAGCAGAAAGAGAGCTGAAAATGGAGTTTGTCTTCTTGAGCTTGTATTCACCAAAGCACTGATACCATGTAGAAATTCTAATGTTCTATGTTGTTACAATCACTTAAATCCATAACTTCTTTATGCTGCAAAATAAGTTAAGTAATTGTAGATAAAACATAAACCATATAAACCATATGCACAATGGAAGACAACCAAGAACTCAATGAGACAGAGAAAAGTTAGGTCAATGACCAAGGCAAAACCCACAAGGGGAAAACCCAACCATATTTTTCTTCTATTAGAAATCAATTTTTCAGCAGAGATACAAAGTACAATGAGAGAATGAAGAAGTTCACCCAAATCTGAAGAATATCTCTGATAGAAGTAGTTGATGCAAACAGTGAATCACTTTGGCCCTCCAAGATATACACTTGCTCTTCAAGACTCTCTCTCTCTCTCTCAATCTTCCTCTAGACTCTCCAACTCTCTCTTTCTCAAGTTCGAATTCTCCTTTCACAAGCACAAGTGTGTCAAGTGAGGATGAGAGGCACAAACATATGGGAAGAGCAAGGAGGTCGAATTCATGAGGGATTAACTCCTATGCCTTTTGGAGGAGTTACATATGCCAAAATAGGAGTGTAACTTATGCCAGAAAAAAGAGGAGTGTAACTTATGCATTTAGGAGAGAAGTGTAACTTATGCATTAAAAAGGTGTAAGAGGAATCTTGTTATGACGATTCATTAAAGTGTGTCAGAGAGTGTAAGAGGTGCGTAAGAGCATTAAAAAGAGAGAGAGTAACATATGCATTAATTGAGGGGAGTTATATATGAATGATTGAGAGAATTGAATTTTTTTTTAATAATAATATAATAATATCATAAGAATAATAATAATAATAATATTGATTATTAAGTCGAAATTGAACTATTAGGGTTGATTGATGATCAAAAGGGATTTTCCATCAACAATGCTTGATTACCAATTGATGCAAGGTGATTTACTATTTTTGGAAAGTCATACTTGAGACTTTCTATTTTTAGAAATTATATTTTTAGACTTTCTATTTTTATAAATTCGTCCCTACGCTGCCAATTTTCAACACCAAACTCAACCTTCAATCTCAATTCCAATAACTCAGCAAGATATAGTTGAAGATATATAGACATATATGGGACTTATATGCAAGTGGACATTTTCTCATATAATTTTCACAATTATATGACAACGCACAAATTAACACCGTCAAACAAGAGCAAAGTCAGTTGCTGCAACTCCCCTGCATCGCCACAACTCCAACTACAACCCTATGGCAGAAGTTGCAATTATGCAATAGGTGTTGCAATTCCCTACCAAGGCTACAACAAGTGCTACTAACCAACACATATGCTACAATTTCAAGTCATCCAAATGGGTGCCAATGTTGTGACTCCCTCATGCCACTACGACTCCAACTATTGTTGCAACTCCAACATTGTCACTCACAAGGATAACCATGCTACATCACGCCCGTGACCCAATGAAGTTGTCGCGACTCTTGAATTGCCATTCCATTGTCAAACTTACCGGGTTTTGCCTTGTTGCAACTCCAAAATATCTTGCAATCTCTTTGGTCAACACTCTAGCTATACACTCAACACGAGTTATCACGATGCAAGATGATGGAGGCAAGTGGATAACCGATTAAGGAGGACAACTCACCTCTTGCAATCTAATTTAACTTGTTCGAAGAGATATGATTATCAATTAACTAAACATAATTACACAAGTTCTCATAACTATATAAGAGGACTTGTTGTCCATCTAAGAGAGCATAAACACGCAATATCTCATATCAATTAGGACCATAATATTGAACAACATTGTCTAGACATTCATTAGAAATCATAGATACACAAGATCTCATAGTAGTCATAAGCATAGCAATGAACATCATTGTTCAAGATTCAAATATGCAAATATAATATACTTATATGCATATCTTAAACTAGCTAGCAATTGAAGGAGGGGCTTCCACTCTCCACCCAACCATAGCCCATCTTCACAGTAGCTTTCTTGCAACTAACCACCCCCAACCCAGATCCAATGTTTGAGGAAATGCTTGCTCATGGTCTTCACATTGAAGACTTGGTTTAACACTCAAAGTATGGAGCCCATTGTCCAATTGGTTTATCAATTGTGCTCTAACAAGAAGCACCAAAGTGGTTTATTAACTGTACCTAGAACAAGCACCAGGGTGGTTGTTTCCTAGTAGTAAGCACCACAATGACCCACTCTTTCCTCTGAGTTCATTCATAGGGGTTCACCCAAACATAGTACTCAAAATTGAAACCGATAATCGAACCGGTCCACCTAATAAACCGGTTTTCAAACTGGGACTAGTTAGATCTCAATGAACCAATTTTAAAAAAACACAAGAAATAATTATTTTTTAATGAAAAAAAACACTATTTTTAAGATTTAAAACCATGATTCCAAACCAATAGAGACAAAATATGCAGAGTTTGCTCATATATATACCATGTAAAGATGAATATATCAAAATGGCACTGAGTGCAATACATATCAGCAACAAAATATGTAATCAATGATGCTATAAATGGCCTCTAGAGTCCAAAAACAAAGCCTACAAGTTATGGGGCCACTAGCCTATTACAAGTCTACATAGATCATATTAGTGATCAACATTATCACTTGAAACTTCTCATCATGATCGTACTCAATTGGTTGAGTCTCGACTCTCAAACTTTGCAACTACTTGAGTCACAAATTTCTCCGTTGGTTGAGTGACTTAAGTCTCAAACTTATGTAGGTATTCTGCCCTAATATGCCCTATTACTTCATTTGGTGCTCTATATGGCTTTACATGGCCTCCTATCCCAGCCAAGTGTTGCTTGAACCTGTTAATACCCCCTCCTTCAATAGATTTTTGGCAATATTTGCAGATCATTTTGCCATCAATCATATCACGAGTCTGTTGACCACTCTATGTCAACGACCCCATAGCAGTACACCCTTTTTTCGCAAAAGGGATCTATCATGTTCGAGTGTTCGTGCCATTCAGATTTCAACATTCATTCAACAATTTTGTAAATGATGTAAACCCATTCTGCATATCTATAATGTAAATGATCTTAGTAAGACCAACATATATGTAACAACCTAGGTAAGCCTAGTATTTTGGTGACAATTTCTATCCTAGAAGGTTTTTCGTCTCCCTGATTCATCTGTGTCTCTAGACACAACTGATCGACAGAGGTTTTCCCCTCCATCCTCACCCCAAAGCTAGGGTGGATTTTGTCGTCAAGATGCTAAGTAAGTCCTAGTGTTTTCTATCGAGTCTTTGTAAAAGTAATCTAGGAATGATCATAGCTAATTGGTCAGATCATTTTATTACAGATTGCTGGGTCTACTGGGTCATATTTTTGAGTCGCGAAATTGGGTAGATTATTGAGGATATTTTACGAACGGGTGTTCCCCCTCATAGGTTTAATGTATTAATCTTTTGTAAAGAGGTTGGAAAAATAATTAATCCCCTCATAAATCAATTAATTAAATTTTCTAGCCAAATTAAATTAAAAATCCTAAGCTAGAAATTTAATTAATCTTATGTCGTAGGTAAATTTAAATTCATCAAAGGAAAAATTCGTGGATCTCTAAAAAATAATTTTTTAAAGGTCCTAGGACAAGGGAATATTGAAAATTTTAAAAAATTTTGGACGCTTAGACCTTGATAATTAAGTCAAAGTCAATTTTTTGAGATAACTCAAAATTATTAATTTGAGTTAAATTCAAAATTCCTCAAAAAATAATAATTTTGACGGACGAGATTAAAAGATAATCAAATCCTTTTTGATAGTCGAGATTACTTTGACGGGGATCAAGCGAACTAGTCGTTGGAGATTTTATTTGTAAATTAGAGGTCAGTCACAGTCTATAATCATCCGATCTTTTGATTGTGTACTAGCTCTTGAAGCTCTCTTGTACTACTTTCTGGAATAATACAAACAAATTCTTTGCGGTTTTATTTGATGGTGGTGTTCCTCTTCGGCATTTTATGGTAAACTTGTTCTTTATATTATGTCGATAATTATTTTAATGAATTGTTGATTAATAGCCCTTGTAGAGTAATCTAATGTACATGTATCTTGCTTAGGTTACTGGATTTATGGTAAGAATGTTAATTGGATTGAATTAGCAGGTATCTCTAATTCTTGAAAATTTTATTTTTATCTTATTTCTCTATTGATTTAATAGTTTAACTTTAAGTGTGCAGAAATCTCTCGGATTTAGAATTGGGCATTTGGGGAAGTCCTCAACTGGACCGGCTGACTCCCAAGGAAATAAGATCTGAAGAGCCCTTTGGATCTAATTCCCCGAGCTTATCTTAAGTTCTCTTCTTGCAGGGTTTTCTAGAACTTGTGCCTAAATAAATAAAATTATCTTAACTTTTATTTATCGAATTTAAAGTTAGATCTTGTTAGTAAGAGCCTTACATCTTCAAATCTGGGAGCGAAGTCAAACTTACACTCCTTAGATCTGACAGTTCTACAACTATTGTGCATAGATCTGTAGATATATTGTATAGTCCTATAATTTTAACTGTGTAAGTATTTAGAATTTTTTTAGATTTTAATTTTCTAACTCGGGATTGGGGTTTCATTTTTTATTTTTATATATGTATTGAGTACCTGGGTTTTCTTGTTTCTGGTTTGTGCAGGTGACATTTGAGGGTTTTCAGTGAATTTTTTTAGATCTGAGACAGATCTAGGCCCTGGAAGGTAAGATCTAATCTCAGGAACAGAATTTTTGCAGGGATATTCAAGTTAAAAATTTTCAGATCTGAGTTTATTGGGTGAATTAAATTGCCAGGCAAAGGAAAATTTTCGAAAAAATTTAAATGTGCACCGGTTGTGCCTGCACTCCTCTTTCTACGGTTTTCCTCCTCGTCTCCTCCTTTCCTTCTGCGTTTTCATTTTTGTTGCTCCAATCTTTTTTTTCTCTTCTCAACAGCTCCCACGCTTCATTTCCTTGTCCCTTCTCTGTCCAAGCCCACAGTTTCTTCCCTTTCCGCTATCTGTGAGTGCCCTATCCTCTACACGCAGTTTCCCTATTGCGTTAACCCCTTCATTTTCTCCCGTGTCCATCATTAAACCTATCTTCCTTTATGCGCCCTCCTCGTTGTCGCTTTCCCTTTCTTGCGTGAGCTCCTCCCTCTTCATTCTACAGGCTCCTCCTTCCCACGTTGCCATCTCCTCGCAGTCCTATACTCTCATCTGATGCTTACCTGATACCTCTGTATCGATCTTCTCCATTGTCTTCCTCTCTCGTTGATCCATTCGCTCCTCCCGCTCGTCCATTTCCTTTCACCTCTTGCCCTAATACTTACGCACAACATAAAACAAAAAATCAAAAGTTTCCAATTGACTTTTTTTTTAAATCTTTGTGTTTTTTAATTTGTTTTGAGGTTTCGACTTTGATTCCTTTCATGAGGTTCTTTTCTTTTCTTTTCTTTTTTTTAGTTTGGCCTTTGTATAAAATCAAATTAAAAATTTTACTAACTTTTAAAACTTTCGAGATTTAAAAATTAAAAATTAAAAATTAAAAAACTTTAACTTCTAATTTTTTTTTTTATTTGTACATGAAATCAAATAAAGAATTTTTCGAACTATTAATAATTTTAAAAAAATAAAAATTCAAAAAAATTCTATTTTGTTTTTAACTTTTAACAATAAGAAAAAAAATTCAGATTTCTTTTACTCTTTTGTATATAAAAATTTAAAGGCCATTTGTTTATTTTTTATCTTATGTTTTTTGGAGCTATTGCTAAAATGGTAAAATTCTAGGCTTGGGAAAATATTTAATTGTGGAAGAGTTTTTATAGTTGACATGATTTAAATTTTTTAAATATCCTAAGTTTGACTATAGGAGAAAAATAAGATTTTTTATTGGATTTGCATTGTTTTAGAATATCATTTAATCCTTAATTATTTGATGAAGTGTTTATTTAACATCGAAATTTCACGGTATTCCTTAATGATTAATTATTGAGATTTAAGTGCTAAAATACTTTCATATGCTTCAGTTGAGTTTGATGATCAATGGCATGGGATTTTTAATGTTTGATATCGATTAAAATCCCTTATGGTTTAAATCTTGTTTCATTTACTTGAAATATTGGATATTTATTGAATATTTAAGTTTGGGAAACTTTCAAGTAATTGCGATCGATATTTTTTTTAGCACTCTATTGTGGATCTATGACAAATTATATATCTTTTAATTGGGTAATTTTTGGCATCTTCATAATTGGTACTCTTGCTTAAAATACTTAGTGGTTGAATCAGATAATTTGTACTCTAAGTGCTTTGAGCTTTTAACATCACCTCTCATCTTCAAAGCTTGCTTCATCTCGCTCCGTCTTCTAATCATTCTCCTTGCATTCTGCATTCTAAGTTAGCATTGCATATAGGATAGTTATTCATCCAAGCAACAGTTTCTCATCAAGTACTTGGTCCTAAATTCTTAGCAAGGTAGTTGACTCCATAAGGCACTGGTATCAATCATTCAAATCTAATTGAATCCTTTAATCTTGCTAGATCTATTACAAGTATTTGGTCGTTTAATTGTGTCTCCCGAACTGGTTGGTTCCCAACTAGTTCTCCTTCATTCCATTTCCATACGGTCTACCCCCCTTAGTCTGCTATAGGGAGACAGCTTAAATAGAGACATTGGGGATCGGGGTGACAGCCCCCGCTCTGAGTAGTTGTCGCGGTGCCTAGACGTTTTGTGCGAGAACGGAGCCCATGCAGTATCCTTGGCTTTTGGAGGCATGGTGGCTACTACTCAGCTCAAACTCTCTATTGTTCTCCTACTCCAACAAAATATCAACACTCTCCAAGCTCACAATGAAGCTCACAAAAACTCCAAATGGGATGTGTGAGGCAAATGAGAGGGGAGATCTTTTATTGGCTTGGAGGGGTTGTTTTTGGAGGGAAACAACCATTAGTTTACCTCAAAATCCAAAAAAACCGTGTTCAGTGGGTCCACAGTCAGCGTGGCAATGAACCGATTGGTTTATGACAAAACCAACCAGTTTATGGGAAAACCAGTCGGTTTACGGGAAAAACGGTCGGTTTATGCCCGGTTTGTCTAAAAAATTGATGAGGGAGTGCGTCTGACCGGGTTTTATAATCGATCTAGTGGGTTTAGCCAATGAACCAGTTGGTTTGGTTGATTTATAGTTAAAATCGGCCGGTTTTTAATACTATGCACCCAAGGTCTAGATGGGGTATGGCCCAATTTTAGGAGTTGGAATACACTCTCCAAGTGGTTTATCAGTTGTATTTTCATAGCAAGCACCACAGTGATTCAGTCTTCCACTGAGCCTCCCACTAATCCACAGAGGCTTAGACAACATAGTCCAGTGGCCTCACACATAGTTTACAGGTGATTCACCCAAAATTGATAAGGATTTAATCCATGAATATGCAAATTCAAGTCTTCAGGGTACTAGTCTATCATCTTGAATGCACAGGGGCTAGAACCACTGCGCAAACTACTTACACAGTAGGTGCGCAGCGTTCACATGGAATTTGATTCAATTCACAGGCTTGGTGTACCTTATGCACAAGGCTTTGTATACCAATCCGAACACCACTCTGTCTTCTACTACAAACACCCAAGAACTCCCACATGCTCCAACAATCAATTGACCACACTCAGAAGCGAGAAAAAAATCACTCCAAGAGAAAACTCGAGGGAACTTAATTAGTAAGAGAGTTTGAGGGCCAAGAAACCAACCAGCAAGAGCCCCCCTTGTCCTCTATAGTTGTGTCTTTCTATATTTCTTCTCAACATCCTTTTGTGTGTTTGAGAGGCCACAAGCCTGTCTCTTCGATGAGCTAGGGAAAAGGGCATCATTTTCTCATCCACTGCCTCAAATCGCATCTTGTAAATTAATTGGCAATAAGTGGCTCGACCAAGTCTGCACCACCACCTCCAATCACATCTCATAAATTAATTGTCATTAAGTGGCTCAATCTGGTCTACAAGTGATAGTTCATTAACTTCAACATTTAAGATTAGGGTTGGTTTTGTGGCTTTCCAAGCAAGCAAACTCCATCAAACATTGGGATTCTGAAAGTTTGTCCTCTCCTTCAGTCAACAATCATAAGAACTAAATTTAAAAGTTTAAAACACAATGTATCAACCAGTCATGGCTTCTGAGCCCACGCTGGCATTACAGACACATTTTTTATTTACAAAAATTGGGTTAAATGAGAGGGTTGTCACAAACCCCACCCCCTTAAAGGAACATTATCATTAGTGCTCTATAAATTGTAAGCAAAACTGAGCTTTATAATTTACTTCTCATCGGTCTATACATTAAACAAAAATGGATAGAGTTCTCTCATTTGGTCTTCAAATTCCCAAGTAACTTCATTAGGCCCAAAGCGCTTCCATTACACCTTCACATGCTCTATTACTCGATTGGGAAGCGCAATCTGTCTCTAGTCTAGGATGCACAGTGGTTCAGGTTAGAATTCTCCCTTGGATTCCACCTGTATCACAGACCAGTTTATCACATGCTTAGTATCACATACATACTTTTTGAGTAAAGAAATATGAAATACATCGTCTGCTTTCACTCCAGGTGACAAGGCCAATCTATAAGCTACTAGTCCCACTATTTCCAAAATCTGAAACAATCCACAAAATATAGGTGCTAATTTAGCACATGATCCCAATTTTAGTGACCTCCTCCTTGGTCTCATGCAAACATATACATACTCTCCCACTTGGAATTCTTTGTGCATTCTCTACTGGTCTACATAACGCTTTTGCCTATCCTGGCCTGCTTTCAACTTCTTCCTAATATTAATCACTTCTTGCTACATCTCTCTCAGCATGCCAGGTCCAAGTACCACCCTACTCACTAGGTCATCCCAGCTAATGGGAGTATTGCATTTTCGACCATATAGTGCCTCAAAAGAACTAATTTTCAGTGACTCCTAGTATCAGTTGTTGTATGCAAATTCAGCTAATGGTAGGAATTCTTCCCACCTCTTCTGTAGATGCATGATATACATCCTCAGATTGAAGTGAACTTGGCATCCCAATCTAAAATGATTTTCTTGGGTATGCCATGCAATCTGAATATTTCTCTCATAAAAATATGAGTTATGTCAATAGCTTTATGGGTGGACTTAATAGCTATAAAGTGAGTTTCCTTGCTCAATTTTCCACTACCACCATAATAGCATCATGCTATTTGCATGTCTTCAACAATCCAGTGATTAAGTCCATGGGTATGACTTCCCATTTCCACTCAAAGATTGGAATCGATTGTGGTAATCTCGTTGGATGTTTGCATTCTACTTTGACTTGTTTGGCATTCCAAGCACCTGGTAATACATTCAATTATTTCCTTCTTCATTCCCGACCAATAATATAATTTATTTATTTATGGCTATTATCATTTCCTGGTAACCAGGATGACCTAAATAAGGTATTTTGTGAAACTCATCCACTATGAGTTTCTTTAAGTCGGTCACGCAGGGTACATACCATTTGTTTTTTAATAGCAACATGCCATCATCAGTTGGCTTGTAATTCTTACTTATTATTCCCTCTAGTTCCTGTTGTAAACATCCCTTCACATACTGCAAATGCTCATCATGTAGCAACGCCATTTTAATCTTTTCTTTGGTGTCAATTTCACAAGTGTTCATGGTTGCCAAGTGAGCTACTAGTAGAATTCTTCTAGGTGCATCTGCTACCCGGTTTTCCCTGCCCTCAATATGTTTGATTTCAAAATCAAGTTCACTAATCAAAGCCAACCATCTGCCTTGTCTAGAATTTAACTTAGGTTGGTCAAAAAAGTATCTCAGTCCTCCATGATCTAACATCAAAACAAACTGTAACACGCCCCTCCCCACATTTACCTGCTTTTACAAGCCCTTCGGGTAAATGTGAAGTTGGGTGCTACAATGATATGACCCGACCTCCAATGTTCCAGTTATGGGAGTGGGGCCGACAAACTGACAACTGTATTGATATCCCCTAGAGACCGCAGACCACTCAGAAGGTTGCAAACCACCCCAGGTGGTCAATCCCTAAGTTGGAACCTTTTTCACTGACCTAACACCCCAACCACATGCACCACAAGGCAAGAGTGTGGTTATAGGTCTCCAACTGCACGCATAGGCTTGTTTCCATGCAGTTATGACCTAATTTCCCCTAATTTGTGCCAACAGTCCCGATATCTGAGCCACTTTTCCAAGCTAGCCTCCAAACCACTGCCCAGAACTTCTTGTAACTATCAAGAATCATATGGCAATGCTAAACATTCAAAATAGAATCAGACACTTGACCTAGACTACCTAGAACATGATAGACATTTCGTCAAACATATGGTAAACATGTAAACTACAGGTCATGAATGCATATCTAATTATAAATCTCTGAACTTCATCTAAAAATCATTGAAAAGGTCTAATGCCCTCTCAAGTAGTTGTGACAACACTTGTTAGGCCATGCAGTCATCAACCATTCAATTACTTATTAAATCATGAACAAGATCCATAGCTAAAGCACATCATAGAACCATACTTATAACCAGCATATAACCAGAATATTAACCATGACAAAACAAACATAAAATCAACATAATAACAAGTACAAGTGCTCATAGATAACAATAGGAAAATAGCTCTTTTTAACATATGTAAAAGCCAACCAAGTCAAGGACTTCCACATACCACCCAACCATAGATTGTGTTGAACCAAATCTTTCTTCCAGCCAATCACCCCCGTGCCATATTCCAAGCATGAATGTGGGATCTCATGGGATAAACTAAGACATAATCAACCAGGGACTCCAAAGGTTAAACCACCTCCACCCTCAAACTATCGTGATCTCACCTAAACTGGTCCCGAGATCACAAAACCAAACCAAGCTTGGATGTCTAAGAATTTCTTCACCATACCTTGAGCAATTTGCCTATCTCCACCCACCTATCGAGGGCTTCCCAGAGAAAACCATCTCAACCATCTCCACCCCCAACCCTTTGGAATTTTCCTAAGACCACCTCACCCAATTTCAAAACCTTTCGCCAATCCAAAGCTAAACCGAAAATAAATCCCATCACATCATGACTATCCAGGAAATGGCAAGGCAAGGTTGAAACCATTGTCAAACCAGGCAAAACCCATGCCAATGACAACAAATGAACCAAATAAACAAATGCATGAACCATTCATTCACACCTCAACTAGGAAATCACACATGCAACATCTTACCGACAAAATCCTCCTGCTAAAGTTGTTGATCCACCCTTCTCCTTGCTTTCCTTTGCTTTTCCTTTACCTTCCTTTCCTTGCTTGTCCAAGTGCTTGTTCTCTTTCCTTTGCTACACCTCTGCTCCAAAGATGGGCAAAAGTTTTCAACTGATTCTTAGGGGCCTTTTATCATTAAGTCTCTTTTTTCTTAATTTTCCCTCTAATTTCCATTGCATGCAAATTTGTGTCTCTTCACCTTCCTTTTCTCCTATTTTCCTTTATTTTCATAAATAAATTTCAATCATTGCCTTTGTCTTTACCAATGCCTTTGTCAATTTCCATAGCCATAAATAAACCAAAAGTAATGCCTACTATAGTGCTTTGCCCAACATTCAGCTTGGAATACATGTCCCATGACCTAGGTCTTATTTTGCCTTTATTACCTTTGTTACATGAAACTTTAACCCAAGGTTGTTACACAAACCTTCTCCCAACCATGTAGTGCCTCCACATCTTCAATGCATGCACAATTTTTGCTAGCTCCAAGCCATGAGTATCATAGTTCCTCTCATGCTTTGTTAGTTTCCTTGATTCGTAGCAAATTACATGTCCTTCTTGCATTAGGACTCCACCTAGTCCTTCCTTGTAGACATCTATGCAAACTACGAAATCCTTCCCTGGGTCTAATATCCTAAGAATAGGTGCATGTGTGAGCAAGTGCTTAAGTTTCTCAAGGCTAGATGTGCACTTTGATGTCCATTGAAATTTTACTTTCTTATATAAAGTTGTGATTGGATGTATAACGTTTGAAAAACCCTGAATGAACACTCAGTAATATCTTGCCAATCCCATGAAGGATCTGACTTCCATAACATTTCGAGGAGTGGCCCACTCCATCATGGCCTTGATCTTTTTTGGATCCACAACTACTCCTTCCTTTGAGATGACATGTCACAAATATTGTAATTTTGATTGGAAGAAATCACATTTACTAAGTTTGGCATATAAATTGTCTTCCCGTAATAATTGCAACACCGCCTTCAGGTGCTCTTCATGTTCTTCTCTAGTTTTTTAGTTAACCAAAATATCATCAACAAAAACTTGCAAGAACTTGTCCAAATACTGGCTAAGGACATTGTTCATCAGGCACATGAATGTGGTTGGGGCATTTGTGAGCCCAAATGGAACCACTATGAACTCGTAATGCCTGTATCTCATCCTGAAAGTTGTCTTGTGAATGTCTTCATCTTTAATTTTGACTTGATAATAGAAGGATCTCAAATCTATCTTGGAAAACATTGTAGCTCCTCTTAGTTGATCAAATAGATCATCGATTCTGGGAAATGGGTATTTATTCTTCATCGCATCTTTATTTAACTGCCTCTAATCAATGCATAATCGTAGTGTGACATCCTTGTTTACAAATAGCATTGGGGCTCCCATGTGATACACTAGGTCTGATGTATCCTTTATCCAACATCTCTTTTAGCTGCAATTTTAATTCCACCAACTCTGGCATGCTCATGTGATATCGGGTTTTAGAAACTTGCACAAAATTGGGAATCAGTTCAATGGAGAAATTGATTTTCCTCCTAGGTGGAAATCTTGACACTTCCTCCAGAAATACATCATTATATTGTTTTAGAATGGGGTGATCTTCAATTATGAGTTCGCAGTACTCTATTACACTAGTTATTTGAATCATAAACAGGGCACAACTTTTCTGGATGCATTTCTTCACTTGAAGAGCTGAAATTTGTCTTATTGAAACAAGCTTTCTTATTCCCTGTACTACATTTTCCTCTCCTTCATTGTTGAGGCATTCCAGCGATTTATCGTAACAGACAACCTTGGTCTCATGGGTTGCCAGCCAATCCATGCCAATCAAGATATCATATGAACCCAATGGAAAAATATTAAGTGTGGCTTTTTTGTGCATGCTGCTTATTTCCAAGTGGCATGACTCCACCAAATCAGTCATTCTTTTTTACTCACGTGGCTAGCTAGACCAACCACGATTTGGCATGTGGTTTCTTCTATAAGGCACATGTCTCAGCAATTTTGGGGTTGGCATAACTGAAGTTAGAATGTGAATCAATTAAAATTGAAACGGGTTGGTCGGAAACCATACTTTCCATTTTGATCACCAAGGCTTGATGATTTGCTTGTATGTTGTCCAACAATGCAGAAATTTGAGATATGCTTTGAGCCACATCATTCACTGTTGTTACCTCTTCGACATTGTACAAATTCTTTCCGCTCTGTTGTTTCTGAGGTCAATCTTTCAACATGTGATCGCTCCACATCTCCAACAATGCAATGACTTCTTCCAAGGCTCCTCTGCCTCTTCCTTTGTTGATTTGATAGGCCAATCTCTATTTGCATCAAGTTCCATTGGAACTCACCTTTAGCGGATGTATTGAACTTGACATTTTTTCCCGTTTGCTTGCACCCTAAGGGTTGTGGTCCTTGCCCCTTAAAGATGGTTTCATCTTTCTTCTTCCAATTTGTTTGAAATTCGCCCCTATGCTTGGACTAATCATAGCAATACTTGGCCTTTCTGATAGTGTCCTCTAGCAAATTCAATTATGTCTTGGTAATAAACTACTAAGATATCTCTGAATCTTCACCTTCTCGTCCTTGATGTAGGGCACATACCTGAGTAGTTCCCAAAATATGTTGGTGTAGCCATCCAAGGTGACTTGTCCTAGCTTATGCTCATGAAACTCCTTGATTTTACTATCATAGTGCCTCCCAGACAAGTACTTTTCCCGAAAATATTTCTCAAATATTTTCCAAGTCAGTTCCTTTTCCATGAGGCCTTTAATATTTCTAATATCTTCCCACCATATGTCAGCTTTTCCTTTCAGTTTAAATCCAGCCTTCATATTCTCAGAATAGTCATGGACTTTGAAGTATTTCTTCAAGCCCAAAAGCCAGGCTTCTGCTTCTTCACTCTTCTTAATCTCTCTATTGAAGGTAAGGGGCTTTGTTTTCTTGAATGCTTCCAGCATTGTGTTTTTCACACTCTCCCTTTGCTAGTGGTGTCTTCCTTAATTGGTTGTAGCACTAGATAGTTTGTCATGGTTGTTTGTTTCTCTTTCTAGAATGTTGAGTGGGGTTCCCCCTCTGACTATCTTCACTTGCATGTATGTGCCTCATATTTGACTTGCTACAATTTGCCTTATTGGTTGCCAATCCATGCTTTTGAATTTCAAATGGGCTTAGCTTGGATCTATGTCTTTCCAAATAACTAGCACCAAGTTCATGGTGCCTTTGTCTTTGCAGATCTGATAAGCACTGCAATATCACTTGCATTCACCTTTGCTTACCTTTCTTGAGCTCTAAAAATCTTTTCATTATCAACCTTGCAGCTCCCTAGTTCAACTCTCAAGCTTATGAGAGAATCCATCCAATCAAAGGGATTTTCTTCTAACCTCTTTCCAACTTAATCATCTTCCTAAATAGGAGGGGTTTTGTCCAAGTTGTATTGTACCATTCTGCTAGTCACTCTTCGATTTTTTGTTATAGATTATATCTTCTTATGTGTTGTCACACACACAAAATTGTCAGCTAAATCAAGAATAAACGTATTAATCATAGCCTTGGTATGCCAACACCAAGCATGTTGACCTAAAGTTTTTCACACAACCAAAACCCATGTTAGTTACATATTCTAGAAAACAAAGGACAAATAAAAATGCCATCAAAGTTAGCAACCACATCAACTACTGGTTTAAACAAATTAATTTCCTCATCCATATAAAATTAAATTCTATTATGTGTGTCATCGCCTTCAAGTCTGTTAGTTTATGGTAGCATCGGACAGGTGTTCTACTCTCAGAGGATGCTAAGAGACTAAGGAACGCTAGATATCCAAAACCCAAAAAAGGTTTCGCGAGATAAGATTGGGAAACACCTTAATTAAATTAATTTGCCATAATTAAATTATTTCCTAAAGGAAAAGTGGTAAATTAAAGTTAATTAATTAAGGATTTTGAGATTTCTCTAGAGACTTCTATTGATGAAGTCTAATTGATCTTAGCCATCGATGGAGATTAAATCATGGTTGTTGAAGACTCATCGAGAGAGTATAAGAGCAAGTCGAAGGGCTTGGAGAGTAAATTAGTTGCAACAAAGTGATCATTGTGGCAGATCGATCTACCCAGTTCGCAGAGTCAGTGGGGGCGCAGTTCAAGCTAGAGGGAGAGCATCAGAGAGAGGGAGCAATAGATAATTTCAGAGCAAGATTCTAGAGAGTTTCCTAGTGATTTTCCAATTTCGGAGTGGCAGGAAAAGGAAGGTCGAATACATCTGCAAAGGAGGTCGTACAAGCAGTGTGAATAGCCAGAAACCCCAGTGCGAGTTGCCAGAAGAGGGTTGATTCAGTTTTCAAAGGCCGAATTAGCTTCCAAGAGGCAGAGCGAGATACTTCCAGAGTAAAAGGGAGGCAAGAAAGCTCGGTTAGAGCCAGCTTCTAGGTAGTGCGAGTGGTTCCAAAGGATGCAATGTGTATTCCAAGAAACATTGCGAGTTGCCAATGTGGGGTGCGAGCACGCTAGAGGAGGTCAAGTTATTTTGCAGAGGAAATATGGGATCTCTAGATTATTTTTCTAGTATATTTGTTGGAGGATTGCAAGTTGGGAATCCACTTGTAATAAAGTCCAAATTGTTGCATAATAAAATAAACCCTCATCTGGTGCACTTGTTTTCCCTTCGGGGTTTTTCTAGGGACGTTTAGTCCAAAAATATTAGTCTATTTTTATGTGTGTGCATCTATTTCTCAATTCCTAATTTTATAATTCTGCAACGTATTTTTATTGTGAAGAATGCAATAGTGATTTATTCGTTATTTTCCATAAACAAATAAACTGCTAATAAGTTAGAAGAATAAACTCCAATTGGTGCATTCAAGGAAATTTCACATGGTACCAGAGCATTATTGATCAGATCAGAGGCTCAGAGGCGAAGGAAGCAAGATCGAGCAGTTTCAGAGGGAGATATAAAACACTTTCTCCAGATCTGCGCAGGCCAACCAGGCGGTGCAAATTGCTGGGTAGGAAAATCGATTTCCAGAACCAGAGAGGAGGAAAAGTTTGATTTTTCCAGTAGCAGTTCTAGCAGGCAGTGGATTTTCCAGATAGAGGGTTTCAGTGAGCAGAACAGTGATTTCGCAGAGTAGATTTGGGCGCAGAGATTTGCAGCAAGGATTTGTAGTTGCAGAACACGAAGAGAAAAGCACACAGAGAAGGAATTTCTATATTTTCTTAGTGGGTTTCTAGTTTTTCAGTTGCAGGAAAGGAGATCATGATTTCTAGCAGCAGAAGTTCATTGTAGGCTTGCCAGTCTAGCCAGTCCGAGTTTCAAGGTTTACAATGTGTGTGCCAAATTTCGAAGGACTTCCGAGAGGTAGAGGAGTTACCCAATAGAGCAGTAGGCAATGCGAATTCCGAAAAGGATACCGGAGGCAAGTGCAGGAATAGATCTACACATTTCCAGAGGGAGTGCATGTAGTAGAGAGAAGGTCGAGAGAACTGTCAGAAGGAGAAGGGTGTTGGACATTGGGTTCAACGCTCCCCGTATGTTTCGCGACATGGACTAACCGCCTCTCGTGGATCCTAGCTCTGGCGATTGTAGCGGAGAATAAAGCCTACAGGTTTTGGTCTAACAGCAATCGTGATTCCAACAAGTGGTATCAGAGCAACAGGTCTCGAGTTCGAAACTCACCCGGCTCACGTTGGGGGGGAGATTGTTGGACATTGGGTTCAACTCTCCCCGTATGTTTCGCGACATGGACTAACCGCCTCTCGTGGATCCTAACTCTGGCGATTGTAGCGGAGAATAAAGCCTGCGGGTTTTGGTCTAACGGCAATCGTGATTCCAACAAAGGGGATTTCTAGTATATAGTTCTCCAGTTGTTTGAGTATCGCAATTTTTTGGAACTTTTCAAAGATGGTCGTACAAGATTTCCAGAAGAGGTTGTGTGAATTAGCTAGGACGTAGATCTAGGCAGAAGATCGACTTCAAGTTACCAGAGACAAGTGTCGAAGGAAGTGCGAGTTGCAAAGCAAAGAAGGATCCCATCCAGGGACATAACTCAAAAGGAGAGAAGAAGAAGGATCTATCGAAGGTAAAGTGCTTCAGATGTGGTTAATTTGGTCACTGCGTCACCCAATGTCCCAAAAGGAAGAAGGACAAGAAGGTGCAGCAACAAAAAATAGCTTCAGTAGAAATCGATGAGATGACCTCTAGATTGGAGGAATTCACATTGATAGCAGCGACACTTCCATATGGAGGAGCATGATGTTTCAGAGACCAGTATGGGAAACGTCCATAGGTGAGCAGCAGGATCTCTAGATTAGATCCAGTAGTTGTTCACATGGATCTATACCTTTGCTACAGGAACCCATGTGTCAAAGTAGCAGGAGAGTCGGGATGTCAGCAAGGTGCAATTAGATCTTGAGGGATAGTGCAAAGCTAGTTGCAGTCAGATATGTGAGAGGCACTAGTTGAGCTAGTTAGGCGCAGTCAGATGCTCAGTAGACAGTGCAAAGCTAGTTGCAGTCAGGGACTCAAAGGATAGTTGCAGAGCCAGTTGCAGTGACACAGTAGATCAAAGATTGATTTGGCTACAGTTAGTAGCAAGTGGATGCGAGTATGCACAGTGGTTTATAGATAGTGTTTGTCAGTTGACCTCTTCATAGTGATTTTCAGTGATAGAAATTTTGATCAGTTGAGATATGAAGAAAGGAGGTACAATAGATGTCAAACATCAACAGCATGGAGCAGTCTACCTACAGCATGTTCCCACGAAGTAGCAAGTCGCAAATATACTCACGAAAGCTCTAGGAAGAGCTAAGTTCGTCTATTTCCGAGAACAAATGGGTGTAGTGGATAACACCTTCCTCGCTAAGAGGGAATTTTAGTTTATGGTAGCATCGAACAAGTGTTCTAGTCTTAGATGATGCTAAGAGGCTAAGGAACACTAGATCTCCAAAACCCATAAAAGGTTTCGCGAGATAAGCTCGGAAAAATCCTTAATTAATTATTTCCCAAGTCTAACTTAGGAAAAGTGGTAAATTAAAGTTAATTAATTAAGGATGTTCAAGATTGCTCTAGATACTTCTAATGATGAAGTCTAATTGATCTTAGTCGTCGATAGATAGTAAACCGTGGTCATTGAAGACTCAACGAGAGAGTATAAGAGCAAGTCGAAGGGATTAGAGAGTGAATTAGTTGCATCGGAGTGGTCATTGTGGCAAATCGAGCTACCCAGTTCGCTACGTCAGTGAGGGCGGAGTTCGAGCCAGAGGGAGGGCATCAGAGAGAGGGAGCAGTGGATAATTTGGGAGCAGGGTTCCAAAGAGTTTCCCAGTGATTTTCTAGTGTCGGAGTGGTCGGAAAAGGGAGGTCGAATACATCTGAAGAGGAGGTCGTATGAGCAATTCGAATAGCCAGAAACCCCAGCGCGAGTTGCCAGAAGAGATTTGATTAAGCTGTTAGAGGTCGGATTACCGTCCAAGAGGCAAAGCGAGTTACTTCCAGAGACAGAGGAAGGCAAGATGGCTTAGTTAGAGCCAGTTTCCTAGCACTGCGAGTGGTTCCAAAGGCTTCAATGTGTATTCCAGGCAGCAGGTGAGTTGTCAGTGTGGGGTGCGAGCAGGCCAGAGGAGGTCGAGTTATTTTGTAGAGGAGATCAGGGATCTCTAGATTATTTTGCCAGTATATTTGCCAGAGGATTGCTAGTTGGGCATCTAGTTGTAATAATTTCCAAATTGCTGCATAATAAAATAAACCCTCATATATGACGAAAAGTTAAACATAATTAATATTTGAACCCTAGCGCACCTGCTATGGATCCCCACCCCTCTACCACCGTCAAGACATCGCATGGCTCTGAGGATCTGAGCATCCAGAGGACTTTGGCTATGCTGCCACTCCGGATCGCTCCTACAATCGAACTTGCGTGCAGCCAGCCGAGGGAACAAGGATTGCGCTCACGATTCTGGAGCCCCGCGAGAGACACTAATGTCGAAGCTTACCGGGATAAACCTCCTCCTCGGCTGCAGATCCCCAGCAGCCTTGAAAATGGGAAAAAGAAGGCCCTTGATGGCAACGCTCGCTCACGGGACTGTGGCAGGAACACAGAAAAGGACGCGGACTGCAGAGATCAGGCAAGGGTCTTCAAGCTGGGCTCTACAACGCTTCCTGACAGCTCGGGTTTCCTAGATCCATCCTCTCCTGCGTTACAAATCCAGATCTCGCTCCTCATGGGCAGATCCTTGATGATATGGGTCCGCTCAACGGATAGAGTACAGAAACTCCTGCACGCTCTGGAGCACAGGCTAGGGATTCCCTCGGCTCTTCAAAGGCTTTTATACGGAGGTAAACAGCTTGATGTCTCTTTGCCCCTTTCATTCTATAACATTGGAAGAGACGCTACTGTAGTTTTAACCCTTTGTTTGAGAGGAGGGCTACGGAGCACTCTTCATCTACACCAGCTTTCTCCTACAAGGATGTTGTCCATGCACAGCCCAAGAAAGAAGATCAATCCCCTGGTGCCTCCAAGCCCTTTCTGGTTGATAAGATGGAGGAAGTTCCCTCCATAGAGATTTCCCATCCAGAGCTGGCAAATCAGCGTCAAAAATATGCAAAAGCCGCCATCATCTGTAGATTCAATGGACTTTGGCCTCGCACAAAGGATCTCTACGACTGGATCTATGCCAACTGGACCCACAACTACACGGTCATCTTCTGCTCAAAGGGCTTCTTCATTGTAGTGTTTGATCACGGCAAGGATTACCAGAAGGTTGTAACAGAAGGTCTGTGGTTTTGGGGACCAGCAGGATTATTCCTTACGCCCTGGTTCCCAGATTTCGACCCCTCTACGACAATCATCACCAAGATTCCAATTTGGGTCAAGCTTCCCAATTTACCTGCTCATTTATGGCCCCTGTCAGCCTTCCAAGGAATAGGAAACACCCTGGGCTGCTACCTGACAACAGATCCTTTCGGGAGTACCAAGGGCTATACACATATGGCAGAATATGTGTTGAAATAGACATAAGTAAAGGTCTGCCAGATCAAATCAATCTCAAGATTGGCGATTTCCTATGGACACAGATTCTGGATTATGAGAACACTGCCTTCCGCTGCCGCCACTGTCACCAAATAGGGCACCTTCAGAACTCCTACGCCACGTTCCTTGCACAAAAAAAGCAAAGCAACCTCAAACCAAAATCCAAAAGATGGATACCTTGTGATCCGCCTCCCGTGGATGATGTTGACCCCTCGAGCTCAGATGAGGAGGATATTGGAGCAGGCAAGGCAAACAAAAGACTCATCCTCCAATGTCCCTGAGGGACCCCCTGTCACAATGACCTCTCAAAAACGCACCCATGAATACTCCTCCTCTAACACAGATAAGGAGACTCCTCCAACAGTCAACAACAATCTACAAGTGGTTATAGCCCAACCGCACCAAGCTGGATGGGTCAAAGTCAACAAGAAGAAAGGAAAAAAATTTCTCCAGGAGGATTCTGCCATTCTGGGTAGAACCTTGTTTCTATCTTCTTTTGTTTCCTAGTCATGCTTCATTGTTCTTTTGTCTGTTTCATGTTCACTCTTCGGGACCGAAGTTGATTGTTTATCATTTCTGGTTGGCCCGCTTCTTGCTCTCTTGATTGTAATCTCTTCTTGTACGATATGATCGCTTAATAGAATTAGTCTTATTTACCAAAAAAAAAACAAACCCTCATATGTTGCATCGGTTTTCCCTTTGGGATTTTCCGGGGACATTTAGTCCAAAAATACTGGTGTCTATTTTTATGTGTGCATCGATTTCTAAGTTCCTAATTTTATAATTTTGCAACGTATTTTTATTGTGAATAATGCATCAGTGATTTATTCGTTATTTGTCGTGAATAAATAAAATGCTAATAAGTTAGAAGAATAAACTTCAGTTGGTGTATTCAAGGAAATTTCACAAAGTCCAACATTGAATTTGTGCTCTGATACCACTTTGTAACATCTCCCACCTCCTTATACCATCTCAAGTTGTGGGCGTGCTGCCCTTTTAACATGACCTCCAAGATCTATTATGAAGATGGGATTACAACAACCTTAAAATTCTATTTTGTGTGCATAACTCAAAGGAGCTTGGCCCTACCAATCTAAGGTGGAAAAAGATATGTTTTGAGCCAGACTCAACCTTCAATCTCAGCTCCAATAACACAACAAGATATAGTTGAACATAAATAGACTTATCTATGGGACTTCATATGCAAGTGGACCTTTACTCATACAATTTTCATAGTTACATGACAGTGCCCAAATTAACATTATCAGACAGGAGCAAAGGTCATGGCTACAACTCCTATATGTCATTGCAACTCTGGCTACAACTCCATGACAGAAGTTGCAATTCCACAACAAGTGTTACAATTCCCTACCAAGGTTGAAATAAGTATTGCTAGCTAACATAGTCGCTGCAATTTTTGGTTGTCCAAAAGGGTGCAAGTGCTACGACTCCCCCATAATGTTACAACTCTGATTGTAGCACACAGTCGCTGCAACTTCATTTGTTGTTGCAACTCCAACACTACCACTCACTAGGATAACCACGTCGCAACATGGTAGTGACCCAATGAAGTTGTTGTAACTCTTGAATTGCCACTTTGTTGTTGAAGTTCTCGGATTTCACCTTGTTGTAACTCTCGTTGTTGCAACTCCCATTACAACAACTCTCATTGCTGCTAATCAGGAATATCTCACTAGCCCTTTAGTCAACGCTCCAGTTGTATAGCTGGCACAAGTTCTAAAGATGAAAGATGATGGATGGAAGTGGGTAATTGATTAAGGAGGATGACTCACCTCTTGCAATCTAGTTTAACTTGTTCAGAGAACTATGAATATCAATAAACTAATCATAATCACACAATTTCTCGTAATTATACAAGAAGGGTTGTCCATCTAATGAGCATAAACACAGTTTCTCATATCAATTAGGAACAAAATGTTGAACAGCACAATCCAAACATTCATTAGAAATCATAGACACACAAGATCTCATACTAGTCATAAGCATAGCATTGAACATCACTATTCAAGATTCAAATATGCAAATGTTATATACTTATCTATAAATATTAAACTAGATGGCAATTGAAGGAGGGACTTCACTCTCCACCCAACTATAAGCCAACTACACAACAGCTTTCTTGCAGCTGACCACCCCTAAGCCAAATCCAATGTCTGAGGAAATGCTTGCTCCAAGAATTCACACCAAAGACTTAGTTTAACACTTAAAGTATGAAGCCCACTGTCCAGGAGGTTTATCAACTGCACTCTAATAGTAAGCACAAAGGTGGTTTATCAATTGTACCTATATCAAGCACCAGAGTCGTTTATTAGTTGTTTCCTAACAGTAACCACCATAATGATGTAGAAATTTGACAACCCAACCCCGGTTTTTAGTTTCTCCTTATTTCTCCCATGAAGTTAAATGCCCATTCCCATAGCCATACATTCAACAAGCTAGAAAAATAAATATTTTTTGAAAACACAAATTCTGGAAATTTCACAGTGCTGAAAAGCAAAAATAAAACTCAGAAAAATAAATCAGCCACACAGAGAAAATAGATATGCTGATTTTTCGTCAACTTGACCCTAGAAAACCCCCTACAACTCTTGGGGAAAACCAATTCGAAAGCTCTCTTTATTTCTGAATATGCTTTTACAGTGAGACGGAATTTACAGCAAAAATTCCAGCAACTTAATAAATGTACTTATCTTGATTTTCGTGCTTATACCCCGCTTTGGAAAACATGTCGAACAGAAAACAACCAAAACGAAAATTTTTACAGCATTAAATGTTGAACTGCCACCCTCGAAATGCGTGCCCAAATTTCAGCAATACGACCGTACGACTGTACGAAAAGTAAAACTGTACTTCCTCCTCGATTCTCATGCCTGAAAACAGCCTCGAATACAGCATTGTCCTGCTGTACGGATTTCCTCGAAATCTGTGCCAGAAAAACAGCAAACTACTCCTTAATTTTCAAGCCCAATCTGCCACGGAATGCATGCTGAAGCTGTTGTACATAATCCCTCTTTTTTTGTGCCTCCTTCCTCGAAAAGTGTGCCCACCTCCTGTTGTACGGATTTCTGCCTTGGGAACCGTGCCTCCTTGCTGCTGTACGGATTTGTTGAAGTCTCTAGCTGTTGCCCTCCTCCTCACTACTTAGAAAAATCTCCTTTTCTTTCTCTCCTCCTCTCTCAATCTGCTCATGAAAGAATGAATGACCTTTTCCCTCCTTTTCCTCCTTTAACCTAACCCTAAGTGACTTTTGGGGAATCCCTAAATCTAATGGTTGAGAGCTTTAGATCTAGGGCTGAGATAAATGCTCATTTAAATCTCACTTTCTATTTTTTAATTCACCCCACTTTAATAAAGACCCACTTAGTCATTTATTTCCAAAGTCACTTTTCCCTTCTAATTTCACATTGACTTTATTAAAGTCACTTTAAAATTAGACTTAGTAACTTTATCACTTAAAGTCACTTTTAAATTAGATTTGACTTTATAACTTTATAAAGTCACTTTAGGAGAAAAATTAAATTCTTTTTGGACACTTTTCCCTAGGCCAAAGATCAAAGCCTTAGGGAACCACTTGTCCTCCGGTAACCAAATTTCAACACTCCCTCTTACCGAGGAAGGTGTTCCTCACCACACCCATCTTGTCTCTGAAGTAGACATGCTTGCCCCGTTGTAAGGCTTTGGTAAGAATATCTGCAACCTGCTCATCAGTGGGAATATACTCAAGCTTCACAGCTCCCTTCTGAACATAGTCTCTGATGAAATGATATTTGATCTTGATATGCTTTGACCTGTCATGAAATACTGGATTCTCCGTGAGTTTAATGCAACTCTGATTATCACAGTAAATCACTGAAGGTCTCAACGGCTGACCAAATAAGCTAAACAACATCTTGCGAAGCCAGATGGCCTCACAACTAGCTAGACTGGCTGCCATATACTCTGCTTCCGCTGAACTCAATGCTACTGACTGCTGCTTCCAGCTGAACCATGACACCACTGCCGAACCCAACCCAAAACAGCACCCTGAAGTGCTCTTCCTATCAGAAGCACAACCTGCCCAATCAGAATCAGTGTAACCTGCCAATCTCACTCCATCTCCCTGCCTATAATCCAGACCATAATCCACTATCCCCTGCAAGTACTGCAAAATGTGTTTTGCAGCAACCCAGTGCACCCTCCTAGGCTCACACATGAACTGGCTCATCGTGTTGACTGCAAAACATATATTTGGTCTTGTGTTGACCAAATACATCAAGGAACCAGTCAGCTGTCTATACAATGTGGGATCCACCAACTCGGAATCTGAAGCGTGAAGCTTCTTCCAATTGATGATCATCGGTGTCGACATGGATCTACAATCCGCCATGTGGAATCTGCCAAGGATGTCCACAATATACTTCCCCTGCCCCAGGAAGAAATGCCCCTCCTCCTGCCACACCTCCAAACCCAAAAAGTAATGCATCAAGCCAATGTCCTTCATCTCAAACTCCGACGCAAGATCTCTCTTGCAGTGCTCTATGAGTCTCTCTACACCCGTAATGACCAAGTCATCCACATACAACACCAGAATGAGAGGCTCCTCACCTATCACAATAAAGTAAAGGTTCGGATCTGCCTCACTCTTTGTGAAACCCATCTCCTGCAAGTATGTATCTATCCTGGAGTACCAAGCTCTGGGAGCTTGCTTCAGGCCATAAAGGGCCTTCTTCAGTCTGCACACATGGGACTCCTTCCCATACACCTCAAAGCCTTGTGGCTGCTCAATGTACACCTCCTCCTGTATGAAGCCATTGAGAAATGTGGTCTTCACATCCATCTGGTGGATCTTCCAACCCATCTCTGCTGCTATCGATATGATGGAGCGAATCGAAGTATATCGAGCCACAGGAGCGAAGGTCTCCTCATAATCAACTCCCTCTACCTAGGAGAACCCTCTAGCCACAAACCTTGCTTTGAATTTCTCAATTCTGCCATCTGCAGCATGCTTTACCTTGTAAAGCCATCTCAAAGTAACCACGGATTTGCCCTCAGGCCTCGGCACAACCTCCCAAACATCATTCTTCATGATGGAAGAATACTCCTCCTGCATGGCCTCTCTCCAGACCTGCTGGCTAGCTGCCTCTTCATAGCTAGAAGGCTCAGAGTCAATGATGTTGGCAACCATTGCCATATAGCTACAGAACCTATCAGGTGGTCTGCTCTCTCTGACCGGCCTCTTTGGCCCAGTAACAGATGTGGCCTCTCTCAAGGTATCCTGAAGCCACTTAGGCTTCCTCTTCCCTGAGCACACTTCTCCCACCGAAGAATGAAACTCCTCCTCCTCAGGAGCCTGAACTCTTGATTGTCTGTCTGTTGTCCTCCCGCCTGAACCTGAACCTTTAGACGCTGAAGTACCATGTGAACTGTCCATCAGTGGACTCCCTAGTGAACTGCTCTGCGGACTGCTCTACATGCTGCTCGAAGCACCACCCCTCTGACTCTGTGAGCCACTGCCCACTGATGGACCTGACACCGTAATCGATGTACCTCCGGATCCTCCTGATCCCTGCCCACTGGATCCCTGTGCCTGACTCAGCTACTCCTGAGGGTCTGGCCAATCCAAATACTCTATCTCCCGTGACCTCTTGAAAGCCCTGTCCTCCTCGAATTTCACATCCCATCTGACAACAACTCTCCTTTGTGCGGGAATATAAATCTGAAAGGCCTTCGAGGTCATACTGTAGCCCACAAAGACACCCTTCTCTGTGGTGGGCTCTAGCTTGGTCCTCTTCTCCTTGGGTACGTAGGAGTATGCAATACACCCAAAGATACGAAGATGACCAACATCAGGCTTCTTCCCAGAAAAAGCCTCCTCCGGAGTCACATGCCCCAAGGCACGATGCAGACTCCTATTCTGCAAATATACAGCAGTGTTGCAGGCCTCTGCCCACAAAAACAATGGTAACCCCTGATCATGTAACATGGCTTTGGCAACCCCAACGATGGATCTGTTCTTCCTCTCCGAAACCCTGTTTTGTTGGGGGTTGTAAGGTGTTAGGGTGTAGGGGAAAGTGGAATTTCAAGAATTGAGTGAGGGGAAGGGGTCTAAAAGGGCAAAACACAAGCCTAGTCTTAAAAAGTGTTAAATTGTGGCAATAGACTAGGTTTTGTAGAAAAATGACGAATTTGAGGGATAGGAGTGATGGGAAGTGTTTATGAAGGTATGTTAAGGATAGGAGGAGGTGTAAAAGCATCAAGATATAAGCCTTGTTGATGTTTAACCATGGAGGTCATGAAACCAAGAAAAAATGCCCTTAAAAGCCCTAGATGGACAATGGAGGAGTTAGGCAAAACAAAATAGAGGGTTGAGGCCAAAGGTGACACAACAAAGACAAACTGAGTGACATGAGCCCATGATGGGTCTTCTGGGATGGGTGAGCTGAGCATTGACATGATGGGATGATGAAATAGTGAAAAAAATTATCTTAAGGATAATGAAGGTAGTGAGATTTCTAGAACTCACAATGTTCATGAACTTTGTTTCTAGAAATCTAGAATCGATACTTAGTCATCTTCAGATAGTGAAAATTATGGATGACTAACATAAGGAACTATGAACTCCCTCCTAATGCCTGCCTCCGCACAATACTCAACAAACTCACCAAGGGTGTACTGCCCTCCATTGTTTGACCTCAGGGACTTGATATTCCGACCTGTTTGAGTCTCCACAAGAGCTCTGAACTCCTGAAACCGCTTGAAGACCTCACTCTTGGTCTTCAAGAAATAAATCCAGGTCCTCCTAGAGTGATCATCAATGAATAAAACATGAGACTCATATCCACTCAAGGAAACATGAGACATCCGACTACTCACATCGGAATGAATCATATCAAGTATCCCAGTCAATCTGTTGTCACTGCTAGGAAAAGGGGATTTGGCAAACTTGCCCATAGCACATCCTCTACATGTATCAAAGTGATCAGTACTGAAATCTGGCACACCTGTAGTGATCTACTGCAATGTCCTCAAGGCTCCATGATACATGTGCCCCATCCTGCGGTGCCAAATCTCGCACAGCTCTGAACTGCTAGCTCTGTTGTCGGTACTACTGCTCAATGCCAAAAGGGGCTGAAATAAAAACTTGTACACCTTTGCATGGCGTACACCAATCACTCTAGTTGAATCAGCTGGAGCGCCCCTGGGATATATCAGCACTTGTCCTCTCCTGAACAATATCTCACATCCTCTGTCCTCCAATGCTGAGACGGATATGAGGTTCTTCCTCATCCCTGGCACATATAGAACATCTGACACCTTCAAGGAAGGTTTGGGTTCCCTATCAAATGTCAATGTCGCCACACCGACTGCTCTAACAACGCTGTCATCTCCGAGTACTACCTATATATCAGTGCCACTCTCTGAAAGCTCCGAGAAGTACTCACGGACTCCTGTCATATGACATGAAGCCCCATTGTCAACATACCAAATCCCTGAAGATGCTCCGCTAGTGGAGGGAAATGCACACTCCCTCTCAACCTTCGTGGCAAGTGATCATACACTAGTGGACTCACAAGCAATGAACCCAAACTCCCGGTCAAAGCTATTCGTAAAGTCCTTTATCTCTGTTGATGTTGCCATGCTCTGGTTCTTCCCCTTCTTCTTCTTCTCCGAACACACAACTGCATAGTGTCCCATCTTCTGACAATTCCAACGCTTCACCTTGGAATAGTCCTTCTGCGTGTTCCCCTGTTTACCTTTACCTTTGCCTTTGCCCCCACCAACACTTGTGGAAGCTTGCTTCTTTCCCTTGCCTTTCTTGCCTCCTGCCAACAGTGCTACATCCTCATCCTGCTCAACTGGTTTAGCTGCCCCAAGCTGGCTCTCTCTGATTTCTGTCTATATGCAATCATCCCAAAACCTCTCCCAAGAGGGAAGGGTCTCACGTGCACAAACCCCATCAGCAAAGTTCAGCCATGAACTGGGAAGGCCATTCACTGCAATCCGCACCAACTCAGTGGGTAGAATGACCTCTCCAACTGCTGCCAATGCATCTCTCACATTAGTAATCTTTGTGAGATATCCAGCTGCACTATCAGTGTTACCCATCTTAATGGTCTTCAGCTTCTCCCTTAGGACCATTTTCCTGTTCTCATTGGTACTCTGGTAGAGATTGGTCAATGTTGTCCACATCTCATGAGCATATCTCTTTCCTCTCACAGAGGAATGCAATGCTCTTTGATTCCATCCAGAATCAGTCTCTTACCCTTGTTATTCTTCTTATTAAATGCTGCCAACTAAACAGCATCAGTAGGCACATTAATAGGGTGTTGTGCGGTATGCACCATGATATCCCAGACTTCTCCCTCCTTAAAGATGATCTGCATTTTCTCCTTCCAAACACTGTAGTTGTTATGTCCATCCAACCTATCCTCCACCTTCAAGCCCAAAGACATGTTTGTTGTCCTAATAAACTGAAAATAACACTGTTGTAATAAAGGTACTGATTTCTGTGTGAAAAATCAGCTTGCTGTAATTTTTCTTCTTGTTGTCCCAAACTGCACTTTTCAGCAAAATAGCTCTGATACCATGTAGAAATTTGACAACCCAACCCCGGTTTTCAGTTTCTCCTTATTTCTCCCATAAAGTTAAATGTCCATTCCCATAGCCATACATTCAACAAGCTAGAAAAATAAATATTTTCTGAAAACATAAATTCTGGAAATTTCACAGTGCTGAAATGCAGAAATAAAACTCAGAAAAATAAATCAGCCACACAGAAAATAGACACCCTGATTTTTGGTCAACTTGACCCTGGAAAAACCCCCTACAACTCTCGGGGAAAACCAGTTCGAAAGCTCTCTTTATTTCTGAATATGCTTTTACAGTGAGACAAAATTTACAACAAAAATTCCAACTTAATAAATTACTTATCTCGATTTTCGTGCTTATACCCCGCCTTGGAAAATGTGCCAAACAGAAAACAATCAAAATAGAAATTTTTACAGCATTAAATGTTGAACTGCCACCCTCGAAATGCATGCCCAGATTTCAGTTGTACGCCCATACGGACTATACGGAAAGTACAACTGTACTTCCTCCTCGATTCTCGTGCCTGAAAACAGCCTCGAAAACAGCATTGTCCTGCTGTACAGATTTCCTTGAAATCTGTGCCAAAAAAACGGTGAACTCCTTGGTTTTCAAGCCCAAAATCTGCCTTGGAATGCGTGCTAAAGCTGTTGTACGAAATCCCTCTTTTTTTGTGCCTCCTTCCTCGAAAAGTGTGCCAACCTCCTGTTGTACGAATTTCTGCCTTGGAAACCGTGCCTCTTTGCTGCTGTATGGATTTGCTGAAGTCTCTTGCTGTTGCCCTCCTCCTCACTGCTCAGAAAAATCTCCTTTGCTTTCTCTCCTCCTCTCTCAATCTGCTCATGAAAGAATGAATGACCTTTTCCCTCCTTTTCCTCCTTTAACCTAACCCTAAGTGACTTTTGGGGAATCCCTAAATCTAATGGCTAAGATAGCTTTAGATCTGGGGCTTAGATTAACTGCTCATTTAAATGTCACTTTCTATTTTTTAATTCACCCTACTTTAATAAAAACCCACTTAGTCATTTATTTCCAAAGTCACTTTTCCTTTCTAATTTCACATTGACTTTATTAAAGTCACTTTAAAATTAGACTTAGTAACTTTATCACTTAAAGTCACTTTTAAATTAGATTTGACTTTATAACTTTATAAAGTCACTTTAGGAGAAAAATTAAATTCTTTAGGACACTTTTCCCTAGGCCAAAGATCAAAGCCTTAGGGAACCACCTGTCCTCCAGTAACCAAATTTCAACAAATGACCCACTCTTTCCTCTAAGTTCATTCATAGGGGTTCACCCAAGGTTCAGATGCAATATTGCTCAGCCTCAAGAGTTGGAATCCGCTATCCAAGTGGTTTATCAATGGTTCATAGCAAACACCACAGGGGTCTGAAGTCCACTGTCCATGTGGTTTACCAACTACTTGGGAAGCACCATAGTGACCCAAAATTCCCTATCTAGGTGACTTATCAACTATACAGCAAGTACCCCAGTGATTCAGACTTCCACTGAGCCTCCCACTAATCAACACATGCTTAGAAGACACAATCCAGTGGCCTCACACAATTCATAGGGGATTCACCCAAAATCCACAAGGATTTAACTTATGAGTATGCAAAGCCAAGTCTTCAAGATACTGGTCTATAATCTTGAATGCACAAGGGTTGGACTACTCTACCTACTACTTACACAACAGGTGCACAAAATTCACAAGGAATTCGATTCAATTCACAAGTTTGGCGTACCTTGTGCACAAGACTCTGTATACCAACTCAAACACCACTCTGGCTTCTACTGCTAATGCCCAACAACTCCCACACACTCCAATAATTAGGTGAGGCCACAAGCCTGTCTCTTCGATGCACTAGGGGAAATGTTGGAAATCGGGAGCTTTTTCAATTTTATCTTAGAATTCCATTACTTGATAATTACTTGTGAGTCCGTTTGCATTATTATTATTATGTTTCCTTTCTTCATCAAGCAATTATAATAAAACATAAAGATCACAAACAACAATAGAACACAAGATATAGGCTCCAATCCAAGGAAAAAAACTTCCAAGGGGAAAACCTAGAAAATCTCTTCTCATAGAATTAGATCAAATGAGATATCCAAGACCCATAACCACAGAACTTTCCACCTCTAGATGCCAAGTCAAATCATTCTTCCTTCCAGCAGATTCACCAGCAAGAAACCAACAACAAGAGATGCACCAAGGCAAATCTTCTTCCAAACTTCGGCCTTCCTCGTCTTCTCCATCTTCTCTGTGATATTTGAGACCAAAAACCATTCAAGTGTGTGTGCCCGAATGAGCTCCATCTATCCTCTATTTATACAGTTCAGAGGGGTGTGAATAGACATGTCCACTAGGGCAAGGCCGACTTGGCATCTAGAGGGGTTTCTATCCCAAAATTTACCTTTTAAAATTCTTTTTTCTTTTTCTTTTACAATAGGTCCAAAATAGGACTTTGACTCTTTGACTCAAAAACCTAAAAGCATGAAGAACATGCTTATCTAGAAAATAATAATAATTTTTTTTTTCTTTTCTTTTGCCTTTTACATAAAAATGCATAATGGTACAAATTATGAAGACTGAAACTGTTACATTCTCCAATAGGAAAGGGCATTGTTTTCTCCTCCACCACCTCCAATCGCATCTCATAAATTAACTGTCAGTAAGTGGCTCGATCCAGTCTCCAAGTGATAGTTCATTAACTTCAACATTTAAGTTTGGGGCTGGTTTCGGGCTTTCCAAGCAATAAAACTCCATCATACAATGGGGTTTTAAAAGGTTGTCCTCCCCTTCAGTTAGCAATCATAAGAATTAAATTTAAATGTTTAAAACACATTGTATCAGTCAATCGTGGCTCCTGTCCCCACACTGGAATTACAGTTCAGTTTTGAATTACAAAAATTGGGTTAAATGAGAGGGTTATCACGTGTTACCACAAAACTACTCATGTACTACAGAAAACAGTCACTGTCTTGCTCATCCAATGGAGGATAGGAAGACATATCTTGCCATCTTGTGCACCCACTGGGAGAGTGCTACAACTGAATTGCTCATCCAATGAAGAAGTACTAGAAGAAATAAATGTATAGAAATGGAGAATGTAGCCACCAATTTGCCCAACAACTAGAAAAAACTGTCACCGACTTGCCCATCCAATGGAGGAGGGTGTGAAGACATATCCCTGCCATATTGCTCATCTTCTAGGAGAGTGGTACCACTAGACTGTCCATCTAAAGATGTGTTGGAAGAGACATCCTATATAGGAATGATGAATGCAACCGCCAATCAATGAATCTATTGGAAACAACCTTCACTAACCTCCATGTCCAATGAAGGAGGGGAAAAAGATATATCCTTGTCATACTATAAATCTATTGGGAGAGTATTATTGAACTATCCATCTGAAGAAATGTCAAAAGAAACATTTTGTAATAGAGCAGAGATAAGAATAACCACCTCAAATAAGATCAATTGTGGTTGAACTAAGTGAGTAGATCCAACTCCATATATCTAAAGGAGCTTGAATACGACCAAGCATGCTCTAATCCAATAGGTGTGTGGGTTTATGGACACCCACACCTAAGAGAGCAAAAACTTAAAAGGAAGCCTGAATATAAGATGAGTGGGTTTATAAATGCACAATTCCTCACAAAGAGTGGGTGCAACCAAAATATAGAAAATAACTGGTTGAGATAGAAGTAAGAGTTCATGTGTTGTAAACTAACTTAAAAAGATTGTCAACGATAACCGAAATAAAAAAGTGAGAGGATTGATGAATACCAATCTCAACATAAGGTCAACCCAATGCACAACATCCTCCCTGAAGATGGATAAGAAGTTGAAAACAGAAAGGACTAGATAGCACCTTCCCTCAATAATGTTGAACATGGGCCATCTAAACACAGAAATTTCCCAAAACACCATAGTACCAATACTAACATGGTTCCACAACCAGTAAAGGCGGCTTCTTGAAGTATAAAAGAGAGAGCCACTGAAGTATGTTGCATATAGGATGTCCAATAAGGATAAATATTGTGTGAAGGGAAAAGATCCATACAATCAAACTGATCCACTAAAATAAGCTAAAAATCATCCACAGAATCATCAGTGAAATAGAATGGGGATAGATCCTACAAGCCTGTGAGTGGGGACTTCATTAAATGACATGAAAGGGATATTCCTTGACAACCAAATGACCACAAGCTTGTTAGAGTCACTGTGAATCATCACTAGAAGCTAAGGAGTAGACCTCGCATCACCAACTGCAATATCCAATATGAAAATGCCAACACCTTGAATAGGAAGAATAGCTCCACGTAAGGTAGAGTCAATACCAAGAGCAATATGAATCTTGTCTAGCCCGATTTGTAAAGTAGACCATCATAGGTGTGTCAAAATAGTAATCCATCCAATCAACAAAAGAAAGTCTTCATGAAGACATAAAGAGAACCAGTTAAAGGGGCCAAGAAAGGGTTTGAAACCCTAGTTCCATAGCCCTTAGGGAAAATACCACTAGTCTATCATCTTTCAAATAAACTGAACAATAAGGAAAATTCAGCCACAAAGCAATCCTATGGATCATACAGATGAATGGTGAGTTTCCTTAGTAACCCAAAGGAAAAATTTGAATCTTGGTCTGCTCTGCTACAGCTAGCAGCATTAACAGTCTGTCTTATTTAGATTCATTGAGACCACATCTATGCTTTTTTCATCAGCAATCAACAACATATATCATACACCAAAGGCATTGCCTAGAGGAATTGAACCATGGCTTCCCTTCAAACAAATTGCATGCCAATATAGCTGCGTAAAAAATATAAAGGAAGCAAATAAATATTTCCAGACCTGTGCAAGTGACTTCTGGGTCTGAAGAGAATAGAACTCAAGTTGCTTAGATGTTAGGGCAAACAAAGGACTCGCTCAACATTTCTCCAAATCGAATCCTGGAAATAAGGATTGATCCAGAATTGATCAGTCCTGTTATTACTTGAAACCAGAAGGGCTTCCAGGTAACTAAAGATCAAAGAACACTGCCAATATGCAATAAATGCTTGCTTTAATTTAAATTATCAGACCTGTAATCTGTATTAAAAGGAAGTAAACAACAAACCCAAACACAATTACACCTGAGGATAGAATTTTTTTTCTTGGGAAACAAGTAAATCTGTTGTTATAACACAAAAACCTGCGCTTAAAAGAGCAGATCTGCATGCAAAACTATGAAAAACAGCAAGTTTAAATATCAAAATAATGAATAAGAGGGTGTAAATCCAGATTTTAACCAATTCAGCAGATTAAAGTAATAAATGAGACACAATGATTCAATGAGATTAAGCTGTCGAATAGATCTCACTTTTATTTCCAAAGCCGTAAATACAAAATTTGAGAGAATATTAGCTTAAACTACAAGAACTCCAAGGAGGTGTCCAACCACTTCCGAAGCACCTTCTCACACTTATGTTTTAGGGATGAATTCAAGTGAACAAAGTGGAAACAACCTCTACCTCTCACTGAAAACTATGCACTCTCACACTCACTCCAATTGGAAAGAGGGATGTGAAGGCAAAAGACTCAAGAAAAAACACTGAATAATAAAATCTAATTTTCTTCACCCTACCCCTTTCGCCTTTAGAGAATATGCATAGGAGTGTCCAATAATATGACAACTCAATAGAAGCAAAAGATGCAACCTGCAAAGGATAACTCCCCCAAAGAGAACGCACGAGGTAAATTAGATAACAAATGAAAAATAAACTAAGTTTAGCTCAAGTAACCTCTCCTGCAAGCCATTCACTCTATTCCTTGAGGAACATAGGCTAAGTAAAATAAGAAAGTCCTCCAAAGAACTCTATCCAAGTCCATGCCTTCCTCCTTTGATGAAAAGAGCATGCATGAGAGAGAAATCCACTAACAAAATCTCCCATTCTCCATAAATATCCTCCATTAAAGAATGTGCTCTAGCAATAGATAAAAATAGGACGTGTAATTAAGGAAATTCCCTAAAATCCTCCACCTCAAACCATAAATATATCATCATGCCATATGGTTTAAGTGTAGAGGAGAATAGCACATCTAATAAACACAATTTGATTATAATAGGCCTTGACTTATGCACTCTACCTCTTGACCAAAATAGCAGAATCCACTCAACAACCAGAACAACCACCATCCAAATGGGCATCTGGTACAGTTCAAGATAGCAGAATTGCTAAATTGGTGACTGTGCAAGCAAGAGAAGAAGTTGATTCCAGAGTGGCTAGGTGCACCTATGCATGTGGTATCCCATTCAATGTTGTTCACTCTCTTTACTGGCAATATATGATAAGGGCAGTTAACAAATCTCCTCAAGAGTAAAAGGGCCCCAAATATGAGAAAGTTAGAACTCAGCTTCTCAAAAATGAGAAGGATCTTGTGGAGGATATCTTATCACCAATTCGTTCTTCTTGGAGTAGCTCTGGAATTACCATAGTCTTAGATGGACGGACAGATACAAAGCGTAGACCACTGATAAATATCATTGCCACTTTACCAAAAGGAGCAATGTCTTTAGGCAGAAGACTGCTCAAGAGAGGTAAAAGATGCACAATTCATTGTTGATGTTATTATAAAATCTATTGAACAAGTACATCGTAACAGGGTGGTGCAAGTTATCACGGATAATACACCAGTATGCAAAGCTGCGGGTTTAATTATTGAGGTGAGGTATGACCACATCTTTTGGACACCCTGCATTGTCCATAATCTGAATCTGATCTTAGAGGAATTCGACAATAATGTCCCATGGATAAGGAACTCACAGGGGAAGCAAGGAAGATTGTTAAATTCATCACCAACCACCACCAGTCTCAAGGAATATTTCGAGAGTACTCAAAATTGGAGTTATTAAAAGTTGTTGAGACAAGATATGCCTCAAACTTCATAATGTTGCGTCGCCTTGTTGAGGTTAAGCAAGCATTAGTGTCTATTGTGATGAGTCAACTTTGGGCTAAGTGGAGACAGGAAAATTCAGAGCAGGGATATACGGTGCATAGATTGTGCCTTGATGAGGATTGGTGGAGCAAGATAGATTTCTTGCTAATGTTCACAACCCCTGCATTTGAGCTTCTTCGGAATGCTGACACTGACCAACCTTTCTTAGGACAGGTATATGATGGGCATGGATTCCATGGTTGAGAAAACTATGGAAATCGTTTCACAAGAGTCTCCACAACTTTTGTTTGTAGATGATCATTTTGTTGAATTAATCAAGAAAATCATTGTTATTAGGTGGAACAATTTCAACACTCCATTGCACACTTTAGCACATGCCTTGCACCCCAAATTTTATGATGAAGAGCTTATTGCTCAAAGAAATGGGAAGAGGAAGGCACCCCATAAGGATAGAGAGGTGGCTAATGGGGTGAAAAAATCCCTTGTGAGAAGCTTTCCAGCTCATCTACACAGGGAGGTGAAGGAAGAATTTGTCAGTTTTGGAGCAGGAATAGATGATTATTCAGACATATCATCTTTGGAGGAGAGAAGCACCATGAATCCAGTTAGGTGGTGGATTTGTCATGGAGCAAATGGTGTACATTTGCAAAACCTTGCCATTCGCCTCCTTTCACAAGTGGCAAGCTCTTCATCAGCAGAAAGGAATTGGAGCACCTATGGTTTTATTCATTCTATGAAGCGCAACAAGTTGGGCTCACAGAAGGCAAAGAATTTTGTTTATGTGCACTCCAACCTTCGCCTTGCATCTCGTAGGGGTCCAAAATATGGCAATGGTCCTTCTAAAGAATGGGATGTGGATCTAGAAAATCATGATTTGGAGCTCTCTCTTGCTGCCATGAATATCGAGGACCAGGAGCATAAAAGTGGAATTGGCCAAACATCTTCATCAGCTACACTATCCACTCTTGAGCATGCTTCTGCTGCTATTTTTGATGAGGATTCTGATAATGAGTATTATTCTTTTGACTTTATAGTACTTGCAGCCTCATAGTCTTTATTGTACTTGCAGCCTCATATTTATAATAAACGCTGATTTTGAGATTTTGATATATAATAAAGGTTGGTTTTGGATATTCCAATATTGTTATTTTCATTATATGTTTGTTATCATTCATGAGTAAATGTGTTGTAATAGTTTATGTTTTGAATATAATAAATTATAATTTATCATGTATGTTTTATGATTTCACATAACATTTCTTAAATGTCCTAAATTCTAATATAAATTATAATATATATATATATATATAGTGTTTCCCCGTTTCCAAAATTTGGGGAGGTCGCGTTTCGTACCGTACCCCGTTTTGGAAACTCGTTTCCATTTCCCCATATATATACATATATATATATATATATATATATATATACATATATATATATATATATATATATATATATATATATATAGTGTTTCCCCGTTTCCAAAATTTGGGGAGGTTGCGTTTCGTATCGTACCCCATTTTGAAAACTCGTTTCCGTTTCCCCATTTCGTGCAACTTAGGTTTGAAGTGATTCAAAGGGCATAAGGAAGCATACAATCATTATTTGGTTCCAAAATGACTCGAAAACAAAAATATGATACACCCATTAATCCCCCAAAAAGCTCTACTATGACGTATGAAGAACAGGAAGAAATGCAACAAGATATATCAAAATTACAGGACCAAGTGCAACAAATTTCGCTCTCACAAAGAGCAACCAAAAATGAAGTGAATGCAATGATGAATGTTAAGATGGATGTTTTAAATCAAAAATAAAAGGGGACATGGAAGGCTTGAAGGAAGATTTGACAAAGTTGCTACAAGAAATGCTTCATAGTAGTGATAAGGTATTCCATGCAACTCAAGATGAGAACAAAAGGAATGTGAATCATGATTTTAAAGACTCGAACTTTAGGTCGAAGACTAACCACATTCCAAAGATCAATATGAGGAAGTTTGATGGCAAGGATCCGATAACATCGATACTACAGATGGATCAGTTCTTTGATCTACACGATGTGCAACACACACAAAAGGTACACATTGCATTTTTATATTTAGAACACAATCAATTTGTGTGGTATCAATGGCTTTGTTTTCGTAAATCACCTGTCACTTGGCCAATTTTAGGGAGGAGTTGATAGCACACTATAAGGATACAAAGAGCAATACCTTCTTTATCCAATTGATAAATTTCAAACAAAAGGGTTCAGTTGTGGAGCACATTGAGAACTTCCAAAGATTGAATATCAAAGTAACTGATTTTCCAGAGGAGCATCTGACAAATGTCTTCATAGGGACATTAAACGACAACCTGACTCTGGCGCAGAATCGAATGAAACAACAAGCAAATCAACATCACAATGAAAGAAGTTTTGACATGGGCAATTGGGTAATATTTACAGCTACAACCATACAAACAAATGTCCCTCAAGCAAGCTCAAAAGGATAATAAATTATCACACAAGTACTATGGCCCTTACAAGGTGTTGCAAAAGATTGGTACTACGACATACAAATTGGAGTTGTCTGCATCTTCGCGAGTACAACTAGTTTTCCATGTTTCATGCTTAAAGAAGGTTGTAGGTGACAAGCTCCCAGTTCAAACTATATTGCCAGAACTTGAAGAAGGAAAAATCATATTGGAGCCTGAAGTAATCACGGAAACAAGAATCCAGCAGCTACGAAATCAATCAATTTCAGAGAATCTCATTACATGGAAGAACTTACCTGTTGAAGGTTCCACATGGGAGGATAAGAATCTTATACAGAAGCATCCAAAACTATTCACATTTTGAGGACAACACATTTTTGAAAGAGAGGGACATGTTAGGTCCCTATAATACGAGTGTAGCCCCTATATTGTTATTTTTGTGCGCCATAGAAGCCCACTATTGTTATTGTTGTGCCCTAACATTATTATTGTTATGTAGGCCCTAATTATATTGACCCTTTAGACTCCTATATATACCAAGGAGGTCTTGTCATTTGAATCATCCAAGAATTGTTCATTTATATGATGTAAAAGAAGGTTTCTCCTCAAACTATGTGATATGATATCAATTTTGGCAAATTTTGTCTTAATTCATGTTTGTACTTAGGGAATGTGGGTTTAGAGGCCCCACGTGTATTTTTGACTTTAAGCAAAGCCTGGACATTAGAGTTGGAGGGAAATATTGCGGCCTTAATGGAGCGTGGGGGCCACCCATGGAGAATTAAGGACCACATGAGGAAGTACGCTCTCATTGGAGCAAAGTTGGTTAGAGTTGGACCCACATGGGAACTTTGGAGGCTCTTGAAAAAATGTGAAATTTTCAAGTTGAAATAGTACTGCATTGATTGATTTATTTCGCCTACTTATTTATGATAAGTTATTTACAGAAATTTTCAGTAAATTCCGAAATAAACACAACTGCAGTATTCACTTAATCATAAGCAGAAAATCAAATAGAACAAAATAGAAACAATCACATGAACACAACTATTTTTGGAAAATTGTCCCCAGAAAAACCTAATCCGGGAAAACCGGTGCAACAAATGAGGGTTTGTATTATTCTTCAACGGTGGAAATCATTCACAGAAATTTGACGAGCAGATGTCTAAAATACACCTGAGATAATTTTTCGGAACCCGTCAAAAGAATTCTTGACACACGGGAGGCACCCTTTCTCCCTCTGCGTCACTCTATGTGGTCTTCTGCGCAGTCACTGCGCCGGACTGCGTTACTTTGCGTGGAGGACCAATGTTGCTGCTCAGCGTTGTCCCCTCTGCGTCCTCCTCCTGCCTTCTTCTTCCTTTGCTGACTCCCCCTTCCTCCTTCTGCCTCTGCAACTCCGCCTCTACAACCTCTTTCTCTGAAATCGAATTCTATTCCTTCAGAATCAATTTCCTTCGGGTACTAAGTGTGTGCCGAGCTTGCTTTCCAAATGACCCTCAATCCTTCTCTTATGAATCAATGGCCCAGATTAGATCTCTAATCAATGGTTGAGATTAAAACATCACTTGATCTTCGTTTTCTAGAAGATTCGCACTATGCTTTATTAATATCCTTTAATTTTTTAATTTCCCTAAGTTTAGACTTAGGGATCACTTTAAAATAATTTATTATTTTAATAAAGCATGAACCGAGTGGAATTTCCACAAACGGATTCTAAGTTCTCTAGAATACTGATGTCCAAGCCTCCTCCCAAAATATGAGACTTGGAACACTTTCCAATGCTACAAAATCAACACTCCCTCTAAGCGAGGAAAGTGTTCAAGCAAAATACCAACTGCATCTGCTCTGTCCTGAAGCATCCCCTGCGCTGTTGATGTCTTGGCTGCTACCCCTCATCTCTGCGATGCTGCCCTCTGTATTGTTGCCCGTGACACCATCTCTGCCACTACCTCATCCGTACTGCAGCTCCCTCTGAATCTCAAATCCACCTATTGCTCTACTGGAAAGGGTTCTTAACCATCCCCATCTTTTCTCTGAAGTAAGTAAACTTAATCTTACCCAGAGCTTTCATGAGGATATCTGCCACCTGTTCCCCTGTAGGAATGTACTTCAATTGTACAGCTCCCCGTTGGACATAGTCTCTGATGAAGTGGCACCTAATGTCAATGTGCTTCGACCGATCATGAAACACAAGATTCTCAAAGAGCTTGATACAACTCTGATTATCACACAAAATTCTGGTTGGTTCCATCCTCTTCTTGAGCAAGTTCATGAGCAACTTACGAAGCCATATGGCCTCACACGAAATTGTGCTAGCTGCCATATATTCAGCGTCGACTAAGCTCAGTGCCACGGATTTTTGTTTCCTACTACACCAGGAAGTCATTCCTGATCCGAGAGTGAAGCAGTACCCACTGGAACTTTTCTGATCTACTAGGCTTCCAGCCCAGTCTACGTCAGTGAACCCACTCAACTGGATTGCATTGCCCTTGGTGTACTTCAATCCAAACTCGATTGTCACCTTCAAGTATCTAAGAACATGTTTGGTTGCTGCCTACTGAGCCCTCCTTGGTTCTACCATGCACTGACTAAGGGTATTCACGGCATAACAGATGTCTGGTCTAGTGTTGACCAGGTACATCAATGATCCTATGAGTGCCTATACAAGGTAGGGTCAACCTCATCATCCTCGGATGTGTCGATCTTCTTCCAATTTGTGATCATTGGCATAGCCATGGGTCTACAGTCCTCCATCTGAAATCTCTTCAAGATCTCTGTAGTATATCTTCCTTGCCCAAGGAAGATTTCTCCCTTCTGCTACCAAACCTCCAAACCAAGAAAATAATGCATCTGCCCTAGATCCTTCGTATCGAATTCTGTAGTCAGATTTTCCTTGCAATCTTTGATGAGCTTAGATGATCCAGTCAAGAACGGACCATCTACATATAATACCAGAATTAGCGGTTCATCCCCCAATCTTAGATAGTAGAGGTTGGGATCTGCGTCACTCTTGACAAATCCCATCTTCTGCAGGTAGCTATCAATTCGCCCATACCATGCTCTAGGGGCTTGCTTCAGTCCGTACAAGGCTTTCTTAAGCCTGCACACATGAGGCTTTTGCTCATGCGTCTCAAAGCCCTCTGGATGTTCTATGTACACTTCCTCTTCTATCACCCCATTCAAGAACGTTATCTTGACATCCATCTGGTGAATTTCCCATCCCATCTGCGCTGCAAGAGAGATGACGGATCTGATCGAAGTGTGCCGAGCTACAAGGGCGAAGGTTTCTCCATAATCGATTCCTTCCTTCTGTGCATATCCCTTAGCCACAAACCTGGCTTTGTATTTCTCTATGTTGCCATCTGTAGCATACTTGATCTTGTAGATCCACCTTGATCCTACAACCGATCTGTTCCGAGGTCTAGGGACAAATTCTCATACATCATTTATCATGATGGAGTTGTACTCCTCCACCATAGCATCTATCCACACCTGATGTTGAGTTGCTTCTTGAAACTAGAGGGTTATCCAACCTGTGCTACCAGTGCCTGGTACCTGTCTGGCTGCCTGTGTTCCCTCTTCTCATTTCTAGGGGCTCCAATAAATTCCTCTACATCCCTCAGAGTTTGTTGCAGTTCTCTACTCGTCCTTCCACTAGTGGTGGGTGGATTCACCTACTCTCCTTCTTAAACTTCCTCGAAAGAACTTTCCTCAGAATCCTTGTGTCGAGGAGAGGCACCAGAGCCATCTTCTGTAGGCCGCTATGTTGAACCAGCAGATCCTCCTCAAACTGTGTAGCTATAGACATCTCTCAAGATATCTTAAGGCTCTCTCCTCCATGAATTTTACGTCTCGTCTTACTACGATCTTCCTACTCTCGGGAATATAGGTGCGATATGCCTTCGCATATTCACTATATCCCACAAGGTATCCTTTCTCTGCAGTCTGATCTAACTTCTTCCTCTTCTCATTGGGTATATGGCAATACGCTATACTGCCACATATCCTGAAGTGGATCACCTCAAGCTTGCTACCAGTGAACACACTCTCAGGAGTAACCTTACCCAATGCTCTATGAGGCACCCTATTCTGCACATACACTATTGTATTGCAAGCTTCAGCCCACAGAAATATGGGCATGTCTTGATCATACAGCATCGCCCTTGTAGCTTCCACAATGGTCCTATTCCTCTCTGCAACTCCATTCTGCTCTGGATTATGTGGAGTTGTCCATTCTCTCTTGATGCCTTCCTTTACGCGAAATCTCATGAAGTCCTTATCAATGTACTCTCCACCATTGTCTGATCGCAATTTCTTGATCTGCTTTCCGGTTAGATTTTCTACCAAAGCCTTGAATTCTTTGAAATGCTCAAAGACCTCATCTTTGGTCTTCAAAAAGTAAATCCATGTTTTTCAGGAATGGTCATCAATAAAGGTGACAAAATACTTTGCACCACTGAGAGCATTCATGGACATTGGTCCGCAGATGTCTGAGTGTATCAATTCCAACACACTCTTGGCCCTACTACTGCTTCTTGGAAATGTTGCCTTGACATACCTCCCTAATACGCACCCCTCACAGACATCGTCTTTCCTAGTGCTAAGTTCTGGAGCTCCCGTGACAATCTTCTTAAGGATCCTCAAGGCTCCATGATGTAGGTGCCCCATTCTTCTGTGCCATAATTCATTCAAATCCCTTTCATCATTACTGCCTATCAGTGCCATTGGAGACTCGAGCTGTAACTTATACAGTTTATGGCTCCTTACTCCAATTTGTGCCTTTCTTTTCCAACTAGGGTGTTTGACATAAACTTTGTTGCCAATAAAGTATACATCATAACCCTTGTTCTGAAGTTGAGACACTGAGAGCAAGTTCATCCCTAATCCTAGTACATGCAGTACATTGGTGGCCCGAAGCTTGTTACCAGCTTCTGTTTGAAATATTATGGTTCCTCTTCCAATAGGGGTACACTTGGCATTGTTTCCCATCGAGATCTAAAAATTCATCTACTCTTCCTGGTAGCTTGAGAAGCTTTCTCGAACTCCCGTCATGTGAGTAGATGCTCCACTATCAATATACCAGACTCCTGGAGAGGCCATGCTCGACACACAAGCAAAATCCTCTTCTATTCTGGAAGCCAGAACTGAAACATCATGATCCCTCTGTTCCTCGATGCACTCTGGAGGACTGCGTGAACCCTTCCAAGCCGATGCTGCATCGTTGTTGGCCCTTCATTCCATTGCAGAACCTCCTCTTTTGTTTCTCGTCTCTTTCTCTAATACCATGTGAAATTTTTAAGTTGAAACACTACTGCAGTGATTGATTTATTTCGTCTACTTATTTATGATAATTTATTAACATAAATTTTCAATAAATTCTGAAATAAACACAACTGTAGTATTCACTTAATCATAAGCAGAAAATCAAATAGAACATAATAGAAACAATCACGTGAACACAGTTATTTTTGGACAATTGTCCCCGGAAAAACCCAATGCGGGAAAACTGGTGCAGCAGCCGAGGGTTTGTATTATTCTTCAGCAGTGGAAATCATTTACAGAAATGTGACGAGCAGATGTCTAGAATACACATAAGATCATTTTTGCGAACCTGTCGGAAGAATTCCTGACACACGGGAGGCACCCTTTCTCCCTCTGCGTCACTCTAAGTGGTCTTCTGCGCAGCCACTGTGCTGGACTGCGTCACTCTGCGTGGAGGACCAGTGCTGCTGCTCAGTGTTGTCCCCTTTGCGTCCTCCTCCTGCCTTCTTCTTCCTCTGCTGACTCCCCCTTCCTCCTTCTGCCTCTGCAACTCCACCTCTACAACCTCTCCCTCTAAAATCGAATTCTATTCCTTCAGAATCGATTTCCTTCGGGTACTAAGTGTGTGCCCGGCTTGCTTTCCAAATAACCCTCAAGCCTTCTCTTATAATCTTCTCATTGATGAATCAATAGCCCGGATTAGATCTCTAATCAATACTGAGATTAAAACATGACTTGATCTTCATTTTCTAGAAGATTCACACTTTGCTTTATTAATATCCTTTAATTTTTTAATTTCCCTAAGTTTAGACTTAGGGATCACTTTAAAATAATTAATTATTTTAATAAAGCATGAATCGAGTGGAATTTCCACAAACGGTTTCTGGGTTCTCAAGAATACTGATGTCCAAGCCTCCTCCCAAAATATGAGACTTGGAACACTTTCCAATGCTACAAAATCAACAAAAAAGAGCAAGAAGCACTCATTTGGCTCAGTCATGATCATTTGCAAAATTGTCTTTGACATATTAAGCTTGAGTTGAAGCCAAGTCTCTAAGTGTTGTTTAGCACATGAGTGTTTCTGAGCGGAAACCTCAACCCTTGTTTCGTTGGACTTCCAGTGCCAGCCGAAGGAGGGAGTTCTACCAATTCCATTTCATACTACCAACAGGGAACTCGAGTTTGTGGAGGGGTTTAGCAGTAGCAGCACAGTGACTATGCAGTCCTTGGAGGAGCCACACTCGGTTGTTGAGGAGAGAAGGCAGTATGGGCCTGAAACTTGAGGAGGAGTCCAGGGAAGTGTTTTGAGGGAGATTGTAGTCATTTCTAGGACTCTTTGTAGCAGGATTGATCGGTGGGTCGAATTACCCAACAGTGGAGCCATTGAGAGAAAAGAGGGTCAAATTTCCAAGGTCGACCATTGGCCAATTCCTTTGTGGGTTATTCTGGGTATTTGGTGGAGAGGCCGAGATTAATTTGGCAGAATTTTTTGGGCATATTTGAGGGGTCAAACAAGGATCCTAACTTAGCCAACAACTAGAGGAGCAACTAGAGGAGCTAGGGGAAATTGGGCTGAAATTCCAGGGTTAGCATTTGGCCAAACCATTTCTAGGTTTTGGTGGGTTATTGGACGAGAGACTAGGGTTAATTTCCCAAAATTTTCTGAGCATCCGAAGAGGGTCAAATCAACCATTCTTTACAGCCAACATTTCAGTTTCTGGGTGATTAACATAGAGCCATAGAGGGGACAGCTATGCAGCAATTGGGGCACTTGCTTTCATCACTTGGCCTTTGCTAGCTTGTCGTGGGCAAGCCTAGGTGCACACTTTCCAAATATCATATTGTAACCCCCGGATTTTATAATAAAATGGCTTAGAACAACGTAGTTTTTGGCTCTATATTGGGTGTCTGATTTGTGTGCAAATTTTATGTGTATTTTTGCTATTTTTTCTATGTATCATTGTATATTTCCGTTAGGAATATTACAGTGGTATCAGAGCATGATTTTGGCCAGCTGTGGGTCTAAATCACGCAAATGCTCAAGTGTTATTGTGGACTAGAATTCCAGAGGCTAAAACAGTAGTCCCACATTATTCTCAAGATTGAACTTGTGCCCAAAAATGTCTCAGTAGGAGAAATTTGAAAATGTTACTAGGAGCCTCGAGAGACTGAGGGGGTTACTTGAAGAGTGGGTGTCAGCAAGGGTAGCGAGAAGAGAAAGTAGTTGTCGACTTACAGATGAAGAAAATAAGAGGAGCATGATTATTGTACAAAATGCTAGTATCAATACTGCAGAGACGAAGATGGGAGGCAGAGGTAGTGACGAGATGAGAGAGAACATACCCATTGAGGAGGGAGTTCATCCAGATACATTCCTGCTAGTTGAGCATGAGGATAATGACACGTAGGAGGAGCACGAGGATACACCTAGTGTGATGCAGGAATCACCTATTAATTTGGACAACTAGGTCCAAACTCCATGTTGTGATGCTCAGATGAAAATACCAATATTTTTATTGGGTTCCTCTTTCGGAGAGGTGCAAGATCGATCTAAAGATCATCTTGATCCGATGAGCAGAACATTTATTTTGAATTTATTTTTAATACTTTCAAAATATGTGCAAGTCGGCCTTAAGGTTTTACACCCCCAGCAAATGTGTCACACACCCTCACTGATGGAAATAAATAAGGTCAACGTTGGAGGACATTTCACTCATCTCATCATCACACAAATTTCTCTCTCCACTTCTAATTGGTTTGAGCTACTTGGAGGAAAATCTGCGATTCTCACATGGGAGAAGGACGAAGACATTTTCTGCTGCAGCTAAGGTTTCTACCGCAGGTTTGACCAGCATTGACTTTGGTCAATGCATGGTCAAAAGGAGCTGAATTTTGGTATAGACTTCGATTTCTGCAGTCTGTACATTTTGGCACAAGAACCGAGGTCAAAGGTTGACCGTAGACTGTGCTGCGTTGACTTTGACTTGTTGTTGTTCTGCATTGACTTTCTAGACAGCGTTGACTTTTGGGCTGCGTCAACTTTGGTTGACTTGGATTGTATGATGAGGGTGATGTGACACATATTCTGAGCTGGCTGACCAATAAGACTTTGCAGGTTGAAGCATCCTGCTGATCGTCGTAACCAGTGAAACAGGAATCGGCGAGTTTGCCGATTACTCGCGAGTAGAAGTCTGCTCGGCGGCTAAACGAGCCGATTCAAATCTGGACGAGTCAAACTCGCGTTGACCGAGTTTGACTCGTGGTCAACGCGATTTTGACTCGCGAGCAGGCGATTATTCCGATTATTCCGAGTGCTCGGCCATTAGGTTTTCAACTTTTCCGCCGCCAAGGTTTTTTCCTGTTTTATTAAGACGCGGTTGTTCTGTTTTGTTATTCATTTACGCGCTGGGAGCCGCCTTTGCAACTGTGCGCCATCGCTGTGGAGCCGCCATCGCTGTGGAGTCGGACGTCGACTGTCGGAGTTAAGTTTTAACACTGCTGTGCCGGCCACTCACTGTGCAGTGTGGAGTTGACGCCGCTGGAGCCGCAGACTGCACCCTTCGAACTCCTAATTGCTGTGCCGCCGCCATTCAAAGCTCACAACTTTGAACTTACGATTTCAAACTTCACACATTGTTCGGGTCCCGGGAGTCCAGAACTGTAAGTGTCCAGACTCCACTCAGCACTGTCGATTGAAAGTTTTTAAAACTCGATTTAACAATAATTTTGTTTTTTTTTAAAATTTTTTTAGTTTATCCGATATCGGATATCAAATTTAACTAACAAAACAAAACAACGACTTCCCCAAAATTGTTTCTTCCGAATGGTTGTCATGATTATCCTGATGATTGACATAAGTCAAATCGCTTTGCTTGTTCTGTGTAAGTTCTGTGCAAGTCCGATCGACGAAAGGACCTTTTGCATCATCTGCGGTTTTCCCTGACAGATCTTGCACTGTTGCATTCATTAAAAAATACATACAAAATCAGTCAAGGCGTTTGTAAAAGAAACCAATGCCATACATCTTGCCCTGGCTAGCTGTTTTCCAAGGCCGAATTCCAAATTAGTACTGCCATTTACGCCTGTTATATTTGTTTCAGAGGCATTCTGAATTCGCAGAAACTCGAAAGCTACATAGTAGTCAATGTTACATAGTGTCCACTGTCACTTGCAAGAATAAAACTCGTAAACTAATATCTAAATTTTATAAATTTAAATATAAATTGAATTCTGTGTATTTCAGATTTCTGTCTTGAAATCAGAAATGCACCATTTCTCACTCTGAGTCAGTGAGTCCAATAATCAATTGTTTCAAATTTCAATGGTAAACTGTAATTTAAGTACTAAAATTGTTTCATTTTTCCATGTACAAAGGTTGTTTAATTTTTTTTTTTTTTGTCTTCTTATTTTGCAGGAAGTTAGGTACCACAACAATGCCGAGGGAGAAGGATTTTGCTTGGGCTTATTGTGACAAGATTCCCGGAAGCGCCAAGCTCCTTTGCAAATTTTGCAAAGCAGAATGTAGTGGAGGCATCTATAGATTCAAGTACCACCTTGCACAGATACCTGGGCATGATATAGGTCTCTGCAATAAGGTTGACGATAATGTCAAACACCAAACAGTCTTGGCCCTTGACATGTTGACGCAACATAATGCTAAGAGAGCAAAGCAAAAACAAGAAATAGGAACTCTTGGAGTTGAAGTTTCTTCTTCCAATACCCCCTTTTCATCTCCTTCTATTGAGTCCTCAATGCCATTCCCAAGTTTCTCACACATGCCTCCAAGTCCAAGTCAAAGTCAAACTCAAGCCCAGAGGAATCATCCTGCATTCAACACTAGAGGTGGAAACATTAACACTTTTTTTGCTCCCCGCACAAAACCTGGTTCCCAACCTACCTTGGATGGCACTGGTTGGAAAAAAGATATCCATAGACAGGCAAGGAAAGCCATTGCTAACTTTTGGTACTATTCTGACATACCTTTCCATTGTGCCAGAAGTCCTTATTGGCAAGCTATGATTGATGCAGTCGCTGTTGCAGGTCCAGGATTCAAAGCCCCTACATCAGAGAGCCTTAAGACAGATTTGTTGTTAGAGAGTGTTGAAGATGTCATGCTTGTGCTAGCTGAGTTTCGTTCATCATGGGTAGAGACAGGGTGCACCATCATGAGTGATGGATGGACTGATCAAAGGAATAGAACTTTAATAAATTTCCTTGTATCTTGTCCAGCAAGCACAATGTTTCTCAAATCAGTGGACGCCTCAGAAAAGGTTAAGACTGCCCAACTTATTTGTGAAATGATGGAGGAAGTCGTTCAAGAAGTGGGAGAAGAACATGTTGTACAAATTGTCACCGACAATGCAGCTAATTATATGGCCGCTGGTAGACTTTTTGAGATTAGGCACCCCACTATTTTTTGGACCTCTTGTGCTGCCCATTGCATAGATTTAATGCTTGAGGACATTGGTAAGCTTCATTGGATACATGAGGTTGTGGAGAAGGCAAAACCCATAACCAAATACCTGTACAACCACACTATTGTCCTAAACACCATGAGAAAATACACTGAAGGTAAAGAAATTGTTCGACCTGCAGTGACTAGATTTGCAACAAATTTCATATCTTTGCAATCTGTGGTTGAGCAAAAGATAAAACTGAAGAGGATGTTCTTGGGACCTGAGTGGATGGCATCTAAACATTCCAAGACCCTTGAAGGCATTGAAATTGTGGCACTTGTGTTTAATGACGGTTTTTGGAAAGATGCTGAAGAGATTATTGCTGTGACAGAGTCCCTTGTCAAAGTTCTCAGGTACTTCAAGCCTTTTAACTTTTTTCATTTTAAAAATTTCATTTCAAGCTTCTTTTTATTTTCAAAGTTTCATATTTCATTAATTTTGAAAGCTAACTTTCAGGATGGTTGATGGTGACAAACCCGCTATGGGTTACATTTATGAGGCGATGGATCTCGCAAAGGAGGCCATCAAAAGAATATATGGGGATGAGGAGGCAAAGTATTTGACTCTTTGGGATATTATTGATGCACGTTGGGATAGGCAATTGCATTCCCCCTTACATGCTGCTGGGTACTTCTTAAACCCACAGTATTTTTATGATAAGAGCAAATTTAATGAAGATGGGGAGGTTGGCAGAGGACTTATGACATGCATTGAAAGGTGCTCCCTTGATCCAGAAATTCAAAGCCGTGTCTTTTCCCAACTACAGGATTATAGGACGCCAGCCAAATTATTTGCCTATACCAGTGCTATACGAGAAAGGACTAGGATGCTGCCAGGTACCCTGAAGGCTTCATCAATTCATTAAATTTGTTTAAAATTTATTTTGTATGTTAAATGTTTTATTAAATTTTGTTTTCTTTTAAGTTTTTATTATTTAGTACTTACTACTCACAAACACTTGGCATTTGTTAGGTCTTTGGTGGCAAAATTTTGGTAGTGATACCCCAGATTTGAAAAGATTTGCCATTCGAATCTTAAACCAATCATGTAGTGCTTCAGGTTGTGAGCGCAACTGGAGCATGTTTGAAAAAATACATTCTAAGAAGCGCAATCGATTGACACAAAAGCGCTTAAATGACCTTGTATTTGTCCATTATAATCTACGACTTCGCAACAAGCAAATACAAGGTGAGAGCATGAATTTGAAGTTTTCATAATTTGATTTGCACTTTAAAATTTAAACTTTAAGGTTCAAACTTTAATTTACATTTCAATGTCTCATGATAATGACAGGTTTGGATTATTCAGCAATTGACCTTGAGGAGATAGATCTGCAAACTACAAATGCATCAGATTGGGTCCAAATAGAGGAGGAGCCTCCTCTTTTAAGTCTACATGACTTGGAGAACTTAGAGAGTCAAGCAAGTGAAGGAGTGGGAGGACTTGCTTCTAGTTCTCACTCTTAGAGTCTTAGACTCTCAGTTATTGATTTTTTACTGATTTGCTTGGCAGTATTTTCAATTTTGTAAACTTTTAGAAGCATGCGCTTCTGGTTCTATGTAGTCACTGGTTAGGACTCAGTACTTCGGATCATGTTTGGAGTCTGGACTCGTAACATATATGAGATACTTATTCATTCATGATATTTTGGACATCTATTGATATTATGCATTGTTTGGACATGGCTTTATTGAATATCAATGAAAAATATTTGTTTTAATTCAATTTATGTGTATATCTTTATTTATTGAATTTGCCGATTTTTTCCCAATTTTTTCCCGATCCGATTCAAACTCTTCGCTCTTTTGCCTCGCCGATTTATTGCCGATTCCGAGTCTGGTAACATTGGTCGTAACACACCATCACATATATATTTTTCTGGCTTGTCTTCTATTGATCTACTGGTACGTTCTATCAACATTTTACTTTATTGTTTATATGATTGCTGTCTGAAATTGAAGAGAAAGTAAAGTTGCATCAAGCATAGAACATCTACATAAATTTACATGGTATCAGAGCTGAGGTGAAGACAAAGTCCTAATTTGTAGCAATCATCGAAGAAGAGGATGGGTTCCTCAAACTACAATGGCTTCAAGGCTGATGACAAATTGACTGGGAAGGATGACTTCCATGCTTGGAAGATGACATTGGATCTTATGTTGGAAGACCAAGATGTCATGGACTATGTGCAGGGTAAAATCCAAGAGCCTCCATCCACTGCAACTGTTGCCGCCAAGACAAAGTATAAGAAGGGGGAGATCAAAGCAAAGTTGAAGATCAAGGACTCAATTCACAAGAGTTTGGTTGCCTACATCTCTGAGCTGGGCACATCAAAAGAGATGTATGATAAGTTGGTCAACATGTTCAAGGCCAACAATGCAAATCAAGTACTATTCTTCAAGAATCAATTGAAGAATTTGAAGAAAGGCAGGGATGAGTCTGTTCAATCATACTTTCTGAAGCTGACCGAGATCAGGAACAATCTGCTGGCTATTGGGGAGACAATAGCTGATCGAGAGATGGTACTCACCGCACTTGGAGGGCTCCCATCCGAATGGCATGTGTTCAACACTACCATTCTAAATAATAGTGTGATACCTGACTTTGACGAAGTACTGTCGAGATGCGTTCAAGAAGAGACAAGAGTGAATGAGTATGGAAATGAAGGAAACGCTGCCTACGATGCTCATTCTAGAAAGAAGAACTTTGGTGGTCCAAATAACAAAGGAAAAGCAAGGGCCCAAGGAAAGAAGGGCAAGTGTTTCACTTGCCATAGGCTAGGTCACTATGCTAGAGAATGTCATTTCAAGAAGGATTCTCCTGATGGTGATGACAACAACAACCAGAGGAATGGCAATTAAAGGAACAACAGGCTCAAGGGAAAGAGGAAGGCTCCCTCCGACGGAAATGAGCAACCTTTCAAAAGGTCGAGAAATTCTAGGTATGAGGAATCAAATGTTGTTGATAAAAGAAATGAATACATTCTTGTATCTACCCTCTTCGTTGCATCTCCACCCGACACTATGGATGTCTAGTTGATAGATAGTGGTGCCTCAAGGCACATCACTGGGTTCAAGGAAGCACTCTCTGATATGGTTGAGAAGGATACTAATCTGGAAATTATCCTTGGAGATAATGCCACATATCCCGTGAAAGGGACAGGGACTGTGACCCTCCACTTGTCTCAAAGTCAAGTCCTCTGCTTGCAAGATGTACTCTATGTACCTAATTTGAAGAAGAACCTTGTGTCTATATCGGCCATGGAAGACAAAGGTTTCAATGTGGTATTCACTGATGGAAAGGTGCACATGTGGAAGAAGAGCTTCAAGGAAGCTATCACGATTCGGTTTAGAGTTGGTACACTCTACCAGGTTGGAGGAAGTCCACTAGGAGCGATGACATGTGATACTATCCCACAGACTGAACTATGGCACCGGAGGTTTGGACACCTTCACTACAAGGCCCTTCCCGAAGCAAGGAAGGTGGTGATGGGGATGCCCGAGTTCTCAAATAATCATGAAGGTGTATGTCAGGGTTGTGCCGAAGGAACGCATACAAGGGGACCTTTCCCCTCAAGCGTCACAAAGACATATGATGTCTTGCAATTAGTACATTATGATCTGTCTGGTATGCTGCCCATGACATCCTTGGGAGGATGTTCTTATTATATGACGTTCATAGATGACTTCTCTCTCAAAACCTGGATATACTTCTTGAAGAAGAAGGATGAGGCTTTCATGTGGTTCCGTACCTTCAAAGCCTTGGTGGAAAATCTGACAGGGAAGAAGATCAAGATTTTGAGGACCGATAATGGCACTAAATATGAGACGAACGAGTTCAAGAACTTTTGCAGAAAAGCTGGCATTAAGAGGGAGACCACAACTGTCTATACTCCTGAGCAGAATGGCGTTGCTGAATGAAAGAACAGGACCACTGTGGAAGTCGCCCGTGCAATGTTATGTGACCAGGGTCTACCAAAGTTTCTGTGGGGAGAAGCTGCGAACACTGTTGTGTACATACAAAACCGATGCCCACATTCCACCTTGGACTCCAAAACTCCCAAAGAGGTTTTTACTGGTAAGAAACCTGACGTCTCACATTTTAGAGTTTTTGGATGTCCTGTTTATTTTCATGTGCCAAAAGAGAAGAGGAGCAAGTTGGATGCCTCTGGGAAGAAGGGAATGTTTGTGAGCTACAGCGAAACTTCGAAGGCCTATAGAATCTATGTGCCTGGTCAAAGGGAAGTGGAGATATGCCACGATGTCACTTTTGACGAAGATGCTTCCCTAAGGAAAGTAGTCAATCTTCTGAGATCTGAGGAAGATCATGAAGCATGGCCTGGAAATCAAGGAGAACCGAATGATGAGACGAAGCCTAATGTCGAAGGACCGATGGACCTGATTAATCCACCTCCTTCACTGGGGAAGAGACCATCATGGCTCAGCGACACTCTTGAGGATGCCGAGGGACATATGGCCCCAAGGGGGACATTCCGTGAAAGCAAGAAGTCGAGTAGATACCATGGGTATCTAGCATCCATGAGTATTATTGTACAATCTGAGCCTAGATCTTTTGAGGAAGCCGTAAAGCATAAAGTCTGGAAGGATGCTATGCACGAAGAGTACGAGTCCATAATGAAGAATGAAGTCTGGGATGTGGTTCCAAGACCGGAGGACAAAGCAATTGTCACCTCGAAATGGCTCTACAAGATCAAGCATGGATCTGATGGAAGTGCTAAAAAGTTCAAGGCAAGGTCCCTTGCCCGTGGCTTCCCTCAAAAGGAAGGCATAGACTATGATGACATATTTGCACCTGTGGCCCAATATACCACGATTCGATCTATCATAGCCCTTGGTGCTACGCAAGGATGGAATCTTCATCAGATGGATGTGAAGACCGCATTTCTACATGGTGCGATAAAGGAAGAGGTTTATGTGGAGCAACCTCTGGGGTTCGAAGTCTGATCAGGACACCCATGTCTGCAGGTTGAAGAAAGCCCTCTATGCGCTGCAGCAAGCACCCAGAGCTTGGTACAACTGGATAGATAGCTACCTGATGAAGCTGGGCTTCACTCGTAGTAATGTTGATCCGAACCTTTACTTCAAGGTTGATAGAGAGAAGCCTCTCGTTCTGGTGCTGTATGTGGCCGACCTCTTCCTGACAGGTGCTGACCCTCTCATTCATCAGTGCAAGAGGGAGCTCGCTGTTGAGTTCGAGATGAAGGACCTAGGACTGATGCACTACTTCCTAGGCCTGGAGGTCTGGCAGAGACCTGGCGAGATTTTCCTTTCTCGAGAAAATACATTATCAAAAGCTTCTGGAAAGATTTGGTATGGTGGTCTGTAAGTCCGTGTCGACACTGATGGAGCTCAACTTTAAGAAGTTGAGTGGCAGCACAGCTGGGCTCGTGTTAGCAAATCCTACTGAGTATCGTCAACTCGTAGGGGCCCTGATGTTCTTAGTGAACACCCGTCCGGACATATGTTTTGCAGTGAACACTTTGAGTCAACAGATGGTTGAGCCTCATCACACTCACTAGGTTGGTGCCAAGAATCTTCTGAGATATCTTCGGGGCACGATAAACCATGGGCTGAGATACACTGCCGGGAGCGTGACACTCCTTGGATATACTAATGCCGATTGGGCTAGCGGTGTGGTGGATCGTAAAATCACATCGGGATGTTGCTTCTCACTTAGATCTGCTTCGATATCATGGATAAGCAGGAAGCAAAAGTCGGTGGCTTTGAGCACCACGGAGGCCGAATACATTGCAGCGAGTATGGCCTGTTGTGAAGCAATTTGGTTGCAAAAGCTCTTTAGTGAGTTGTTCGGGCAAGTGCTGGATACCACCGTGATTCGCTTGTCCGAGAATCTCGTGTTCCACGATCGATCCAAGCATATTGATATCAGGTACCACTTTATCTGGGATATGGTACAGCGAGGTGCCCTAAGGCTTGATCATATAGGAACTGATGAGCAAGTCACGGATATTCTCACAAAGCCCCTGGGGAAGGTCAAGTTCCTAACCTTCCGTGAGAGTCTTGGTATCATGGAACGACCCTATGATGAGGGTCCTGTTGGATGATGAGCTCTGGGAGCTCTGGGGGGTTTTGGGATAGATTCTCGGAGCTATAAGCAACCACAGGGCTAGGCTTGTCGAACCTTGTTGGTGTGCTTCTGCCCCACCGTTGTGATGATTGAGTTGGTTCACCTCTCATTATCTGTGCCCCGTATGCATCCTACCCATTAAGTTCAGGGCTCATGGGAAGTACCTCTCATTTGGCCAGTGAGGTGGGAAAAGCTAGAGACTAGTAGCAAAGACTGATGGACGCATCAGAGACTGTTGTACTCTCTATCTAGGATGGCACGGTCCAACCACTTGATCTGGGATCAAGTCTAGTGAGGTTTCGGACCTCCTACTGACTTCCGGTCAAATAAACCAACTTCGGGTTCGTATGAGACTCTTTGTGAGTCCTCTAGAGGTTTCGGACCTCTGGGCTGAATCTGTCAGCCGGGAATGATGTCTTTATGACTAACCCACTTCTGTTCTGAAATAAAGAGGCCAGCAAAGGAAGTTACGGCAGGATGACGCACGATGTTTGGATTGCACAGGGGGATGGAGTTCTCCCTAGTTGAGACGGAGTGTTGATTTGGACAACTAGGTCCAAACTCCATGTTTTGATGCTCATATGAAGATACCAATATTTTTATTGGGTTCCTCTTTCGGAGAGGTGCAAGATCGATCTAAAGATCATCTTGATCTGATGAGCAGAACATTTATTTTGAATTTATTTTTAATACTTTCAAAACATGTGCAGGTCAGCCTTAAGGTTTTACACCCCCAGCAAATGTGTCAGACACCCTCACTGATGGATATAAATAAGGTCAACGTTGGAGGACATTTCACTCATCTCATCATCACACATATTTCTCTCTCCACTTCTGATTGGTTCGAGCTACTTGGAGGAAAATCTGCGATTCACACGTGGGAGAAGGACAAAGACATTTTCTGCTGCAGCTAGGGTTTCTACCGCAGGTTTGACCAGCATTGACTTTAGTCAACGCATGGTCAAAAGGAGATGAATTTTGGCATAGACTTCAATTTCTGCAATCCGTACATTTTGGCACAAGAACCAAGGTCAAAGGTTGACCGTAGACTGTGTTGCGTTGACTTTTGGGTTGCGTTGACTTTGGTTGACTTGGATTGTATGATGAGGGTGATGTGACACATATTCTAGGCTGGCTGACCAATAAGACTTTGTTGGTTGAAGCATCCTGTTGATCGTCGTAATGCAGCATCACATATATATTTTTCTAGCTTGTCTTCTGTTGATCTACTGGTATGTTCTAACAGCATTTTACTTTATTGTTTATATGATTGTTGTCTGAAATTGAAGAGAAAGTAAAATTGCATCAAGCATAGAACATCTACATAAAATTACATCACCTCTGTTGAAGTTTCCTTTGGTAGCCCCAATAGACAGATTGGAGGAGGCAGTTGAGCACACATCCATTGATGAGGTATTCATTGATGGGGAATCCTGGTTTATGACAGAGCTTCAGGACGACATCCACCTACGGCTAACTGATGAGCATGTCTTGCATGCTGGGCTGTCTATGGAGGAGCAGTTGGAAGCTCATGTTGAACCCGTGATGGAGGAGGATGTGCAGCCATCCTTTGGGCTAGCCATTGATTAGGGGCAGCCTAGATACCACACGTTGGGATTTCAGCACAGTTCGCTTCAGGGGCACACTGACAGGGTCTACAGCATTATTAGCCCACCCCTACACATTGGATTGAGAGAGGCAGGGTTGTCTGGACATACCAGAGGGGATGACCAGGTTAGCAGGACTGAGCGACATGAGCTGAGTATGCCACCGCACCATCCTAGGGGGCTAGTTCCTTCCACAGGAGATTGTACGTTCAATCCCTCCTCTGGGATTGGAAGGAGAGAGGTACTAAGCTGCTACCTGATGGAGCGAGTTGGGTATCGGAATGTATCCATGGCCATAGCTCGACAAGGATCGTGGGTTATCGGAGGGGCTCAAGGGCCAAACTATTTTTGGGATCCGGGTGGGATTCCCCATCACATCATGGAGCAAGTCGACGATGGTAGTAGTTTTGCACTACATCCGAGGATTGAGGGCACACACACCCACAATTTTCTATCAGAGTTCCGAGCAGCACTAGTGGCTAGCTGGATCGATGGGGGAGTAGGTGGACTCTACGAGTTGTCATGGCATGTGGATCAGGCGTGGAGTTGCAGGATGATTAGCATACTCTTGCAGGGGTTGATTGGAGGAGGTGGCATCGACAGGCCACTAGACAGAGCATTGTATAGGGATGAGGCTTTCCTACGAATATGTGGGGTACAGTGGACACCACCACTAGCACATAGGGAGGTTTGAACTTTGCATGTTAGACCTCTCTGAGAGGATCAAGAGGGAAGGCCCACCCATTCGAGGTTATGGAGGTGTGGTAGTAGAGATGGCGACCCTAACAGGATGCTGGTTGTTGCACACTAACTCAACCTCGGGCCATGGCATTTTGTGGTGTATAGAGATATGCAGCGATGAGCGCCACTTGAGTATATCCATAGGGACTTGCATACAGTCACAAGGGAGCGAGTTGTTGTCCCTTGATGCTCTCATAACAACCAGTAGGGCGCAAGATACTTACCTGAGGCGGATGGATGTGACCCAAAGTATCATGGACAGGAGAGGAGTTTTTTCGTTGGGGCAGACAGACTATGCGTGTGTTGGCATGTGGAGGCGTAGGGATGACATGGTATATTGCAAAAGTAGCATATGCTTTTCCCCTAAGTCCCCACTTGAGGGCACGGTTATGGGGGATCTGTATGACACACCTTCAGTAGGGCATTCTGAAACATTGCAGGGGCACGCGGCGCAAGGGATGAAAGACCTGTACTATAGGAGGGCACGTAGGCTTTTGGCAGTTTTTGGGTACACCATCCGGAGACGGGATGGTAGGGTTCATCGTGTGACCAGGCAGGAGCAGGGCCATGGGGTATACACCAGATTGTCCCTTGATATATGGATCCTATACCAGCAAGGATGAGAGGTGAGGCGCGGATGGATCACAGCCGTTGTCAGAGTTATGTCACCGCAAACTGGGGAGCCAAGGTTTCAGTTGACAAGCGAATCACTCTAATTCGAGATGAGCAAGACCCTGACAAAGAGATATCTAGCCCACTCTTCGGTCGACACATGGGATATCACTGAGGCTTTCTACACATGGCAAGGAGGGTATTCCCTGTTGTTGCTTAGGATCAAGGCTAGCCATGGGCTGCGAGACTTGAGCAATGTTGAGTTGTTCCCGCATGTTGGGCATAGCTTTGGTCATGCAGCATCGCTTGTGCAGCACCCACAAGTGCATCAATAAGCCCTGGTCATGCAGCATCGCTCGTGCAGCACCCACGATCGTTCTGTTCTTTCTCTCCGCGACCCCATTCTGCTGTGGGTTATGAGGCGCTATGAGTTCTCTTCGAATTCCTTCTTTGCTACAGAAGTCTTTGGATCGCCCAGTGTATTCACCGCCATTATTGCTCCGTAGAGCTTTCACTTACTTCCTTGAATCCTTCTCCATCAATGCTTTAAACTCACAGAACTTTGAGAACGTTTCTCTCTACTTCTGCATGAAGAAGATCCGACATCTACGAGAATAGTCATCAACAAATATAACATAATACCTGTGTTTTGCTGTTGAAGAAACCAAGAAAGGTCCACACACGTCTGTGTGAATTCTTTCCAGGATCACCGAAGCACGATTCTCCTTCTTATGAAAGGTGGTCTTCACAAACTTACCCATAGTACATCCCTTGCACTGATCTGACTACGCAAGAGTACCGTTGGGAAGTCCAGTAGAAATTTGCTGCAAAATCTTCAAAGCACCATGGTGAAGATGGCCCAATCTCCTGTACAATAATTCGCCCTCATCCAGACTCACCACTTCTACTGCTTTGCCCACCATTGCAGCGCAGCCATCTACCTCCATCTTGTAGAGATTATTAACTCGAATCCCTATATTCTTGTTTTGACCTGTTGTTTTATGTCGAAGGAAGGATTTTCCCTCACTGAAAACAACATCATAAACTTTGTCTTCCAACATTGCGACTGAGACCAAGTTCTTCTTTAGACCTGGAACATGCATAAAATACTTCAACAAGAATGGATTACCGGACTCCCTCTTAAAGGTAATGGTCCCAATGCTGGTCACACTGTATCAACCATCGTTGCCCATCTCTATATGCATCTGGAGGTCCTTCTCCTCTAAGTCACTAAACAACTCCTTGTCTCCCATCATATGGAAAGACGCACCACTATCAAGATACCACACCGATCCCATACAGATTGAAACCAAGCATGTGATCAAAGAGAAATCAAGTTCAAATTACGAGGCTAAGGCCTCTCCAGCTGCAGCTCTAGCAGCCTTCTTGTTCTTCTTCTTCTGTGGACAGTTAGTGGCGAAATTCCCATGCTCGTGATAGTGAAAACACTTCACTTTGGAGAAATCTTGCTTCTTGCCTTTAGCATCGGATTTTGAAGTAAATTTCTTCCCCTTCCTTTTCCTTGCTTTGGCATCCAAAGCGCAATTCTCTTTATCTTCATTCCTCGATGAAGCACCACCCCTAGTACCCCGCCTTATCTCCTCTTGCACAAGATCTGACCAAAGTCGTTCCCATCCCAGCAGTTGCTCCCGTCCATTGACAGAATATTTTTAGCTATGCCAAATCTTCAGAAGCCTAAGGAGAGCCAAGCTCGCAAGTCTTCATCATCAACGAAACTTACACTTCCCGAGTTCATCCCTTTGTGGACAGAGGGAAGCCGTGAGGTATTTTGGAATACTATCGCCCTTCTCCATTTTTATTATTCTGAGCTTGTCTTTAAGCGCCAACTTCCTCTGGTCACTTCTGCTTTGGAACAAATCTATCAAAGCCTTCCACATTAAGAATGGAGTGGCTTTCCCGTGAAGGCTGGACACAATATAGTACTTCACACCTTCCAACAGAATTCTTCTCGTCTTTGCTGTCTTCTTTTGCCATCCGTCAAGTAATGCAGCATCGCTAGATCCCGGCTTAGGAACATCGTTATCGATGAACTCCTTCAGTCCATTATCCTCCAGCACTGCCTCCATCCTGTCCTTCCAAGCTATGTAATTCGAGCTCCCATCAAGGGCATACTCCAATTGCAACCCATTGAAAGCCATTTCAATGTATACTCAACTTCTGCACCAAGAATCTTCTGTAGCAAATTCGAATTGTCCACCAGCACAAACTCACCAATACTTCACAATCGCAATCTTCAAGAATTAACAATGCTCTGATACCATGTTGAAATTAGTATACATTAAGCATGCATACATCTAGATTCCCCTAATCTCACAATATTTAACTTCTTGCAAAATACAAAATCATTCCACTGTTAATCTTTTGCAGAAAATTAATTGCACACACATGTAAAGCATATAAAAACAATCGCACATAACACAATTGTTTAACGGGAAATCCTGAAGCTGAAAACCCCAACTATCAGATATTATGTATCATGGAGATCATGTAACAATCCTCATACAAAGCTTAGTACATCAAGCTCTCTGTACAATACAATCGTCACACACTAATCAGGAAAAATCTGCAAATCCATGCACCGATCTTTGCCCCCTGCTATCCTGCTCCACTACGCAATCCCTGCTGAAGAATAGCTCTGAATGAATTCGAATTACCCTTGCCTTGACTGCGCAATCCTCATTGGCAACTCCAATGTGTGTGTGATGCAATCAATGCATCACTATAGTCACAACAGATAGTCCATCTTTCCCTTTCACCTATCTCTCCACTGGGTCCCCACTGGAACTGCCATGCACTGTAATTAACTGTTGTATTGTTCAATTGATTAATGAGTTATTATTTGAGAATTAATTAAATTAATTCACTCCACTCTCACTAGTGTATCATTCAGTTAGACTAGATACAACTAGCTCAACTGACTCTAACTGAGTTAAACTGAATACAACTCCATAAACTACTCTTCCAACTCTGTCATAACTCTGCCACTTGAGTTCTAACTAGGTCCTCCATGCATGAGCTCCAGTAAACCCTTGGGAATTGCGTAATTCCCTCAGTCCACTGATGTGCCACATCTGTGCACTGAAACAAAGTGCTCCAAGAGAATAAGTTGTTGTTTAGAGTCTGATTATTATTAAGAGCTAATAATAATCGACACGCATTTATTTTTAGATCAGCGATCTATAAATAGACTTCGCCCAATATTCTAAAAATAGATTTCATCTATTTTTCCAACTTGATCAACCATCCACAAATAGCATCCTAGAACTTCTGAAATATGATCACCATGTCTAAAAATAGACTTGCGCCAAAAATAGCCTGCAGGCCCACTTAGTGAAGGAGACTCTTTTCACTAAGCTCATCATCTTGTTGAATCTCAACACCCTACTGGAAGACATTTCGTTTTGTTTCCAATAGTAATCTAAAAGTTCATCTGCTCCTCCTTGTAGCTAGAGAAATATTCTCTAACCCCTGTCATATGGGCTAATGCTCCACTGTCTATATACCAGACACCCTGTGAAGTTGATCTTGACAAGCAAGCAAATTCGTCCTCCAACCTGGAAGACAAATCTGAAGCTTCCTAAATGTTAATTATGTCCATGGTCAAGATGAAGAATTTATAGTGTGATATTCTTCTTTCCTCTCGACGTTGATTCTGCAAAAACCCTCTGCGTCCAACCACGGAGTCTGCTTAGCGAAACACTGAGTTGCAACTGCTCCCTCTAACTATTGGAATTACTAATCCAGGCAACATCAACTTTTCTACTAACCAGCAACTGGAAAATCGAACTGTTGCCCTCAACCCCTCGGCTTGCCTGTCAATGATCAACGCAGCCTCAAGAATTTCGACCTTCTAGTCGTACTGATCAGCGACATTCTTTCTTCTTCTACTAAGCTTCCCGACTAATCATTTACGCCATGATACCATGTGAAAATTTCATCTATTGCAGCAACTAGAAATTATTCTTCTAACTGTAAATTTAATTATGCAGTTTATTTGCTACGACAAACAATGAATAAAATCAAAACTTCAATTTTCACAATAAAAAATACTGCGGAAAATAAAATACTAGAAATTGAGAAATTCTAGCACACACAAAAGAATTTTAACATAATTATTTTTGGGCAAATGTCCCTAGAAAACCCAATGCGGAAAAACCGCTGCAGCAGATGAGGATTTTATTATTATTCTTTAACAGCAATGCTAAGCATAATAATTTAGATTCCCAACTGGCAATCTAATCTGAGGAAAATACTGACAAAATTATTGTGAGAATTTTCACTCACCCCAAAGCTAATTTATGCCACCGAAATCACCTCCCTAGCCTCTGCGTTGAGCCTAATGCGTCACCCTCTGCGTAAATCTTACGCTGGCCCTGTGAGAATCTCGATCCTCCTTCATTTGCCTCTTCCGTGGACTGGAAACCTTCCTCCCGGAATGTTGCTGCCCTCTTCTTCCACCTGCTACTCACCCTCTAACTCTATCTTCTCTGTTGAGCTTCTGCTACTGAGAAAATCGAACTGCCTGGGCAACTGAGTATCTGCATTATGTGAAAATTTATGAATCTAAACATACAAAAATCTTGCTGCAATTAACTAATTTGCATTACCTACTTGTATTTTCCATTTAACAAGTTATTTTCTGAATACTTCAGTAAAATATTAATGCAAATACTAGAAGCCTATACCGATATACAGATCAAGTACTGAAAAATAAATGAAGCAATCACACAAAGGACACTTATTTTTGGACAATTGTCCCTAGAAAAACCCAATGTGGAAAAATCGGTGCAATGGATCTGAGGGTTTGTATTATTAAGGAACAGTATTCTAAGTACAACTAGGGTGCCAAAATCCAGCTCACTCAACAGAGAAAATCCTCGACAGACAAATAAATTAGTGAGTTTTACCTCACACTGCAAGTCCTAGCTGATCCAAGATCTGAACTGGCGAAACCCCAACTCCCTTTGTGTTGCCTCTGCACAATAGATGCGTAGGCATGCGTGGGGACTGTTGAAGACTACGTCACCTCCTCTCTGCGCTTTTCTGCCTCTCAGAAAATCAAGTTTCAGCCCTCCTGGATCAAAAACCCCAATCTCCAGCGAAATCTCATATTGTCTCTCGGAGGCTCTACGCTGCCCCTTCGTGAGCCCTACGTGGGCCTGCGTCACCCTCTCTAGGGACTGTGTCACCTCTCCTGGTGGCTGCGTCGCTTCCTCTGTTGTCTCTGTTGCCCTTTCTCTGTTATGTACTCTTGGTCCACCGACCAATAACTGCTTCTACCCCTTGCTGCCACTGAATCACTTAGATCTTATCTTCGTTCGAGCACTGCTCAATTAGAAGAATTCGATCTCTTGATTCACTGTCTCTATTCTCCAACTGACCCTCAAGCCTTCCTTTATACTTTTCCTGTTGAGAAATCAATGACCGTGATCTAATCCTTGATCAATGGCTAAAATTAAATTAGACTTGATCCTCGTCACTTGGAAGCTTCTCACCCACATGTTAAATTAATCACTTTAATTTTTTTAATTCCCTAAGTTTTAACTTAGGCTCCATTAAAAATAATTAATTATTTGGATAACTTTCACTCCAGGTGGAATTTCTCCAAACGATTTTTGGGTCTTGGAGATCTCATGTGTTCTAGCCCCTCCACAAAATTTCAGAGCTAGAGCGTATCTGATACTACCCAAAAATCAACACTCCCTCTTAGCGAGGAATGTGTTCTAGCAATACTTCTCACCAAAAGCATCACTGTGATCCACGGCATTGGTCCTCTGCGCTACTGATGCTCGGCTTGTAGCCCCTCATCCACTGCGCTACTGCTATCTATACTGCTGCCCATGACTCTGCCACTGTCATTGCTACATCTGTATTGCAGCTCTCTCTCAAAATGTTGCATCATGCTGCCCATAGAACTACCACTACTAACAACTGCATTGCAACTCAGTTGCTGAGAGTTGAGCAATTGAAAAAAATCATCCCAAAAACTGACATATTGGTCAGTCTGGATGCACCTCGATGTTGGAACTACCTATGTTGCTACTCTGCGTTGACCCTCTATTGCCACTGCGTTGCACCTCTGTGCACTGCTCTACTTATGCCTCTGCTCTGCGCTACTTCGGACTTTTGCACTCTAGATGTGCCACTGTCGCTCCATCATCCCTCGCACCAACTGACACCCGTCATTCTACTACTGTCATTAAGGGCTCCCGTAGCCATATGTGATCCAAGAGTTTGGGCACCTCAAGGATGTTGCCCCTACCGAACTGTAGCTGATCTACAGCTCCATATCGCCCCACTTCTTAGGTGCATGAGTACTCGTGGCGCATCCATCATCATCATCCTCATCAGTCTGAGTTGGAGCAGCCTTCGAGTCAGATTCTTCCTTACCCTTCTTCTTCAGATGGCACTGCGTGGCGAAATGTCCCAGTTCACCACATCTGAAGCATCTGACCTTCGAGAGGTCCTTCTTCTTCCTTCTTTGTTGCCTTTGTTGTCCCTTTGATGCGAGAGGCGCATCTTCCTCTTCCTCCTTGACTTTGATCGCTTTGCTACTGCTTCCCACCTTGGTCCACTGTCTGATCTCTTCTTGTCGAAGAGTTTCCCATAGCTCTTACAAGCTTGGAAGAGAGGCCCTGCCCAAAATAACTTGGACAAAAGTCTCCTAGTTTTCACTCACTGCATTCAGGGTAATCCTGACCATAAGTCCACCATATGGTGTAGCCCCTACGGAAGCTAGTTGATCTCGGATCCCTTGCAATCTAATGTAGAAGGGATCGATCTCTTCTCCCTTCTACATCTAAAATAATCTCAGTTGGTTCTCAAGCAACATCTTCTGATGGACGGAAGATCCCTGGTACATAGTGGTCAAAGCGTCCCACATTTTCCTTCTTGTGTTCTTGTCAGCAATATGTGGGATCACATGATCCTTGACTTCATCCATGATCATGCATTTTGCTTTTGCCTGAGCCTCCTCGTACTTCTTAAGAGAATCAGCATCAACCGGAACAGCAATAGTGTTCAAGGCATGATCCTTGATGTGATGTTCATCCAAAACCGACAGGATCCTTGCCTTCCAAATGACAAAGTTGGATGCTCCATCCAACCTGTCGTGATCCCTTAGTCCATTCACTACCATCTCTACTCAGCTAAGTGTCATACAAGTCCCTTTCTCCCTCTTCCGTTGCTACCCCAGCAAAACTCGAATCTGGGTTTCTTTGGCGATAGAAACCCTCTAAGGAACAAGCTCCCTCTGAATTTCGATTTCCTTCACGGAAATCCTTCTGCCAACAGATGTTGAAACACTCCTCTCTCATCTTGCGTTGTTGCTGCTCAACACTAGATCTAGACTGCTTGGCAAGAAATCTTTTAAGGAACTGCTTCCCTCTACTTTTCTTCAGCCCCACTAGACATTGTTCTGCACCAACAGAATCAGTGCCCCACCAATAACTCTAGAAAGAAACTGTACTGCACCTCCAGCCACGGTAATCCGGAAATTTGAGACTCAACAACCTCTGCGTTGACCCAGCAAGCACTGTGTTGCCTTCTGCAGCTACAACGTCACCCTAGCAGGCTGACGCAAGCTCTGCATGAGCCTTCCCAGGTGACTGCGTCACCCTTCCTCTGCCTCTCTAGCCTAATATTGCGTTGTCTCTCGGGACAGTTGCTTTCCCGTTGCAGACTTTCTTATGTCCTTTCGCTGATGGCTTCAGTTCTCCTTGATCTGCAATCGCTCTGATACCATGTGAAAAATTTTGAATCTAAACATACAAAAATCATACTGCAATTAACAGATTTGCATTACCTGCTTGTATTTTCCATTTAACAAGTTATTTTCTAAATACTTCAGTAAAATATTAATGCAAATACTAAGCAGCCTACACCGATATACAGATCAAGAACTGAAAAATAAATGAAGCAATCACACAAAGGACACACTTATTTTTGGACAATTGTCCTCGGAAAAATCCAATGCGGGAAATTCGGTGCAGCAAATCTGAGGGTTTGTATTATTAAACATAAGTATTATGAGTACAACTAGGGTGCCAAAATCTGGCTCACACAACAGAGAAAATCCTCGGGAAACAAATATATTAGTAAGTTTTACCTCACACTACAAGTCCTAGCTAATCCAAGATTTGAACTGGCAAAAACCTAGCTCCCTCTTCACTGCCTCTGCGCAATAGATGCGTAGGCCTGCGTGGGGACTGCTGAAGTCTGCGTCACCTCCTCTCTGCGCTGATCTGCCTCTCAGAAAATCGAGTTTCAACCCTCTCGGCTCAAAAACCCCGATCTCCAGCTAAATCTCGGACTGTCTCTCAGAGGCTTTGCGCTACCCCTACGTGAGCCCTGCATGGGACTACGTCACCTCTCCTGGTGGCTGCACTGCTCCCTCTGATGTCTCTATTGCCCTTGCTCTGTTATATACTCTTGGTCCTCCGATCAATAACTGCTTCTGCCCCTCGCTACAACTGAAACACTTAGATCTTATCCTTATCCGAACACTGCTCCGTCAGAAGAATTCGATCTCTTGATTCACTGTGTGTGTTCTCCAACTGACCCTCAAGCCTTCCTTTATACTTTTCCTATTAAGAAATCAATGGTCGTGATCTAATCCTTAATCAACGACTAAGATTAAATTAGACTTGATCCTCGTCACTTAGAAGCTTCTCACCCACATGTTAAATTAATTCACTTTAATTATTTTAATTCCCTAAGTTTTAACTTAGGCTCCATTAAAAATAATTAATTATTTGAATAACTTTCACTCCAAGTGGAATTTCTCCAAACGATTTTTGGGTCTTGGAGATCTCGTGTGTTCTAGCCCCTCCACAAAATTTCGGAGCTAGAGCACATTTGATGCTACCCAAAAAACAACACTCCCTCTTAGCGAGGAATGTGCTCTAGCAATACTTCTCACCAAAAGCATCACTATGATCCACAGCATTGGTCCTCTACGCTACTGATGCTCAGCTTGTAGCGCCTCATCCACTGCGTTGCTGCTATCTATACTGCTGCCCATGACTCTGCCACTGTCACTGCTACATCTGTACTGCAGGTCCCTTTCAAAATGTTGCATCATGCTGCCCATAGAACTGCCATTGCTAACTACTGCACTACAACTCAGTTGTTGAGAGTTAAGCAACTGAAAAAATCATCCCAAAAACTGACATATTGGTCAGTATGGATGCGCCTCAAAGTTGGAACTACCTCTGTTGCTACTCTGCGTTGACCCTCTATTGCCACTGCGCTGCACCTCTATGCACTGCGCTGCTTCTGCCTCTACTCTGCGCTGCTTCAAATTTTTGCACTCTAGCTGTGCCACTGACGCTCCATCATCCCTCGCACTAACTGACACTCGTCATTCTGCTACTATCATTAAGGGCTCCCATAGCCATATGTGATCCAAGAGTTTGGGCACCTCAAGGATCCTACTCCTACCAAACTGTAGATAATCTACAGCTCCATATCGCCCAACTACTTAGGTGCATGAGCACTCATGGCGCATCCACCATCATCATCCTCATCAGCCAGAGTTGGAGCAGCCTTCAAGTCAGATTCTTCCTTGCCCTTCTTCTTCAAATGGCACTACGTGGGGAAATGACCCAGTTCCCCACATCTAAAGCATCTGACCTTCGATAGGTCCTTCTTCTTCCTTCTTTGTTGCCCTTGTTGTCCCTTCAATGCGAGAGATGCATCTTCCTCTTCCTCCTTGACTTTGATCCCTTTGTTGATGCTTCCCACCTTGGTCCACCGTCCGGTCTCTTCTTGTCGAAGAGTTGCCCACATCTCTTCCCAGCTTGGAAGAGCGGCCCTGCCCAAAATACCTTAGACAAAAGTCTCCTAGTCTTCAGTGACTACATATAGGGCAATCCTGACCATAAGTCCACCATCTGGTGTAGCCCCTACAGAATCTAGCTAATCTCAGATCCCTTGCAATCTAATGAGGAAGGGATCGATCTCTTCTCCCTTCTACATCTAAAATAATCTCAGTTGGTTCTCAAGCAACATCTTTCGATGGACAGAAGATCCCTGGTACATAGTGGTCAAAGCCTCCCACATTTCCCTTGTTGTGTTCTTGTCAGCAATATGTGGGATCACATGATCCTTGACTTCATCCATGATCATGCATTTTTCTTTTGCCTGAGCCTCCTCGTACTTCTTAAGAGAATCAACATCAACCAGAACAGCAATAGTGTTCAAGGCATGATCCTTGATGTGATGTTCATCCAAAACCGCCAGGATCCTGGCCTTCCAAATGACAAAGTTGGATGCTCCATCCAACCTGTCATGATCCCTCAGTCCATTCACTGCCATCTCTGTTCAGCTAAGTGTCATACAAGTCCCTTTCTCCCTCTTCCGTTGCTACCCCAGCAAAACTCAGATCTGGGTTTCTTTGGCGATAGAAACCCTCTAAGGAACAAGCTCCCTCTGAATTTCGATTTCCTTCACGGAAATCCTTCTGCAGCTATAATGTCACCCTAGCAGGCTGACGCAAGCTCTGCGTGAACCTTCCTAGGTGACTGTGTCACCCTTCCTCTGCCTCTCCAGCCTAGGACTGCGTTGTCTCTCGGGACAGTTTCTTTCCCGCTGCAGACTTTCTTATGCCTTTTTGCTGATGGCTTCAATCCTCCTTGATCTACAATCACTCTGATACGATGTGAAAATTTTTGAATCTAAACATACAGAAATCATACTGCAATTAACTGATTTGCATTACCTGCTTGTATTTTCCATTTAACAAGTTATTTTCTAAATACTTCAGTAAAATATTAATGCAAATACTAAGTAGTCTACACCGATATACAGATCAAGTACTGAAAAATAAATGAAGCAATCACACAAAGGACACGCTTATTTTTGGACAATTGTCCCCGAAAAAACCCAGTGTGGGAAATCCAGTGCCACAAATCTGAGGGTTTGTATTATTAAGCAAAAGTATTATGAGTACAACTAGGGTGCCAAAATCCAGCTCACACAACAGAGAAAATCCTCGAGAAACAGATGTATTAGTAACTTTTACCTCACACTACAAATCATAGCTGATCCAAGATCTGAACTGGCGAAACCCTGGCTCCCTCTTCATTGCCTCTGCGCAGTAGATGCGTCGACCTGCATGGGGACTGCTGAAATCTGCGTCACCTCCTCTCTGTGCTGATCTGCCTCACAGAAAATAGAGTTTCAACCCTCTCGGCTCAAAAACCCCGATCTCTAGCTAAATCTCGGACTGTCTCTCGGAGGCTCTGCGCTACCCCTGCATGAGCCCTGCATGGGACTGCGTCACCTCTCCTGGTGGCTGCGATGCTCCCTCTGATGTCTCTGTTGCCCTTGCTCTGTTATGTACTCTTGGTCCTCCGACCAATAACTGCTTTTGCCCCTCCATGCAACTGAATCACTTAGATCTTATCCTCATCCGAGCACTGCTCCGTCAGAAGAATTCGATCTCTTGATTCACTGTGTGTGTTCTCCAACTGACCCTCGAGCCTTCCTTTATACTTTTCCTATTAAGAAATCAACGGTCGTGATCTAATCCTTAATCAACGGCTAAGATTAAATTGGACTTAATCCTCGTCACTTAGAAGCTTCTCACCCATATGTTAAATTAAAATAATTCACTTTAATTATTTTAATTCCCTAAGTTTTAACTTAGGCCCCATTAAAAATAGTTAATTATTTGAATAACTTTCACTCCGGGTGGAATTTCTCCAAACGATTTTTGGGTCTTGGAGATCTCATGTATTCTAGCCCCTCCACAAAATTTCGGAGCTAGAGCGCATCTGATGCTACCCAAAAATCAACACTCCCTCTTAGCGAGGAATGTGCTCTAGCAATACTTCTCACCAAAAGCATCACTATGATCCATGGCATTGGTCCTCTGCGCTACTAATGCTCGGCTTGTAGCCCCTCATCCACTGCGCTGCTACTATCTATACTGCTGCCCATGACTCTACCACTATCATTGCTACATCTGTACTGCAGCAACCTCTCAAAATGTTGCATCATGCTGCTCATAGAACTGCCACTGCTAACTACTGCACTGCAACTCAGTTGTTGAGAGTTAAGCAATTGAAAAAATCATCCCAAAAACTGACATATTGGTCAGTCTGGATGCACCTCGATGTTGGGACTACCTATGTTGTTACTCTGCGTTGACCCTCTATTGCCACTGCGCTGCACCTCTATGCACTGCGCTGCTTCTGCCTCTGCTCTGCGCTGCTTCAGACTTTTGCGCTCTAGTTGTGCCACTGTCGCTCCATCATCCCTCGCACCAACTGACACCCGTCATTCTGCTACTATCATTAAGGGCTCCCGTAGCCGTATGTGATCCAAGAGTTTAGGCACCTCAAGGATCCTACCCCTACCAAACTGTAGATAATCTACAGCTCCATCTCGCCCCACTTCTTAGGTGCATGAGCACTCATGGCGCGTCCATCATCATCGTCCTCATCAGTCTCCGAGTCAGGAGTGTACCTTCTGTCGATTCTTCCTCGCTCCTTCTTCTTTTCAGGGACGAAAGATCGCGTGGCGAAATGACCCAATTCCCCACATCTGAAGCATCTGACCTTCGATAGGTCCTTCTTCTTCCTTCTTTGTTGCCCTTGTTGTCCCTTCGATGCAAGAGATGCATCTTCCTCTTCCTCCTTGACTTTGATCCCTTTGCTGCTGCTTCCCGCCTTGGTCCACCCTCTGATCTCTTCTTGTCGAAGAGTTGCCCACATCTCTTCCCAGCTTGGAAGAGCGGCCCTGCCCAAAATACCTTGGACAAAAGTCTCCTAGTCTTCAGTGACTACATATAGGGCAGTCCTCACCATAAGTCCACCATCTGGTGTAGCCCCTACAGAAGCTAGTTGATCTCAGATCCCTTGCAATCTGATGAGGAAGGGATCGATCTCTTCTCCCTTCTGCATTTGAAATAATCTCAGTTGGTTCTCAAGCAACATCTTCCGATGGACGAAAAATACCTGGTACATAGTGGTCAAAGCCTCCCACATTTCCCTTGTTGTGTTCTTCTCAGCAATATGTGGGATCACATGATCCTTGACTCCATCCATGATCATGCATTTTGCTTTTGCCTGAGCCTCCTCGTACTTCTTGAGAGGATCAGCATCAACCGGAACAGCAATAGTGTTCAAGGCATGATCCTTGATGCAATGTTCATCCAAAACTGTCAGGATCCTAGCCTTCCAAATGACAAAGTTGGATGCTCCATCCAACCTGTCTTAATCCCTCAATCCATTCACTGCCATGTCTGCTCAACTAAGTGTCAAACAAGTCCCTTTCTCCCTCTTTCGTTGCTGCCCCAGCAAAACTCAGATCTGGGTTTCTTTAGCGATAGAAACCCTCTAAGGAATAAGCTCTCTTTGAATTTCGATTTCCTTCACAGAAATCTTTCTGCCAACAGATGTCGAAACACTCCTCTCTGATCTTTCTTTGTTGCTACTCAGCACTAGATCTAGACTTCTTGACAAGAAATCTTCTGAGGAACTGTTTCCCTCTACTTTTTCTTCAGCCCCACTAGACACTGTTCTGCACCAACAGAATCAGTGCCCCACCAGCAACTCTAGAAAGAAACTGTACTGCACCTCCAGCCATGGCAATCCGGAAATTTGAGACTCAACAGCATCTGTGCTGACCCAGCAAGCACTGTGTTGCCTTCTGCAGCTACAGCGTCACCCTTCCTCTGCCACTTCGGCTTAGGACTGCACTATCTCTTGGGACAACTGCTTTCCCACTACAAACTTTCCTCTGTCCTTTCGATGATGGCTTTAGTCCTCCTTGATCTGCAATCACTCTGATACCATGTGAAAATTTCTAAATCTAAACATACAAAGATCCTACTGCAATTAACTGATTTGCATTACCTCCTTGTATTTGCCATTTAACAAGTTATTTTATGAATACTTCAGTAAAATATTAATGCAAATACTAAGTAGCCTATACAGATATACAGATCAAGTACTGAAAAATAGATGAAGCAATCACACAAAGGACATACTTATTTTTGGACACCATTCCCTGAAACCTCCAATGCGAAGACCAAGAGATTCAGGTTTGTACATACAAGAATATATGAAGACAAATAGGGTGCCAAAATCTGGCTCACCCAACAAAGAAAATGCTCGGCAAATAGATAAATTAGTAAGTTTTAACTCACATTGCAAGTCCTGGCTGATACAAGATTTGAACTGGCGAAACCCCAGCTCCCTCTGCACTACCTCTGCGTAGTAGATGCGTTGGCCTGCGTGGGGATTGTTGAAGTCTATGTCACCTCCTCTCTGCATTGATTTGCCTCTCAAAAAATTGAGTTTCAGCCCTCCCTGCTCAAAAACCCCGATCTCCAGCTAAATCTCAGAGGCTCTGCGCTGACCCTGCGTGAGCCCTGTGTGGACCTGCGTCACCCTCTCTGGGGACTGCGTCACCTCTTCTGGTGGTTGCGCTACTTCCTCTGTTGTCCCTATTGCCCTTGCTCTGCGATGTACTCTTGGTCCTCTGACCAATAACTGCTTTTGCCCCTCGCTGCAACTGAATCACTTAGATCTTATCTTCGTCCGAGCACTGCTCCGTTAGAAGAATTCGATCTCTTGATTTACTGTGTGTGTTCTCCAACTGACCCTCAAGCCTTCCTTTATACTTTTCCTGTTAAGAAATGAAAGGTCGTGATCCAATCCTTAATCAATGGCTAAGATTAAATTAGACTTGATCCTCGTCACTTAGAAGCTTCTCACCCACATGTTTAATTAATTCACTTTAATTATTTTAATTCCCTAAGTTTTAACTTAGGCTCCATTAAAAATAATTAATTATTTGAATAACTTTCACTCCGGGTGGAATTTATCCAAACGATTTCTGGGTCTTGGAGATCTCATGGGTTCTAGTCCCTCCACAAAATTTTGGAGCTAGAGCACATCCGATGCTACCCAAAAATCAACACACTAGTGTATTTTCCATCACCACATCGATCTCCTCTTATAATCCACTGTTGGAGCACCAACAACCAAGATTAAAACTTAATCAATGGCTAGGATCATCTCTGGATAGATCCGTGTGAGTTTCTAGATGATTCTCACCTTATCTCAACTAATATTGATTAATTAACCATATTCCCTAAGTTAAAACTTAGGAAATATTTTAAAAACTGTTAATAATCTAATTGAGACACTTCTAGGTGGAATTTCCAAAAACGATTTCTGGGTTTTGGAGATCTCATGTATTCTAGCCTCTCCACCAAATTTCGTGGCTAGAACACATCCGATGCTACAAAATCTAACAAAAACCCCACATGGAAGATGCACTAAGAAGTAGAGGATTGTACAGAATTACCTTGGGGAATGAAAAAAACCCACTGATGTCGACAAGAAAGGCATATGGGATAATAAGAATGACGAAGCTTGGAATAAGTTGAATAAAGTATTTGGCCAATAGAATATATGAGAGCCCATCATCTTGAAAATCACATGACGAATCTAAGTCCTAACGATTACCCTTGCATTGAAGATTATTTAAGTAAGTTTTAAACACTTTACATCAAGATTGTAAAATAGATATGAAGGATAACCGATGCATATATATTATTTTTGCTAAGCTTGATATTGCACATTTTGTTTTTATATCTACCTTTTATACCACTAAAGAAGCTCTAGTGGTTGCATATCAAGATCCCACTCTTGAATCGTTTTGTGATTCTCTGATTGCAAGATAAGCTCTTGCATCTTGGAGTGATCAATGCTACAATACATCTAACAGAGCCTTAATGGCCCAACAAAAAAATAAAATGAAGGATTCGAAGAAGCAACATCCTTGTAATGAGAAGCAAAGCAAGAGTCCTAAACCCTCTCAACTAACTTCTACTCCCAGTGGTGACAAGGGACCAAAATCAATGAGAAAGAAGATGACAAACATTGCTTTTGTAGCAAAGATGGTTATAGAGACTCTAAATTTTTTTAAAAGATGGAGGCCTTGGAAGTAGCAAAGAATAGGCACAACATCAATCTTGATTCTTCTTCTTCTTCTATCACTTCTTCTCATGGACATGCACTTTTTGCTTTTGGTTTCTCCTTCATTGCAACATCTACTTCTTCTTATGATGAGTGGCTTATTGATTCTAGAACATCTTATCATATGGCTAAAGATAAAGCCATTTTTTCTGCTCGTAATGATTGTAACACCAAACAAATATTTGTCAGTGATGACAGATCTCTTAGTGTTGTAGGGTATGGAACAGTTCAGGCAGATAATGGTCATTTCAATGTGTTGTGTTCCAAGTCTTTCCTACAACCTTCTAACAAGATATCGAATCACTCATTTAGGAGAAGGTTAAACAGTAGATTTTTACCTCACCGAGTTGTAATTAAGGATTTAAAAGATCCTCAACATGTCCTTGCCATTGGAATTGTTGATGATATTACCAAGTTGTACAAATTTGACAACTTTAGTTCATCATCCCTTCCAGCGGTTTTTATTGCTCACAACTATGACTTGATCAAACTTTGGCATAAGTGTTTTGGCCATATAAACTATTTCTTATTGCAGCAACTATGTAATCAATAAATGGTGATCGATCTTCCTCCCATATATTGCGGAGATTCTATTTGTGCCCACTATGTTCTCAGCAAACATAATCATAACAATTTTGACAAATGCTCCTCTTGGCAAGCCTCAACCCCTTTGCAGCTTGTTCACAATGATTTGTGTGGTTTGCTTTCTTCTCCTTCTTTCTTTGGGTACAAGTACTTCTTAACTTTCATTAAAAACTTCTCCAAACGCACTAGGGTTTACTTCTTAAAGCTTAAAGAGTGAAGTTTTGGACATGTTTTTGGCTTACAAGGCCCTTGTAGAAAAATAAAATGGACATCCATTACAAAGGTTAAGAACAAATAATGGAGGTGAATATGTTAATAACAAATTCACAACTTGCTCCATCGCACAAGGCATTAAAACGCAACATATTGTTCCATATACACCATGCCTAAATGGTTTTGTTGAGAGAAAGAATTGCACTTTAAAGGAAATGGACAATTGTATAATCCAATCTAAGGGATTAAGTGTTCATTATTGGGCGAAAGCAACTGATTGTGAACATTGCATAGTAGATCGCACTCCCACAAAAGCTTTAAAAATATAACACCAGAATAAGCATGAACAAGTTAAGCCAAATGTAAGCCACGTCCATGCATTTGGTAGTGTAGTATGGGCTCACATTCCTAATGAGAAAAGAAAATCCTTACAGCTTAAAAGTGAAGTGTATTTTCATTCAATATTCTGAAGATGTAAAAGGTTATAGACTTCTTCAACCTCAATTCAGAGAAATAGTTATTAGAAGATATGTTAAATTTGATGAAAATCTCTTGCCCTGTAAGCCTAATTTGACATTTGTGCCATCTTCGACCTACAAGCCCTTCGACGCTTATGCCACCTTTGTGCTACCTTCTGTTCCTATTCTGGTTTATTCTTCAAATGATGATAGTGAGGATGAAAATCCACCTCTACATGCTCACCTTCCTCCAAATTCCATTGACCATGAACCTGCACCAGCACCATAGCTTCCCAAATGGATTTGTTCTACACTAGAAGCAACTAGTGATCTTATCGATGATCCTACAAGTCAACATCGTACACATTCATGGTTCCAGCTAACCTCATCCCTTTTGGCTCAAGTTTTAACGACTCATAATTTAGAAAGTCATTGGAAAGCAACAAAATGGATACTTCAATATATCCAAGGTACGATCCAGTTGGGATACATTACATTTCATAGGGAACTCCTTTGTTGGTTGGTTTTACTGTTTCAAATTAGGTTGGGAACCCTGATGATCGAAAGTCCACTGCAAGTTATGTTTTTAGTCTTAGTTCAAGACCTGTCACTTGGGCTTGTAAGAAGTAATAGGATATTGCTCTTTCTTTAGCATAAGCAAAATACCAAGTAGCGAATAATGCAAGTCAAGAAGCCTTGTGGCTTCGACAAATCCTTTTGAGTTTGGTTTTCAGTAGTAACATTCCACTCTCTGGTACACAATTAGAATGCCATCAAGCCCACCAAAGATCTAATTCAAGATTAGTGCAACAAACACATTAAGCTACAAATGCACTTCATTAAAAAGCTCATTCATGATCATGTTCTTGAAGTTCTCTTTTTCCATACAGAACATGAAGTTGTTGACATTTTCACTAAGTCTCTTATAGAAGAAAAGTTTCCCAAAATTTGATTTATGTTAGGAGTTTAGGAAATTGTCATTAAGAGGGGATAAGCTCTAATACCTCTTTCCTTCTCCTATTGTGCCGCCTTTGTAAATCCTTCAATCCTATCCCAATTTGTTCTTATGGGGGGGATGTTATAACATTTAGAGACTTACGAGTTAGTTAATACCAACTTTAGGTAAAACTATGTTTCTTTAGTGTGCATTAGTTGCATAGTAACCCAATGGTCACAATATGTTCTAGACATAGAGTTATCCAACGGCTCATATTCTCTTCAATATTGATGCCTATTGTTCCTTGAAACACCCTATTGAGCCATGATCTCTATTTAAAGAGCATAGAGGGTCATTTTCCAATGATTACTTGTGAGAAACTCTCTTATGTACAACAATTTTTTTCATTAATATAATTCCCTCAAGTGGCCTTGTTGGTTGGGGTCGTGGGCTATTTCCCTCCTCGAGCATTTTAACCATGTAAAAATATTGGTGTTATGATCTTTGATTTACTTGTGTGAGTAGTTACTTAAGGTGTTTGTCCTATATGGAATACCATGTTTTCCCAAACAAAAGAGTCATTACAGTAGCAACAAATGCACCAGACTAAAAAATTTCTTCCATTGGGATAGCAATCATATAAAAATGACATCAAACAAATTGTGCCCCATATTGCAAGCATGTGTTTCTTACATCTCTCATTATTTGTGGCAAATTGGGTACTCACTTATGTTACTACCAAATAAGAATCTCCAATCACTTTCAACATCTTTATACCCATTTCTCATAGTAACTCCAATCCCAATCAAAATGATTGATATTCTGCAATATTATTAGTGCAGTCAAATTCTAACCTGTAAAAGAAATATGCGATCTCACCTTGAATAATAAATGTAATCCCTACTCCTACGCCTATCCTAGATTGGGCTCTGTCAAAATACATCTTCCACATATCTCCATTGCCATCATCAAGTGTATCCTCCAGTGGTAGAACTATGGGTTGAACCATGATTGCATGCTTTCCAAAATCATCCTCTACCCATATAAGCTCATTCATTAACTCCTTTAAGTCTTCAATATGGTAACTCATCAACTCTCTATATAGTTTGACATATGTGTTTCACATGTAGGTATGGTGCCATAAGATAAATCCATCTAAATACTCCCAACTATGTTGGTTACTCATTTTCAAGACAATAACATACCCCATTCATCCATGACATTAATAACCACTAGTGACTATATCCATCAAAGAGAAAAGTCTAGATAAGCAACCAATTTAACCAAGAGATCCTAGATCTGTCCATACACCTTGATCTCGTTTGAGTCCATGGCACATAAATTCCTATATAAACATGTGGTTCATAGACCTGATTGGTTCATCACCTTTAGAGAAATGGCATTGGTTGATGCCCATGAAACCAACATACAATCATACAATACCATGTCATTGATCACCAAAGTGATATAGAATAGAAAGTCACTACCACTGCCTCCTCCTTGATTCATGCCTTCAAACACCATGGGCCAATCTTCCTTTGTCCCATCAAGACCCAAAAAATTTCTCAACTTTTCCTTTTGTAATGGAATCTTTATTATTTCTATCAAGCACACAAACATCTTGGCTTTCAACAACTCATTAGGCAAATCCACATTCAACACATTAGCACCTTCCATACCTTCATCGGGCCATTACAGTGGTGGCTTTTGTGTAGTTGTATTTATCAAGAAAGGATCTCCATTGATGCAACTACCTAAAGCAACTTGTCTTCCTCCTCCAAGCTTCTACAAGATTCCTTTATTGGTGTGTTGATATTTTGATGTACAAGTCCTCCATTCCATATCCTTCATTTCTTTGTAAGAAGGTTTTCTACACAATGGCACACATACCTTGTCGAAACTTATGCTTTTCTCCTTTATTTCACCCATCTTCTTTAGAAAGAGCATATGATTTTCCTCCCAAATGCAAATAAAATCAATTTCATCAACAAAATTCAAATCATTTGGTTCAGTAAGAGATTCAAACATACCTTCTTTAATCCATCTTCTGAATTTTGGGAAAATACCTTCAACGTGGAAATCCTAATAGTGTTTGCACCATGTGTCCTCATCCACCATATTAATGGCACAGATAGGCACAACAAGTCTTGACTCTTTTCTACCTATATTCCCATGAAAGCCAAAATTTCTCCTAAGCCAATATTGACCTTCTTGTGCTCTTTCCATTTAGATCACCTGATTTTGCATCCCTCACACATACATTTGAATTTTCTCCACAGCTTCTGTCAATTTTATTATTGCATATGGGGCTTTATCAACAGAAATCATCAATTTGGACTTTGTTTTAACTATAGAACTTGCTAACCTTAATGAATCAATCCAGAAACCCCTTTCTAAGGCTACTAAGTTCTTTTCTAGATTTATTGCCATTTCTTGAGACCCCAAATTCTTCAAACCTTTCTCCCTTAGCCAAAAAAACAAACTATTTGTCAAATGCATATATGTAATAAATAACAATGGTTGCAACTGGAGGTTCGATGTCTTTATGTAGCTTTTAAACTATGTGATCGAGATTCGAAACTTTTATCAAACTTTATCACGGTCTCATTCTCATTTCCTTTTGCCCCATTCAAAGTAGTGAATAGAAACCTACTGCCTTTTCTTTCTTCATATTGCTCAAGGAAAACCCTTTCGCATTCTTCCAATCTGTTGATGTTGTCTGCTAGGCGTGTAAACCAATCAATAGCATTAAAACAAGACAGATAACTTCAAAAGAACATCAAGAGGCTTTTCACTAAAAGATATGCACTTATATTTTTCAACAACATTAAAAGATATGCATTTATATTGTTCAACAATATTAAAAGATAGTCATTTATATTGATCACCAATTTTGTCAAATTTTCACCAAGATTTCCCCCGCTCAACAATTTCAGACCCTGTCTGCATCATTGTCAAGTCCGCGCTCTGCAACACAATTATAATTGAATTGAAATATAACATTTGTATCTGATTTGCAGTTTCTCATTGAGTTATGTTTCCAGAATAGTGATAAATTGTCAATGGGGCTGAAGTCGATGGCATGTCAGGCAACCCACTATGGTTCAGTTCCCCATACATGTGAATAAAAGCAATGGCGACCAGGTGCAAGCAGTTGTAAAGCTTCGCTTAGAGTCTAAAGAAAGCGCTTTCAAAAAAAATACCGATAAATTATTTTAAATTCGTTGAACTATCTCCCCAAGGTAGTTAGTTCCTCGAGTAAGCCCTTACACAGAACCAAAGAAAATATGAAACAACACAATTAACTGAATATAACTTACTGTAAACTATTTTTTCCTGAATAAATGACAGCCTAAATTCCAACAGTACAAATAAATCAAATAAAAATTTACAGGGCATACTTCGCTTTACAGGAATGAAAATAGTCTATGTAAGACAACACTGATACAATAACTGTCCCCTGCCCAAGTGCTTAAGGGATCCATATGAAAAGAAGAAGAAAAAAAAAGAATTGGAAAACCACACAGGTTTTGGTCAGTGCCTGATCGATACTCCTGAGACAAATCACTTCAGGGATTCTCGGAGAGAACCTATTTAGAAATTTGTTGAAACTTGAGACTCAAACGTGGTTTAGTTGCGTTAAACTCTCCAACATGCACAAAGAGGAATTACAATTTCAAAAACAATTTTAAATTTGCCAAAATGATAAGTGCGGTGTTTGCTATTGCCACAGAGAAACAATTCTGAAAGTAAAAAAGGGAAATTGTTCAAGTACCTTCCATAAAACCATCAATGGTCGAGATGTCAGGCATCCTGCTGATGTTAAGTCCGCAGAGTAAGACTAGACCAATAACCAGCCGATAAATTTTAGTATCATGTTTGCTAATAATATAGCTCAACCCTCCATAAATTTGTCAACTAATGAATCATAAATCAACGACTGGGCAGAGGGGGAATTTGTGAGAAGGAACGCCAGAACGATCATTGGAATTTAAACCTTATGGAGAAATTGAGATTATGGGAAGTGGAGAAGCTCGATGGAGTTCAATTTGCCAGGAAAGCACCAAAATCCAAGGGAATATGATGAATAGATGAGGTAACCTGTATAAATCAGGGTGGAATCCAAGGGGATTTTATGAAAAGATGAAGTAAAGTGTATAAATCAGGGTGGCCCCTGCTAAGTTAATGGCAAGAGGGCTACGCGATGACTAGATGACGACGATCAGGTTGGACACCCATCTGAGTGCAGTGGATGAAGGGTTGTGTGGGTTATTTATTACTGGTGCTATGGCCCATGGGACACCAACGCCCCGGTCGGGCAGTTCGAAGTGTTCGATAGATCGGACAAGACAGATATGGGGGCCACGGATTTAGCGGCATCATATCTTATTCTAATGATTTTTTGGTCCTCTATCATTCGTTAGGCCCATTATTCGTTAGTTGTAACTTACATTGATTGGTGAAATTCGTTAGGGCCATTATTCGTGAGTTGTAACTTGCATTGATGTGGGAATTGGTAAGTAAAATAAATTATTGTTGTATTTAGTTTTGGAGTTGGTTTTAGTGTGATTTTTTGGATTAAAAAAAAAAAAAAAAAAGTGGATTTTTCTGATCAATTTTTTTTAAAATTCAGCAGGAATTCATTGAAATCACAACTTTGATGTGTAATCTCTGCACAATTGAAGTGCCCTAGGGGTTTTTATGGGTGTTGAATCCATATATACAATCAAAAAACCAATTTTGGATAACATAAATCAAGATTTCACCTCAAAGTTTTCTACTGGATTTTGGCAATGGAAACTCCAAAAAATCGCACTAAAGACAACTCCTTTATTTTTACCTATAATAGTATTTTACAGAGATTTTTTGGTGATAATCACATGAGACAAGAGATGAACCACACTGGTTGGTTCGAAACGTGTCAACAAAGTTCCTCGAGATGAACCACACTGGTTGGTTCGAAACTTGTCAACAATTTTTTGTCTCATATGATTATCACCTAAAATCTCTACAAATTTTCGTCTTATATGAATACTCTGAAATGTAAAATTACTATGGATCACAGAAGCCAAGATTCAAATATCATAATAGCATTATTAATCATGTCTCGACATACCATAGTAATCGATTTTGTTGATTGACCTTAAAAACAATATAGGGGGTTGAGTGGAAGTCTACAAAGTTAAGAAGTTCATAAGGTTGAATAGTGTCCATAGTGTCCATTAAAATAAAGTTTACCCTTTAATATAATCAATTATATTTAATTGGCAAGAAAATAATATAAATTTACTTTTTAATATAATTAATCTAATTATTTAGATATGGGTGTTTATTTGCAAATAAACTTTTCAAAATTTTAATTTAATTATCAGTTATTATTAAGTGAATGGTAGAGATTTAAGCTCCATAGGATATGTCTAAATATTCTTAGTAGTTAGAGGTTAAGTGTTTAAATTTATTTCCAAGTTAGTTATTTCATTTTAATAATCTATCTCAAATATATTAACTAGCCCCTAGATAAATATTAAATCATTGATAATTATCAATCCATAAGAGACATCAGTAAACTTATCTCATGATACATCTCACATTGTCAAGATTTAAAAAAATTATAGTATGTAACAAGATTCTTAACCGTAAAATTCACTTTCACTTTATCATAGAGATTCTTGACCTATAAAACGCTTTGTTATAATATCATGACTTACTAATACTACATACCCAAAAAAATCATAATTGATGTTTATATGACACATGTTCATATGGAATTTTTTAATTAATTAATTTAGTTAAAAAGACAAAAAGAATATAACTATCTTGGAAATATATCTCAGCCTTTGATTTATTACAACTACTAAGAATATTCAAGAATATTATGCGAAGGTTAAATCAGTACATTCCACCTAATAATTATCAATAATTAAATTAAAATTATAGAAGCCTTGTTGCAAAAACATTACACATATATTAGCATAATTAAAGAAAAAAATGTACAGTGGTAAAGTGAGGGTGAAAGTGAGGGTGAATTACCATCGCTCAAGCCAGAGTTGAACGTCTTCATACTTAGTCACAACTCTAACATTATCAAATATGGCTCTGGAATCAAAATTGAATAAGGGATTGCTTTGAATAAGTACTAATTTATCCAGACAGCTCGTGATCCACATAGTAACTTTACTACATATGAAGATTCAAATGAAATTGCATTTATACATAAGCCTAAATTTCAAGAGTTTTGTAACAAAAACCTTTCAATGGTATAGTAGTATGCGCATATACAAAATCATTTTTCCAATATTATAATGAAACCTTGCGAAGAATTCTACAATAACAAACATAAAACATAACTCGCATATGATAAGGATATTACATATCATATTCACAACTACTCAAGACCAATTCACTTATATAATGTAGGATCCTTCAAGGAGTTTCAATTTCACCTATTTCAATCAACATCAAAATCCCAATTCGCTTCTATAATGCAGCCTCCTTCAAGGAGATTCAATTTCACCTATTTCATTCAACATCAAAATGTTGTGTCAATATTGTCATTAAGTTGGTCACATGGAGAAACAATGTTTTTATCTCCATCCTTGTTTTCATTGTGAGAAGACAAATCATCATGTAGAAATTTATAAATACAATAATGTATTTCCTGATTCTCCTGATCTAACAAATTAATCTTACGTTAAATACATAATCCTTCCACTTAATTCTTTGCGGAAATTAAATCGCCAATTGCAAAATACATATGAAGCAAATCAATCACACATAACATGATGTTTTACCGGGAAAGCTTAAAGCTAAAAACCCCAACTATCATATATTATGTATATCACTAGATCATGAAACAATCTCATATATCTCATACAAAGCTCGGCTCATAGAACTCTCAGTACAATATACAATCGTCTCACACTGTCTTGCAGAAATTTGCAAATACATGCACCAATTTACTGCCTCCACTGCGCAATCCCTGTTGAAGAAGAACTCTGAATGAATTCGACCTTGCCTTGCCTTGACTGCACAATACTCATAGGCATCTCCAATGTGTGTGTAGATGCATTGAATGCATCACTATAGTCACAACCGATAGTCCATCTCACCCTTTCACCTATCTCTCCACTAGATCTCCACTGGATCTGACATGCAAGTAGTTAACTGTTGTATTTCTGCAGTTGCAAGTAAGACACTACTTGTGAATTAATTAACTAATTAATTCACTCATCTTTCACTAGTGTATGTCCAATTACAACTAGTACAACTGAGTTTAACTCACTGAACTCAGTTAAACTAAATAATAACTCACATTACTACTCTTCCAACTCTGTTATAGCTTGCCACTATCAGTTATAACGAAGTTCTCCATGCATGAGTCACCAACCACCCTAGGAATTGTGTAATTCCTTTAGCCCACTGATGTGCCACATCTGTTCACTGAAATAAAGTGCTCCAAGAGAATAAGTTACTATTTATTGTATTATTATTATTAAGGGCTAATAATAATCGACATGCAATCTATTTTTAGATTAGCGATCTATAAATAAACTTTGCCATCTTCTAAAAATACAAACTCATCTAAAGACAGAATTTGCTCAACCATCTAGAATCAGCATCCTGCTAATTTTAGAATATGCTCACCATTCTAAAAATATACATACACCTAAAAATAGTCTGTGTGGGCCCCACCTAGTTTAGGTGTTGATTTTTCACTAGGATCAAGGAATGATGTTTTTGGATGCCACTTTCACTGTTTCTTGTTGCAATCTTCAACACTCCCTCTCAACAAGAAAGGACTGTCCTTGCATGCGACATGAAACTCTATGCATTTGCCCTGCAATACTTGCATGCAACACTTCCGAAACTGAATAGCCTCCAAACAACTGAATCAGTATAATGCATCTGTCATCAAAGTCTTCTGACTTCTGCTGGTACCAACTACACATGTCTTCTTGAACCATTGCGCTATTGAACTCTGCACCCATGTACTCTACACTTGCTATCAACTCTGATCCGCGCTCCAATATCCGACACTGTCACTTTTATCTGACTGCATCAATCCAAATAATCATTCTACTACTGCTCTGTGGGAGCCTTGTAGCCAGGTTCAATTCATGAGATCCACACCATCTCAATGAATCCTACACAGAAATCTCTTCTTGGGATTACTCATGCATGTCGCCCCACCTCTCACCTAGTGGTATAGCTGCATGCATTCTCTTTGCCCATCTGACACAAAATTTCTCTGCACGAGTGGTTTCTCCCACTCCATGATCCTCATTTTGTGGCTGCTCCACACCCCGAGGTTCACTATTACCTGCATGCAAATCCTGCTCCCTCTCAAGCTTCAATTGCATGTCTTCCTCGCACTTCCCAACAGTATGAAGCCCCGTAGAAATCCCATCTACTTCAAGTCTATAGAGATTCTTAACTCGAATCCCAACCTTCTTGGCTTGCCCTGTTGCTTTGTGTCACAGGAAAACTTTTTCTTCACTAAAAACAGCATCATAACCTCTATCCTCTAACATTGTGACTAAGATTAAATTCTTCTTTAAACCTGGAACATGCACAACATATTTTAAATGAAAAATTTTACCTAACGCCCTCTAAAAGGTAATGGTACCAATGTCGGTCGCATTGTATCGTCCATCGTCACCCAACTCAACATGCATCTGGAGATCTTTCTTCACCAAGTCACTGAACAATTTCTCATCTCCCGTCATGTGAAAGGAAGCACCACTATCAAAGTACCACCCCAATCCCAATGCACTAGACACCATGCATGCGATCAATGAGAAGTCAAGCTCAAATTGTGAGGCAAGGGCCTCACCAGCTGCAGCTCCAGCAACCATCGTGTTCTTCTTATTTTGTGGACAATTTGTTGCAATATGTCCAAACTCATGACAATGAAAACACTTCACTTTGGACATTTTGTGCTCCTTGTCATCTTCTTCAGCCTCATATATAGAATTTAATTTCTTCCCCTTCTTCTTCTTCACCTTGGCAGCTAAAGCACAGTCCTCTTCATCATCATGCTTTGATGAAGAGCCATCCCTGGTGGTCCGCCTTATCTCCTCCTGCACTAGATCCGACCACAGTCGCTCCCAATCCGGCAGTTTATCCCATCCATTGACAGAGTCTTCATTACTGTGCCAACTCTTCATAAGCCCAAGGAGAGCCAAGCTCGCCAAATCATCATTAACAACACTGACTCCTACACTCCCAAGCTCATCCTTGCATTGGACAAACTTTGTCAAGTATACTGGAATAGTGACGTTCTTCTCCATCTTGATTTTTCTGAGTTTATCCTTCAGCGCCAACTTCCTATGGTTGCTGCTGCTTTGGAAAAGAATTGTCAAAGCCTTCCACATAACATATGGAGTGGCTTTCCCATGAAGGCTTGACACAATATGGTCTTTCACACCTTCCAACAGAATCCTCCTCACCCTTGCTACTTTCTTTCGTCGTGCATCAAGTACTGCAGCATCCGTCGAAGTGGGCTTAGGAACATCTCTCTCGATGAATTCCTTCAAGCCATTATCTTCAAGCACCGCCTCCATCCTATCCTTCTAGGCTATGTAGTTCGAGCTTCCCTTGAGTGCATACTCCAACTGCAACCCATTGAAAGCCATTTCAATGTTTACTCAACTATCGCACCAAGAAATTCTTGCAACAATTTCGAATTGTTCCACCAGCACAAAGCTCAATACCGCTTCAATATTGCAATCTCCAGTGATTAACACTGCTCTGATACCATGTAGAAATTTATAAATACAATAATGTAATTCTGAATTCTCCTGATTTAACAAATTAATCTTATGTTAAATATAGAACCCTTCCACTTAATTCTTTGTGGAAATTAAATCGCCAATTGCAAAATACATATGAAGCAAATCAATCACACATAACAAGGTGTTTAACCGGGAAAGCTTAAAGCTAAAAACCCCAACTATCATATATTATGTATATCAATGGATCATGAAATGATCTCATATATCTCATACAAAGCTCAGCTCATAGAGCTCTCAGTACAATATACAATCGTCTCACATTGTCTTGTAGAAATTTGCAAATACATGCACCAAATTACTGCCTTCTGACAGCCTGCCTCCACTGCGCAATCCCTGCTAAAGAAGAACCCTGAATGAATTCGACCTTACCTTGCCATGATTGTGCAATACTCATAGGCATCTCCAATGCGTACGTAGATGCATTGAATGCATCACTATAGTCACAATTGATAGTCCATCTCACCCTTTCACCTATCTCTCCACTAGGTCTCCACTGGATCTGACATGCAAGTAGTTAACTGATGTATTTCTTCAGTTTCAATTAAGACACTACTTGTGAATTAATTAACTAATTAATTCACTCATATTTCACTAGTGTATGTTAAGTTACAACTAGTACAACTGAGATCAACTCACTGAATTAAGTTAAACTAAATAACAACTCATATAACTACTCTTCCAACTCTGTTACAACTTGCCACTATCAGTTATAACGAATTTCTCCATGCATGAGTCACCAACCACCATAGGAATTGCGTAATTCCTTCAGCCCACTGATGTGCCACATCTGTTCACTGAAATAAAGTGCTCCAAGAGAATAAGTTACTATTTATTGTCTTATTATTATTAAGGGCTAATAATAATAGACATGCATTCTATTTTTAGATTAGCGATCTATAAATAGACTTCGCCCATCTTCTAAAAATACAAACTCATCTAAAGATAGAATTTGCTCAACCATATAGAATCAACATCCTACTAATTTTAGAATATGCTCACCATTCTAAAAATAGACATACACCTAAAAATACCTTGTGTGGGCCCCACCTAGTTTAAGTGTTGATTTTTCACTAGGATCAAGGAATGATGTTTCTGGATGCCACTTTCACTATTTCTTGTTGCAATCTTCAACACTCCCTCTCAACAAGAAAGGACTGTCTTTGCATGTGACATGCAATTCCATGCATTCGCCCTGCAATACTTGCATGCAACAATTCCGAAAATGAATAGCCTCCAAACAATTGAATCAGTATAATGCATCTGTCATCAAAGTCTTCTGACTTCTGCTGGTACCAATTGCACATATCTTCTGGAACCACTGCATTGTTGAACTTTGCACCCATGCGCTCTGCACTTGCTGTCAACTCTAATCCGTGCTCCAGTATCCGACACTCTCACTTTTATCTGACTGCATCAATCCAATTGATCATGCTACTACTTCTCTTTGGGTGCCTCGTAGCCAGGTTTAATTCATAATATCCACACCATCTCAATGAATCCTGCACATAAATCTCTTCTTGGGATTACTCATGCATGTTGCCCCACCTCTTACCTGGTGGTATAGCTGCATGCATTCCCTTTGCCCATCTGGCATGAAATTTCTCTGCATGAGTGGTTGCTCCCACTCCATGATCCTCATCTTGTGGCTGCTCCACATCCCGAGGTTCACTCTTACCTGCATGCAAATCCTACTCCCTCTCAAGCTTCAATTACGTGTCTTCCTCGCACTTCCCAAAAGTAGGAAGCTCCATAGAAATCCCATCTACTTCAAGTCTGTAGAGATTCTTAACTCGAATCCCAACCTTCTTGGCTTTCCCTGTTACTTTGTGTCGCAGGAAAACTTTTCCTTCACTAAAGACAACATCATAGCCTCTATCCTCTAACATTGCGACTGAGATTAAATTCTTCTTTAAACCTGGAACATGCACAACATCTTTTAAATGAAATATTTTACCTCACACCCTCTGAAAGGTAATGGTACCAATTTCGGTCACACTGTATCATCCATCTTCGCCCAACTCAACATGCATATGGAGATCTTTCTCCACCAACTCACTGAACAATTTCTCATCTCCTGTCATGTGAAAGGAAGCACCACTATCAAAGTACCACCCCGATCCCAATGCACTAGACACCATGCGATCAATGAGAAGTCAAGCTCAAATTGCGATGCAAGGGCCTCACCAACTGCAACTCCAAAAACCATCTTGTTCTTCTTCTTATGTGGACAATTTGTGGAAATATGTCCAAACTTGTGATAGTGAAAACACTTCACTTTGGACATGTTGTGCTCCTTGCCATCTTATCCGGCCTCAGATCTAGAATGAAATTTCTTCCCCTTCTTCTTCTTCGCCTTAGCAGCCAAAACACAATCCTCTTCATCATCATGCTTTGATGAAGAGCCATCCCTGATGGTCCACCTTATCTCCTCTTGCACTAGATCTGACCACAGTCTCTCCCAATCCAGCAGTTTCTCTTGTCCATTGACAGAGTCTTCATAAATGTGCCAACTCTTTGGACGCCCAAGGAGAGCCAAGCTCACCAAATCATCATTAGCAACATTGACTCCTACACTCCCAAGCTCATCCCTGCATTGGACAAACTTTGTCAAGTATACTAGAATAGTGTCGTTCTTCTCCATCTTGATTTTTCTAAGTTTATCCTTCAGCGACAACTTCCTATGGTCGCTGCTGCTTTGGAAAATATCTGCCAAAGCCTTCCACATAGCATATGGAATGGCTTTCCCATGAAGGCTTGACACGATATGGTCTTTCACACCTTCCAACAGAATCCTCCTCGCCCTCGCTACTTTCTTTTGCCATGCGTCAAGTACTGCAGCATCCGCCGAAGTGGGCTTAGGAACATCTCTCTCGGTGAATTCCTTCAAGCCATTATCTTCAAGCACCGCCTCCATCCTATCTTTCCAGGCTATGTAGTTAGAGCTTCCCTCGAGTGCATACTCCAACCGCAACCCATTGAAATCCATTTCAATGTTTACTCAACTGTCGCACCAAGAAATTCTTGCAGCAATTTCGAATTGTTCCACCAACACAAAACTCAACACCACTTCAATATTGCAATCTCCAGTGATTAACAATGCTTTGATACCATGTAGAAATTTATAAATACAATAGTGTATTTATGGATTCTCCTGATCTAACAATTTAATCTTATGTTAAATACAAAATCCTTCCACTTAATTCTTTGTGAAAATTAAATCGCCAATTGCAAAATACATATGAAGCAAATCAATCACACATAACAAGGTGTTTTAACCGGAAAGCTTAAAGCTAAAAACCCCAACTATCATATATTATGTATATCAATGGATCATGAAACAATCTCATATATCTCATACAAAGCTCATCTCATAGAGCTCTTAGTACAATATACAATCGTCTCACACTGTCTTGCAGAAATTTGCAAATACATGCACCAATTTACTACCTCTTGACGACCTGCCTCCACTGCGTAATCCCTACTGAAAAAGAACCCTGAATGAATTCGACCTTACCTTGCCTTGACTTTGCAATACTCATAGGCATCTCCAATGTGTGTGTAGATGGATTGAATGCATCACTATAGTCACAACTGATAGTCCATCTCACCCTTTCACCTATCTCATCACTGGGTCTCCACTGGATCTGACATGCAAGTATTTAACTGCTGTATTTATTCAGTTGCAAGTAAGACACTACTTGTGAATTAATTAACTAATTAATTCACTCATCTTTCACTAGTGTATGTTTAGTTACAACTAGTACAACTAAGTTTAACTCACTGAACTGAGTTAAACTAAATAACAACTCACATAACTACTCTTCCAACTCCATTACAACTTGCCACTATCAATTATAACGAAGTTCTCCATGCATGAGTCACCAACCACCATAGGAATTGTGTAATTCCTTTAGCCCACTGATGTGCCACATCTGTTCACTGAAATCAAGTGCTCCAAGAGAATAAGTTACTATTTATTTTCTAATTATTATTAAGGGCTAATAATAATCGACATGCATTCTATTTTTAGATTAGCGATCTATAAATAGACTTCGCCCATCTTCTAAAAATAGAAACTCATATAAAGATATAATTTGATCAACCATCTAGAATCAACATCCTACTAATTTTAGAATATGCTCACCATTCTAAAAATAGACATACACATAAAAATAGCTTGTGTGTGCCCCACCTAGTTTAGGTGTTGATTTTTCACTAGGATCAAGGAATGATGTTTCCGGATGCCACTTTCACTATTTCTTGTTTCAATCTTCAACACTCCCTCTCAACAATAAAGGATTGTCTTTGCATGCGACATGCAACTCCATGCATTCACTCTGCAATACTTGCATGCAACACTTCTGAAACTGAATAGCCTCCAAACAACTGAATCAGTACAATGCATCTGTCATCAAAGTTTTCTGACTTCTATTGGTACCAACTGCACATGTCTTCTGGAACCACTGCGTTGTTGAACTCTGCACCCATGCACTCTACACTTGCTGTCAACTCTGATCCGTGCTTCAGTATCCAACACTGTCACTTTTATCTGACTGCATCAATCCAACTGATCATTCTACTACTGCTTTGTGGGTGCCTCGTAGCCAGGTTCAATTCATGAGATCCACACCATCTCAATGAATCCTGCCCAAAAATATCTTCTTGGGATTACTCATGCATGTCGCCCCACCTCTTACCTGGTGGTATAGCTGCATGCATTCCCTTTGCCCATATGGCACAAAATTTCTCTGCATGATTGGTTGCTCCCACTCCATGTTCCTCATCTTGTGGCTGATCCATATCCCAAGGTTCACTCTTACCTACATGCAAATCGTGCTCCCTCTCAAGCTTCAATTGCATGTCTTCCGCGCACTTCCCAACAGTAGGAAGCTCTGTAGTAATCCCATCTACTTCAATTTTGTAAGATTCTTAACTCAAATCCCAACCTTCTTGGCTTTCCTTGTTGCTTTGTGTTGCAGGAAAACTTTTCCTTCACCAAAGACAACATCATAGACTCTATCCTCTAACATTGCGACTGAGATTAAATACTTATTTAAACCTAGAACATCCACAACATATTTTAAATGAAAGAGTTTACCTGACACCCTCTGAAAGGTAATGGTACCAATGTCAGTCGCACTGTATCGTCCATCATCACCCAACTCAACATGCATCTGGAGATCTTTCTCCACCAAGTCACTGAACAATTTCTCATCTCTCATGTTGTGAAAGGAAGCACCACTATCAAAGTACCACCCTGATCCCAATGCACTAGACACCATGCATGCGATCAATGAGAAGTCAAGCTCAAATTGCGAGGCAAGGGCCTCACTAGTTGCAGCTCCAGCAACCATCTTGTTCTTCTTCTTATGTGGACAATTTGTGGCAATATGTCCAAACTCGTGACAGTGAAAACACATCACTTTGGACATGTTGTGCTCCTTGCCATCTTCTCCTACCTCAGATATAGAATGGAATTTCTTCCCCTTCTTCTTCTTCGCCTTGGCAGCCAAAGTACAGTCCTCTTCATCATCATTCTTTGATGAAGAGCCATCCCTGGTGGTCTGCCTTATCTCCTCCTGCACTTGATCCGACCACAGTCGCTCCCAATCTGACAGTTTCTCCCGTCCATTGACAAAGTCTTTATAACTGTGCCAACTCTTCGAAAGCCCAAGGAGAGCCAAGCTCACCAAATCATCATCAGCAACACTGATTCCTACACTCCCAAGCTCATCCCTACATTGGAAAAACTTTTTCAAGTATACTGGAATAGTGTCGTTCTTCTCCATCTTGATTTTTTCTGAGTTTATCCTTCAGCGCCAACTTCCTATGGTTGCTGCTTCTTTGGAAAATATATATCAAAGCTTTCCACATAGCATATGGAGTGGCTTTCCCAAGAAGGCTTGACCTAATATGGTCTTTCACACCTTCCAACATAATCCTCCTCGCCTTGCTACTTTCTTTTGCCACGCGTCAAGTACTGCAGCATCTGCCGAAGTGGGCTTATGAACATATCTCTCAATGAATTCCTTCATGCCATTATCTTCAAGCACTGCCTCCATCCTGTCCTTCTAGGCTATGTAGTTCGAGCTGCCCTCGAGTGCATACTCCAACGACAACCCATTGAAATCCATTTCAATGCTTACTCAACTGTCGCACCAAGAAATTCTTGCAGCAATTTCGAATTGTTCCACCAACACAAAACTCAGCACCACTTCAATATTGCAATCTCCAGTGATTAACACTGCTCTGATACCATGTAGAAATTTATAAATACAATAATGTATTTCCAGATTCTCTTGATCTAACAAATTAATCTTATGTTAAATACAAAATCCTTCCATTTAATTCATTGCAGAAATTAAATCACCAATTGCAAAATACATATGACGCAAATCAATCACACATAAAAAGATGTTTTACCGGGAAAGCTTAAAGTTAAAAACCCCAACTATCATATATTATGTATATCAATGGATCATGAAACAATCTCATATATCTCATAAAAATCTCATCTCATAGAGCTCTCAGTACAATATACAATCGTCTCACACTGTCCTGTAGATTTTTGCAAATATATGCACCAATTTACTGCCTCCTGATAGCCTGCCTCCACTGCGCAATCCCTGCTGAAGAAGAACCCTGAATGAATTTGACCTTACCTTGCCTTGACTGCGCAATACTCATAGGCATCTCCAATGTGTGTGTAGATGCATTGAATGCATCACTATAGTCGCAACTGATAATCCATCTCACCCTCTCACCTATCTCTCCACTAGGTCTCCACTGGATCTGACATGCAAGTAGTTAACTGTTGTATTTCTTTAGTTGCAAGTAAGACAATACTTGTGAATTAATTCACTCATATTTCACTAGTGTATGTTTAGCTACAACTAGTACAACTGAGTTTAACTCACTAAACTGAGTTAAACTAAATAACAACTCACATAACTACACTTCCAACTCTGTTATAACTTGCCACTATCAATTATAATGAATTTCTCCATGCATGAGTCACAAACCACCCTAGGAATTGTGTAATTCCTTCAGCCCACTAATGTGCCACATCTGTTCACTGAAATAAAGTGCTCCAAGAGAATAAGTTACTATTTATTGTCTGATTATTATTAAGGGCTAATAATAATTGACATGCATTCTATTTTTAGATTAGCGATCTATAAATAGACTTCGCCCATCTTCTAAAAATAGAAACTCATCTAAAGATATAATTTTCTCAACCATCTAGAATCAGCATCCTGCTAATTTTAGAATATGCTCACCATTCTAAAATAGACATACACCTAAAAATAGCCAGTGTGGGCCCCACCTAGTTTAGGTGCTAATTTTCACTAGGATCAAGGAATGATGTTTCCGGATGCCACTTTCACTGTTTCTTGTTGCAATCTTCAACGCTCCCTCTCAACAAGAAAGGAATGTCTTTGCATGTGACATGCAACTCCATGCATTCGCCCTGTAATACTTGCATGCAACACTTCCAAAACTGAATACCCTCCAAACAACTGAATCAGTATAATGCGTCTGTCATCAAAGTCTTCTAACTTTTGCTAGTACCAACTGCACATGTCTTCTGGAACCACTGCACTGTTGAACTCTGCACCCATGCACTCTGCCCTTGCTGTCAACTCTGATCCATGCTCCAGTATCCGACACTGTCACTTTTATCTGACTGCATTAATCCAACTGATCAGGCTACTGCTGATCTGTGGGCTCCTCGTAGCCAGGTTCAATTCATTTTATCCACACAATCTCAATGAATCCTATCTAGAAATATCTTCTTGGGATTACTCATGCATGTCGGCCCCACCTCTTACTTGGTTGTATAGTTGCATGCATTCCCTTTGCCCATATGGCACAATTTTTTTTCTGCATGAGTGGTTGCTCCCACTCCATGATCCTCATCTTGTGACTGCTCCACATCCCAAGGTTCGCTCTTACCTGCATGCAAATCCTGCTCCCTCTCAAGCTTCAATTGCATGTCTTCATTGCAGTTCCCAACAATAGGAAGCTCTGTAGAAATCCCATCTACTTCAAGTCTATAGAGATTCTTAACTCAAATCCCAACCTTCTTGGCTTGCGTTGTTGCTTTGTGTCACAAGAAAACTTTTCCTTCACTAAAGACAACATCATAGCCTCTATCCTCTAACATTGCGACTAAGATTAAATTCTTCATTAAACCTGGAACATGCACAACATCTTTTAAATGAAAGATTTTACCTGACGCCCTCTAAAAGGTAATGGTACCAATGTCGGTTGCACTGTATCGTCCATCGTCGCCCAACTCAACATGTATCTGGAGATCTTTCTCCACCAAGTCACTGAACAATTTCTCATCTCTCGTCATGTGAAAGGAAGCAACACTATCAAAGTACCACCCCGATCCCAATGCACTAGACACCATGCATGCGATCAATGAGAAGTGAAGCTCAAATTGCGAGGTAAGGGCCTCACTAGCTACAACTCCAGCAACCATCTTGTTCTTCTTCTTATGTTGACAATTTGTGGCAATATGTCCAAAATCGTGATAGTGAAAACACTTCACTTTGGACATGTTGTGCTCCTTGCCATATTCCTCGGCCTCAGATCTAGAATGGAATTTCTTCCCATTCTTCTTCTTTGCCTTGGAAGCCAAAGCACAGTATTCTTCATCATCATGCTTTGATGAAGAGCCATCCCTGGTGGTCCGCCTTATCTACTCCTGCACTAGATCCGACCACAGTCGCTCCCAATCCGGCAGTTTCTCCCGTCCATTGACAGAGTCTTCATAATTGTGCCAACTCTTCGGAAGCCCAAGGAGAGCCAAGCTCACCAAATCATTATCAGCATCACTGACTCCTACACTCCCAGGCTCATCCCTTCACTAGACAAACTTTATCAAGTATACTGGATTAGTGTTGTTCTTCTCCATCTTTATTTTTCCGAGTTTATCCTTCAGCGCCAACTTCCTATGGTCACGACTGCTTTGAAAAATATTTTTCAAAGCCTTCCACATAGCATATGGAGTGGCTTTCCCATGAAGGCTTGGCACAATATGGTCTTTCACACCTTCCAACAGAATCCTCCTCACAATTGCTACTTTATTTTTCCATGCGTCAAGTACTGCAGCATTCGCCGAAGTGGGCTTAGGAACATCTTTCCCGATGAATTCCTTCAAGCCATTATCTTCAAGCACCACCTCCATCCTATCCTTCCAGGCTATGCAGTTCGAGCTGCCCTCGAGTGCATACTCCAACTGCAACCCATTGAAAGCCATTTCAATGTTTACTCTACTGTCGCACCAAGAAATTCTTGTAGTAATTTCGAATTTTTCCACCAACACAAAACTCAGCACTGCTTCAATATTGCAATCTCCAGTGATTAACAATGCTCTGATACCATGTATAAATGTATAAATACAATAATGTATTTCCGGATTCTCCTGATCTAAAAAATTAATCTTATGTTAAATACATAATCCTTCCACTTAATTCTTTGCAGAAATTAAATCGCCAATTGCAAAATACATATGAAGCAAATCAATCACACATAACAAGATGTTTTACCGGGCAAGCTTAAAGTTAAAAACCCCAACTATCATATATTATGTATATCAATGGATCATGAAACAATCTCATATATCTCATACAAAGCTCAGCTCATAGAGATCTCAGTACAATATACAATCGTCTCACACTGTCTTGCAGAAATTTGCAAATACATGCACCAATTTACTGCCTCCTAACAACCTGCTCCAATGTGCAATCCCTGCTGAAGAAGAACCCTGAATGAATTCGACTTTACCTTTCCTTGACTACGCAATACTCATATGCATCTCCAATGTGTGTGTAGATGCATTGAATGCATCACTATAGTCACAACTAGTAGTCCATCTCACCCTTTCACCTATCTCTCCACTATGTCTCCACTGGATCTGACATGCAAGTAGTTAACTGTTGTATTTCTTCAGTTGCAAGTAAGACGCTACTTGTGAATTAATTAACTAATCAATTCACTCATCTTTCACTAGTGTATGTTCAGTTACAACTAGTACAACTGAGTTTAACTTAATGAAGTGAGTTAAACTAAATAACAACTCACATAACTACTCTTCCAACTCTGTTACAACTTGCCACTATGAGTTATAACGAAGTTCTCCATGCATGTGTCACCAACCACCCTAGGAATTGCGTAATTCCTTCAGCCCATTGACGTGCCACATATGTTCACTGAAATAAAGTGCTCCAAGAGAATAAGTTACTATTTATTGTCTGATTATTATTAAGGGCTAATAATAATCGACATGCATTCTATTTTTAGATTAGCAATTTATAAATAGACTTCCCCCATCTTCTAAAAATAGAAACTCATCTAAAGATAGAATTTGCTCAACCATTTAGAATCATCATCCTGCTAATTTTAGAATATGCTCACCATTCTAAAAATAGACATACACCTAAAAATAGCTTGTGTGGGCCCCACCTAGTTTAGGTGTTGATCTTTCACTGGGATCAAGGAATGATGTTTCCGGATGCCACTTTCACTGTTTCTTGTTGAAATCTTCAACGCATCATTCAAGTAGACATTGAAAAAAGAAGAATGAAAAAAAAAAAATCATCATCATTGGATAACTTCTTGGTAATGGAAATTAAAAGCCAAAATGTTGAATAAATCTTATGATTAAGTTCAAATATAAGAAACACATATTTGCATAAAGAAACTCCATAAGCATAAGGCTTTCAATCAATTGTTGAATAAATCTTATGATTAAGTTCAAATATAAGAAACACATATTTGCATAAAGAAGCTCCATAAGCATAAGGCTTTCAAGCAATTGTCTTAGGTGAAGATTTTGGGCATGAATGGAGGCTAATTCTACGTCTTTTGAGTTAAAATATAAGTAAAGATAATTGTACTCTCCACATATCAAGAAAGAGGGTATATTGATGAAATAAAAATGGTTAGTGACTAACCAAAACCATCAAATACATGGTATCATGTGAAAATGATTAGTGGTCAACCAAAACCGTCAAATATATGGTATCAAGTGAAAATGGTTAGTGGTCAACCAAAACCACCATGTTAATCAAGTGAAAATAGTTAGTGGTCAACCAAAGATCACCAAATATAGTAATAAACCATTGAAGAATAGAATAGTGCAAGAGTTCAAGCTTGGATACGTTTAACAATATTGTCACCTAACACCTAATTTGATCCAGGTTGATATTAGTGGACACTTGCCTATTCCACCTAGACCTCTAGTCGGTTTCATCAATTTCCTCATTTATAGCATCATTTACTATTTTTAGCAGTTTCTCGGGTCTTGAACTTCTAGAGCAATTTTAACCCGCTAAACGACGTTTTTTTGAGGTTCGCAGTAGGCCCCGAGAAGTTGGCTACCCAACTAACCTCAACGGGGCCCACAAACTCTTAGAATTCCATCTCCTTGGGATGGGGTTTTGGTTGTTTAGGGGTTTTCCTTGTTTTTCAATAATAAGAAGGCCCTTGAGCCTCATTGTAACATAGTTCAGAGGCATGTAGCCGGCATTTCTATTCTTAGAGATAATCTTACCATTTTCTGATCTAGTTTATTTCCATTCTGTATGTAAGCATATTTCAGTTCTTTGATATTAATGAAAAGAACTTTTATTTTTGTTGCATATTTGTGTTTATGTTTATATCTGTATTCTATTGCGTTCCTTCATAAGTTCGGATCAGTGGTGTCAGAGCGATCTGTTCTTTCTCTATTTTTCTGTGCATGTCCCCAACGAGATCAAGGTATAAGGAGTTAGGGCTCGATCTGGTTGAACCTTTGCAATATCAGCCTCGCAAACCCCGACGACCTCCCATGGCGAAAGAAAAGAAAGACGAGGGAGAAGGAGATCCTTTCAAAATATTGCTCTAGGAGGCCCTCAAGAAACAAAGGAATGCGATGAGGATAACTTTGCCCAGATCCTTCGACAACTACCCACTGGTGACGCATCTGCATCCAGAAGCCACTCTGGAGTCGTCACTGCTTTTAAGGTACATGTTAATTTTTACATTCCCATATTTAAGGGCTAGATAGATGCAGATGTCGTAGATATATTGTTAAATTTGTTGGAAGGATATTTTTCGGTTCATGACTTTTCCAATCAGAAAAATATTACTTTTTCACTCCTCAAAGCCATCGCCCATGTCAAGGACTAGTGGGAAACCTACTATGAGAAAAAAAACGAGAGGGAATCCTCACTGTTTTCAGCCACACTCACTTGGAATTCTTTCTGAGACACCATCAAGGAACAATATTACCCTGTCGGGAGCTATGAAGTAAAATATATAAAGTGGACCATGCTGTGGTAGGGAAGGGACGAAGATGTGTCGGAGTTCAAAAATGGTTTTCATGCCCTTCGCACAAAGTTGGGTATGAAGGATTTTGAGCGAAATTTGGTCCTCAAGTACCGCGGTTGTTTACATAAGTGCATCTATGATGAAATGGAGTTCATGAAAATCTCCTCGCTCAGTGTCGCCTATCGATATGTTTTCAAGATCGAGCAAAAATTTAAACAGAAGAAGCAAAGGTTTGGGTTTGTGAATCTAAATCAAAGGAAAGGCACCTCCAAACCACATAACAAAGTAAAAAGCCAAGGCAGGGTGACCCAAGACAACCCGACGAAGCCGCAAGCAAAGAAAAACACCACGAAGGCAAAGAAGGACATGGGAAATTGGTGTGAGTTCTGTAAGAGCCCCACTCACAACACAAGTGAGTGTCGAGCCAAGTAGACACTGGTGGCTGAGCTGAAGGCTTCTAAATCATATGCATGTTCCAACTCTGAGTCAGAATCCGACAAGGGGAATGAAAGAGAGAAGCATTTTATTGATGCGAAGCCCAGTGCCATCATTACCACAACCAAGATCTATAAGGATGAGCTCGAATATGGAGAGGAGGGGGAGCGTCTCTTCCACCTACAAATGTGGGTGAAGGGTTTTCCGCTACAGTTCATTCTCGACTATGGGAGCCAAAAGAACCTCATTTCAACAGAGGTCTTGAAGCGACTGGGCCTACCGACCACAACACACCTGCCATTCATATAGCATCGGGTGGCTTCACCAAGGACGAGATCTTCACATCAGCCAATAGTGTCATCTCCCCTACAACATCAAACCCTTCACAAATGAAGTACTATGTGATGTTGCACCTCTTGAAGTTAGTGATGTATTAATAAGCTAACCATATTTATGGAAGTGACATGGTGTGTATGAATCTAGGCCTCACACTATTATTATTAATTTGGGAAACAAGTTGTTAGGATACCAAAGGTAGCACTGCTTACCACCATCTCTTTAATCACTGCGAACCAATGCAGTAAGATCATTTCCCAGACCAATAAATTTTTTTTCCTGATGGTTCGCCCTCAAGGCAAGAAGAAGATTGTGGTCATGACCTTCAAATAGGGCTCCTCCACACAGGAGCAACAGATGGAAAAGGTCGTGGAGGATTACAGGGACATCTTCACCTCACCCGCAGGGGTACCTCTACACTGTCAGGTCAAGTACTCCATCTATCTGAACCCGAGTGCATCGTTACCCAATAGACTGATTTATCGACACTCTATTCTATAGAACGATGAAATCGAGAGGTAGATTCAGGAGCTGCTGCAGGAAGGGCACATCAAACCAAGTTCATCACCCTATGAGAGCCTGATCGTGTTCATGCAGAAGAAGGACAAGACCTGGAGACTTTGTATTGACTATTGGGCATTGAAAAAGATATTCGATCCCATGGATTGATGACCTTCTAGACCAGATCAAGGGGTCCAAATATTTTAGCAATAATGACTTAAAGTCTGGTTATCAACAAATTCCAATCAAACCCTCCGATGTGTGGAAGATTGCCTTCAAATCCAAGTAGGGCCTTTTCGAATGTGTTAGGTCTCTGTAATTTGCAAGATTGGCAAATACAAACTGCAAAGCCTACATATGTTCCACTTTGGGATTCTGGGATCTAGCCCTCCTGAATCCAGAGAGGGATCTCTCTATAAGTGCAAAGATTTATTTATCTTTTAAGGTTTTTAGTGTGATATTAGGCTAGTTATTAAGAACAAGGGTTTTGTTTGGTTTTGGTTAGGAAAGGATATGATGAAGGTGAACGAAGTCTATATGAAGGGTGAAGGTGTAAATAAGTGGGAGAATGGTTCAGCTAATAAGATAGGCAAGGAGCAACTTTAATCCATTGGGCTATGGAGTCATAATAGGATTTAATTGAAACAATAAGATTCAAGAGTGGTCCATGGGGCAAGTCATCTATGTCAAAGGATCTCTTTAAGTTGATTTTATGGAATGGAACAATAAGAAATGGAGTGAGGGAAATAAAACAAATGAAGAAACAAAGAGCAACCTAAGATCAAGTAAGTACTTTGAAACTATCCTGCTTTTGGCATGCACTTAAGAAAAGACACAAAAGTAATCTAAGATTAGGTAAGTACTTTGAAACTATCCTGATTTTGATTTACTTTCAATAGAAAACATTTAAAACACTTATAATAGCTTAAGATCAAGTAAAGACTTTTAACTTAGCCTGCTTTCAGCGTATTCAAAAGGAAAACATTCATGATAAACATAAAAAGTAGTCTAAGATCAGGAAAGTACTTTGAAAGTAGCTTGCTTTTAACATACTCTTAACGACAACTTTCAAACAAACTTTGGAGAAAGAACTAGAAGACAGGGCAAACCATAAACTTTCATAGTCTAACTCTACTTAGCATGTAATGAAAATATCATTCAAGAACAATGTTTAAAGTTTAGACAGTAAGACATGGGCTCACCAACATTCCTTGACTGCTTGGACTGTATTAAATCATTCTTAAATACACAAAGAAGGAAAACATAAAGATAAAGCTTATCAGTGAGAGTAGGGTACTTGTAAGAGTAAATCCTAGCTCTATATTTGTTGTTCTTTATCAGAGAAAAGTGGACAGAATGGAAACATAAAGAAAAATAACAATTACAGTGAGAAACACATCACCATTGCAATAGACCAGGATCCCATAAATCAACTTGTATTTGATGTTCAAACCAGTTACAATCATCAAGTCCAATGGGTCTTTACAGCTTCAAACTTCTCATCTCAGCTTATGTATCATCAATTACAAACAGGGCTACAGTAGCTTCAGAAAACTATTTACATGCAACAGATATCCAGAGACCAACCTCTATACAATCTTCTACAGTAGTATTTATAGAAGAATGAGGAGGTGGAGTGTAAGAAGGGTCTAACTGTTCAATTAATGCAGATTTTATGCTTCTCGGCCTTTGAGGGGCTCAACAGAGAAATTTTCTGATATTTTCTTTGTATTAATTTATTTTCATTAATTATTTTAGCCGCTTAGCAGATTTTGTTGACTTTAAAACTCTTTAGGCAGGCTGGTAATAACTCTAGCTCCTTTAAACAAAATATCACTGACTAAGGCAATAACTATGCCTTCTTTTGATAAATTGAAGTTATAGGTGGCGCTTTGGTAGTTGAAAGGATATTTTAGCCTTAGATGTGGCAGTGGAGGCTTCTTTACTGATATTTCTCTGTTTAACCTTAAAACACTTTTAATTTGCTTTCGGTCTGTGTTTTAGGCTTAACCAGCCTTTGATCTTTGTTTTAGGGTCTTCATTCTTTAACATTGTCTTTATCCTCTGATCTGTGGATTAGAACCTGATCTTCGAGCTTTGGCTTTAATCACCCTTTAACCTTGAATCTTAATTACTGATACACTTTGTTTGCTTTGTTTACACAGGTGGGTTTCTGCTATTGGAGGGCTTCTGTTAATCCCTGGATCGTGACCCAGATGTTTTAAACTTGGATTTCCTACCCTGCAGATCCTTTTCTTAATTGGATTAAGGCACATAAACGTCATTCCGAGCCTTTTTTTCACCTGTCTATGACTGTGGAAAAACACAGAACAACCACCATTAAGAACCTGCAAAACACACAAACTTCATTAAGAAATCCTGCGGAATTTGGTTAAGACTGCTTCAGAGGCTCATGAGGGTGGAGGAGCAGTGAGGAAGAACATGGATGCAGCGGAAAAAGGGAGGAAAATCCTGGCAGAACAGCTAACCAGGTGAAAAATGGAGTTTGGGCGCGACAACAAACGTGGACCGTTAGATTTAGAACAATCAACGGTTGAGATCATTTGGTGAAACACTTGGGAGAAAAGACGGAGGGCAGTCGAATGGGGGTGAGATTAAATCGGGACCATCCGATCTCAGAGATCGATGACGGACATTGCTCAGTGAAACCTTTCAGGGGAAATTTAGGTGAAAAGTGAAATAGGGGCGAGATTAGGTCAAATCCGTCCGATCTCAGAGATCGACGGCCAGGATTAAAAGATGAAAAAGCAACATTGGTGGAGGGAGCAGTGTAGCGGAAAACCGACAGCGATTTTCGCGCGGGCTCTTTGGGGGGGGGTAGGTGGTTTTCACTTTTGGAACACGATATGTGTTAGCGTTCGACACGTGGATTTTGAAAACCGCCTATTTCGCGCGGAACTTGTGCACTGCGAGGAGGTCCAAAAAATTACGCGATATGGATTCTAGTCCGTTAGATTGGAGGCTCCAGACCCAACGGTGCGGGTTGAGCGCGATGGATGAAGAGATGTGGGGTAAAAGGGTACGCGAGGTCTATGGTGACGTCAGCAAAATTGGCGCGCAGTGGATGGGTGTAATAGGCTATTGGGTTAAGTCCTGATCGTCAGTTTTCTTTGATGAAGGGTTACGATTAAGAGAAGAAGCGGGTATGAAGAAATGAAGGGAAAGGGAACGGGCATAAGGATGGAGAAAGATGGCCTTTGATATTTGTAGATCAACGGTCAAGATTTGTTTAAAACTATTTTTGTTGGGAAACAAAAATATAGAAAAGGTAAGGTTTTGAAGGAATTTGGCGAAAAAACGAGGAGAAGGGAGGTCCCACCTTTTTATAAAGGGTGGAAGGGTGGATCAACAGGAGCCGTCGGATCATGAGGATTAACGGCTGAGATCTATCGATGGGGGAGAAAGAGAGGGGCGGGGTTTAAAAGGAGAAGTATTGTGGGCCATTGGATTAAAGAAGATCAACGACAAAGATTTCATCGCAAAATTGCATCGGCGGGAGGAAAGGGAAAAGTGGCAATGTAATGTGCTGATGCGATTGAGCGCGGATCGTCCGATCTAAGGGAGATCGACGGTGGAGATTTAATCGGAAGTCGGGATGGCGGAGGATCATGTGATGGATGAGCGTGATGCGATGAAGCACGAACCATCAGATCTGGCAAAATGAACGGCTGGGATTGCATCACATCGGAGAAAAGGAAAGAGGCCAAAGCACCGGGGTGTTAGAATTTGCGATGTGCGATTAATCGCTGGCCGTTGGATCGGGATGAGAGATCAATGGTTAGGATTAAATCGGTGGATTGATGTCGGAGGGATATGGGCAGAGCGCGATTGAATCTTAGCCATCGGTTCTTGTGGATTCGACGGCTAAGATTAAATCGGGGGGATCGGCATTGGAGGAGGGAAAAGAAAAGATAAAAGGAAAAAATGTGATTGCCAATTTGCGATGGAGCGAGAGCCGACGATATGAAAACTAGATCGACGGGGGAGATTTAGCGATGGAGAAAAAGGAGGAAAGGTGGGTTTTGGAACGGGGATAAATATGGGCTGTTAGATCTGGGCGTAGTGGATCATATCAACGATGGAGAATTAATCTCTAGATCTCATCGGCGGAAGACAAATAACCATAAAAAACAAGTAAAATATGTTTTGCGATGCGATGAATACTTGCGATGCGATTAGCACTTTGTGCCCGGTCACAGCACAGGTCATATGCGGAAAAAGGGGCTGGGGCTAAGGCCGAAAGGAGCTTAAGGCCTTTATAGAAAAATGAAGGTTTTTTAGAGGATTTTTGGGGGTTCCGATAAATGAAAGAAGGGACTTTTAAACCAAATGAAAGGGAGATATAAGGTTTAAAAGGGTCTTTGGAATGATTTAGAGGTTAAATGAAGGTTAATGGAGGGATTTTATGAAGGGTTTATGGAGGAAATAAGGGTTAAAATGGAGCTTGATAAGAGTGAAATGGAGAAGTGTAAATGAGGGAAAATGGAGCTTCTCAAAAAGTGTTCTCTTGGTAAAACAACAGGTTCTTTAGGATTAATAGGGAAACAACAGTGAAGATTAACTCAAAGGGTAAAGATCTTGATAAGACTTTAAGAACTAACAATTTGTGCATGAATTGTTTCTTAAAGGCTAAAAGACATTTAGCCACCATTTGATATGACAAATTTTTATAGGTGGCTAACAGAACGGTTGCTCATGCCTTTCATGTTGACGAATGTCCCCGAAACCTTCATGGGGTTGATGGATGACATCTTGTGACCATTCACCAACTTATTCATGGCGGTGTATTTGGATGACATCATGATCTTCAACCAAAGTTGGGAAGAGCACCTCCACCACATTCGATAGGTCCTCCAAACACTGCGACAACACAAGTTTTGTGCCAATTTGGAAAAATGCACTTTTGGCATGACCCGGGTTCAATATATAGGGTACATCATTAATTACCAAGGTTTTCATGTGGACCCAAAAAAAATACAGGTCATTCTAGATTGGCCAACCCCAAACACTCTAACAAAGCTCTGCAACTTTCTGGGTCTTGCCAACTTCTACTATAGGTTCGTGTTGGGGTTCTCTCATATCACTTGGACTTTCATTCAAGTCACCAAGGGTGGAGCGAAAGCAAAGTTCGTTTGGTCTGAATCCCAGTAGAATGCATTCGCTGAGTTGAAGCATCGCCTCTGCTATGCACCAATGCTCACATTACCAAACCTGCAGCAACCATTTGAGATTGATACATATGCCTTTGACTATGCTATTGGTGAAGTTCTTACTCAGCAGGGGCATCCAGTGGCATATCACAGTGAGACACTTTCAGACACAGTTTGAAAGTATCTCGTCTATGGCAAAGAGATGTATTCCATTGTGCAGGCCTGCCAACAATGGAAGCACTACAATCTGGGGAAGGAAAAAATCATCCACACAAACCACCGACTCCTACATTTCATACAAACACAAGGGTATTTGCAGAACGATCGCCATAAAAAATGGTCCACATTCCTACAACAGTTCCATTTGAACATTAAGTACAAGAAGGTCAACACCAACAATGTTGCATACTACCTTAGCCGACCTTAAATCATGGCGCTAGCTACTGTGCTCGACTCTTGTGGGCACGAGACTTCGGGGTGGTCACATCTTTACAAGAACGATCCAGAATTCGGCAACACATACCATATGCTCCTAGAAGGCAGGCAAGTTCCAAATTTTCACCTCTAGGATGTAATGTTATGCCACCTGGGACACCTTTGTGTTCCTTCAAGAGAGTGTGTCAAGATGATTTGGTACACGCACTACAGTCCGGTCGCTAGACATTTAGGGGTATATAAAATAGTGGCAGTGCTGCAGAAGTATTTCTATTGGCCGAACCTTCGACAGGACGTTGGGAAGTACATCAGATCCTGCACTGCCTACGCCATTTCCAAACTGAAAATTAAGAAGCAAGGCCTATATACTCCACTCCCTACTCCTAGTTGACCTTGTGAATCCATCTCCATGGATTACATGTTGGGCCTTCCTTCTACCAGGGATGGAAACGACTATGTTATTGTGGTCGTCGACAAATTCTCTAATATGGCCATTTTGGCACCCTGCAAGAAGAGTATCACAACATAAGCCATTGCTAAACTCTTCTTTGAATGAGTGTGGGTACACTTTGGGATCCCACAGTCCATTATCTCAGATCAGGACAATAGTTTCCTAAGTACATTTTGGTCAAGTATTTGGTTGATGTTGGATACCAAGCTCTCTAAGTTCACGACTTTCCACCCCCAAAATGATGGCCAAACAGAGGTCATCAACAGGATGATCATACACATTATACGCATGTACAACTCAAAGCATCCACGCACATGGGATGAAAGCCTCCCCTACGTCCAACACAACTACAACCGAGCTCTCCATAACTCAACTAGCCACAACCACTTTCAGGTGGGTTTGGGATTCCAACCACTATGTTCCATTGATGTGGTCATACCATTTGCAACTCCTCAGGAATATTCAGCTCATGTCCAGTTCGAAGCTGACAAGGCAAAAAAATTCATTGAGCGCATTCAACATGTCTCCTAACAAGTCCATGACATATTGGATAGAGCCAATACTAAGTACAAGCAGTGACACGATCAACATCGGGTGCCACACAAGTTTCAGGTGGGCGACAAAGTTTGGCTACATTTGTAGAAGGAGTGCCTCACGGGACCCCACCGCAAACTTCACCCACTACGATATGGGTCATACACCATCACCAAGGTTGTAGGGGATATTGCCTTCGAGCTCAACATTCCACTATTCCTTGGTCTACACTCAATTTTCAATGTGGACCGCCTTTGGCCATACTTTCCACCATTACTGGACAAATCCGACATTGTAGAACAACTCACACCAATGGAGTTAAACCCAGACTACATGGAACATGCCACAACTGATTGAATCATGGGCATGCAGATCAATAACAACCAACAATAGAGGATTCAATTATATCAATTTGTCAAAGCAATCCAACTCCTTCACTAGGGCAAGTGGTTCACCAGATACCAAGTTCAACAGAAATTTCCTCACCTGATGGAGGCTCTGCACACAATGGGGGACCATTTCTTCCTAAGGAGGGAGGACTGATCCAGGTGTATATTGGTGGCCACCTCTTGCTGATTTCATCAATTTCATTTTTTACAACAACATTTACTATTTTTAGCAGTTTTTCGGGTCGTGAACTTCCAGAGCAGTTTTGACCCCCTAAGCGATGTTTTTTTGAGGTTCGCAGCATGCTCATAGCCATAGGCAAGGGCCTATGGCAAATACTGTAGTACCCAGAGAGATATTTCCAATGAGGTATTGTACGCGCCAAACAGAGATAATATGACCAAGTTACGACTCGGGGAAGTTGACTGCCCAACTAACCCCAACGAGGCCCAAAAACTCTTGGCATTCCATCTCCTTGGTTTAGGGTTTTGGTTGCTTATAGTTTTCCCGTGTTGTTCAATAATAAAAAGGCCCTTGAGCCTCATTGTAACACAATTCAAAGGCATGTAGCTGCCACATCTCTTCTCAGAGATAAGCTACCATCGTTTGAGCTAGTTTATTTCCATTCTGTATGTGAGCATATTTCAATTCTTTGATATTAATGAAATGAAGTTTTATTCCTGCTGCATCTCTATGTTTATGTTTATATCGGCATTCTATTGCGTTCCTATATAATTTTAGATCATAATTGGTAGGAATATCAATGATCATAGTCAAGCTTCGAGTTTGGAAATCCTATTAATAACAAAAATCAATCAACATTTGGGAATTCCAATGTAGCAACTAGTCTCCTCAACTATTGATTGGGATGTTGTTCAACACTTAAGCATGTATAAATTCAAATTGAAGTTGTTCGTTGATAACCTTATGGTGATCCTATTATATTTGTTCACCAAATAGCAAAAGGTGATAGTTTCTTTTAACTAGATTACTTGGCAATTGTTAAAGTAATCAAGGAATGTTTAGCTATGGCAATTGTTCACTTCTAGAAAATCTAATGTCTTTCAAAATTCATCGTAGATGAACCATTCAACCTCTGCATTGATGGTTTTTCATGCATATCTTCATTGAGGCTCAATTAAGAAGGTTTAAATTGAATATTGTAATGATATTGGTTTACGCACTAGTTCACATTGCCTTATTAGTATAATTATTTCTACTTGTGATTATGTGGGGGAATGCTAGACTATGAGTCCTTAGACAATCACAGAGTCTAGGACCACATTCTTTTGAGTTTTCATCCTTTTCTATTGATGAAGTGTTATTATTATCCATCAAGATGAGTTGCCAGTAAAATCTATATCTAAATTTGGTCAGATACATGTGTTATAAATTGATATCATGAGACGAATATAGTGTTGAATATGGCTTAAAGCCTTTTCCACAAAGTTCTTGTGTCTTGCTTGTGATATATTTCTTAACAATGGTTAAAGGTGACTATATTATTTTTTGATAAAAGCAATTGAATTTGATGAGGTTCACACATAACTAATAATCTATTTAAATGCACAAAACATATTGATTGGGCCACAAAATATTTAAGAAATTGCGGTTTTTTAGGAAACATACTTTCTAGGCTCTTTTCTATACCGAGGATGCACATATCTTGGGAAATTATATGCAGTAGCTACTTCTGGTCATACTCAAGGGTTGACTTAGCTAATTATGACAATATTGAGGTCATGTGGTGATTGAATGGAGTAGTTGATGAGGAGTGTGCATGAAAAAGTGATATATTCTAGTAAAATTACACAAAATGGCATAAGTGAGCAATTCTAGGATGATAACAAATTGTCCCCTGATGTATGAGGCTAGAAGCAAATTGTGTGACCAAAATACAACAATTTTTCTTTACCCAATCAAAGGAATGTACTAAGGAGGGAGTATATTGTTCAAAGGAGGAGAGTTTCCATTAAAAGGGTAAAGGAGAACCACTTGCCAACAAGAAACCAAAAGGGTGAGGTGTATACATGATCTCAACAAGGACAAAGTGGGCATACCCATGTTCTTCAATATATCTCCAAATAATTATACAATGTTGGACCATAGTAAAAAATGGGCCAGGGCAATGAGACCAAATTGTGTCACAAAGAAATAAATCATGGTATCATGGTGAAGTGGCATTGGATTATAATACAACAACATTAATAGTCCTACATACAAGCCTAGGAATAGGAAGTCGTGGCGAAGAAAATAAGCATGGGGAATATTGTAATTAGTATAAATACATAGTAATTGTTGCCGCCTAAGGGGGAATAGTCAACTATAAGTCTTGTTGAATAAGAAAGGGCCCCAATAGTAGGTTGTAATATCAATATTATTTTAGATGTCATGTGTAATTTTCTTGTTGAGTGTTGAAGGAATTACACATCTTCCTCATACTAAAAAGTAGAAAGCAACACTTATGGATGAAATTAGAAATTTTTACTATCAATTACTTTATCTATCTATTTATATAAAATTGATGTAATTATGCTATTTATGATGGATATTAAAGTGTTTTGTTTATGGGACATTAAAATATTTTTTTAGTTATTAATATTTATATTCAATATTGAAAGATTTTTTTATTAACATGTTTAAATTGTTAATGTAATTCTTATTTTATTTCACTACACAATATTTCTTCTATACTAGATTGTATATTGTTATTTAAATGATTATTTTATTATTATTTGATATACAATTAAATATATAAGATAAAACAATTAAAAAATTATAGATTAAATTTTTTTTATTATAATTCTTCAATTTAATAAAATACACCATAAGCATATTTTATCATAATTTGATACAATTTAATACTTAATACCATGGATATTAAGGAATGCAATTTTTATGAAAAAAAATTATAAACAAATTTCAAGGAATATAATTTAAACCTAGAACCATAAAAACATGTAATGTGAATGACACAATAAGACGGATCAATTTTGAGAACTGGTTCCAGCGTTAGGCGAGGTCCCTATGCAACTAATTATCCAAGTCAAATCCGTGAATGCCGTAATATAATAAAACATTGATCACGGCAACATGCATCAGATAATTTCATAATTCCTGCTAGTTGGGGAACAGAAACGAGAGTTGATAATGGTAAAACCAGTGTATTGACAATACAACGCACAAGATCCACAAAAGGAGCCGAAGGAGCGCTGCACTGTAGTGTCCAAGGACGGACTATGGATACATACACCTGAGAGGTATGGATATCGAAAGTTCTAAGAATGAAGACACATGCTTGGATGCTGTCCTTCATTAGGATATGATAATGTAGGGTGTTATATTGGGGAATGAAGTCATATGGTCCGGTCTCTCCTACCCAGTCACCTTCTGGCTGTGTAAGTCATAATACAGTATAGTTTCCATTACTGGTCGGGTATACCTTTTCTCCTTTCATTCTTATTTCTATCCACAACGACTACTGCTGATGGAATGTGTTATATCAATATGGTCATATGGCCCAATAGTTCTTACCCAGTTATCTTATTACTGTGTAAGACATTTTACGGTGATGGCGCCATAACTGTTTGGGTTATACTTTTATCCTTACATACATTCCTCTTTTCCCAACGCCCTCAACTATTGGTTTTCGTTATGTCAAAGAGGTTATATTTTCCAGTTTCTGGACACTGTCATTGTTATACAGAAGGTGCATTATATCTTGTCATTATGTAATTTTACTTGTTTTGGTCGCAGTTCCGTGCATACTAACACAACAGTCCACAAATAGGTGTCTTACTACCTAGGATAGACTTCCTATCTACTATCACCACCTAGGTCTATGTCATTCTCGGATGAGGTGGAGATTTGCATTATCATTATTCTATCATTTGTTGCTTATATGATTCTGTCGGCCCTATTATCACAGTGCATGACGAATGGTCGAAAACACAGATAAATCTTGCACATCTACTGATTGCTCTTTTGTCTCATTCACTGATTCTGATTATCAGTCCACTGCTGGTGTCCATAAATGGTATTGTCTATGGTGCAAGTGGGTTGATACTCTTATTATTTCTCGGCCATGCAAAAATTTCAGTTTTAGAATTGGTGATAGGTGGTGGATATGCCCAGGTTGTCTGTGTTGTTGTTGCTGTCACGTTTAGGTCTTGGTTTGTTCCTGCGGGCCTGGTTTTCCCGGCTGTATCTTCAGATATGATACGATTTCCGGCTGCCGGAATTGTTGTCAATTAATTCTTATCAAATTTGTTGGTGACTCTACCTGTGAAGTTTGTGCATTATGACCGTTCATATCTTATGGGATTTGGATTTGACATGAGGGTGGCAGATATTCAAGTTGGTTGATTCCACTGCATTGCTGATTAATTTTTCACAGAGATAGATGTTCCATCATTGCAGTTGTCAGAGGGCCTAATAATTATATAGTCCTTGGGGTGGTTGTCTATTTATCTATTTCCATAGTATCCAGATATATTTGGGACACAATATTTGGAAGTTGGTGTGTATTGGCGGCAGTTGATATCTGATTGGGTTGGTTGACCGAGGCTGGATACATTTTTATATTCCCTCTTTTCACATGACATAAGGGCAACGTCCTTTACTTTTATTTTGCCTTTCTGGGAAGTTGTACTGATTATATTCTCTTCGGGATCTTTCAAACGCTGAAGTGTGTGATTTGATTTCTTCAACAGTGTCCTCTCATCCTTTCTTGGACTGAGATTAAGTAGCCTTAATATCTTTCATACATTAGTGGCTTGTTTTTCGAGGCTACTTTTTGTTATTGTACAATTTGGCGGTGCTCGGGGGTGTGGGTTACCGTTTTCAGACTCTCATCTGACATGGTCATGTCAAATCACACGAACATGACACATGGGTCCATCCTGGGCCTTGAATCGGACACCTCGGCTCATGAAGCTTTCATCAGAGCTACCATGGATGTCGAAAAATAATTTGGACGTGAATGTGAGATTGACAGTCTAGTCATCAGACAGGCCTGTCAAGACCTACAGACTGCGGAGGTGTATACACAACAGGTTGTCGATGGTCTGATAAACAATAAGAAGAAAACAGGTCGAAAAAGCAGGAAGAAAGCCTTCTAAAAACACAAAATGGAGATCAAGGAAATAAAATTGGACCACAATGATTTATGCCGCAGGGTGGCTAGCTTACAGAAGAGAGTTTGATTGGGAGATGGATGTTTCCTGATGGAAAGGACGTCGATATGGACTGTTGGGTTCGTCAAGTATGGATTCCCTTGATCGGATATGCTCCCAGAGTCAGTGTGCTTCTCAATGGATGGTTTAGTATATATTTTATGGATGAAAGAGATATTTTAAGGTTATTAATCGCTCCTGGGTCAGAGGTCGTAGTTTCATGCAGCTTGTCTCGTGGTATTTGGGGTTTAACCCTGTTATGGAAGCCCCCAAGAGTCGAAGTATTTGGGTTAAACTCCCCGGGCTTCCCCTGGAGTTCTGGACTCATAAGGCATAACTAAATACATTGACCCCAGTATTGTTGGTGCCGGCGACAAAAGGATTGCTTGGCTCTTAGTTGAAGTGGATTTTGTTGGTGGTCTGCCGGGGGATGTGGACCTTTTATGGGGTCAGCGACGACACAGACAGCGCATCGATTATTGGGGTATCCCATTTCGTTGTCTCATATGTCACCGGACTAGCCATCTTCGGGATTACTGTACTCTCTGTCACAAGCTTGGTTGTAAAGGGCAACTTAAGTCGGATGATCGACGTCATTATCATGCTACTCCAGGTACACCAGGTGGACTCAACACAGGTAATTATTGTCCTATTACTTTTGATGATGATGAAGCGTATGTATCTGCTAATGCAATAAGTGATAGAACTATACTAGTTGATGAAGGGGTGGGTCGGGATTCACTTAACTCTGCTCTGGTTAATTCTATTCATGGGATGGGTAAGGATGTTATTCTATCGGTTCTGGAAATTGGGCGGATCGATGCTCTTGAATCTCCTAAGGCTATTGTTGTTAATTCTAAAGATGGGAGGGTTGATGCCCGAGGGGTTGTCCATGAATCTTTAAACACTGTAGATGTCAATGACATGCATGGGAGGGTTGTTGGCCATTCTTCCCCTTCTCATATCCAAGAATCATGCCATTCCGCGAGACACGGAAACGTGTCGTATATTCCTTCTTCTTTTGGATTCTCTGTGGACCCTCCACTTTTTACATCTACAAACTATCACATAGGGGAACCGTCTCAAGTGAATGATGACTATAATCCTGATGTATCATATATCCCTCAAACCATGTCGTCTTCTGCTGATGATCAAGCCGACACTCCCTCTCCTCATAATTCGGTTGGTAGTGACATTGACTCACTCTTAGGCAACCCAAACCTGGGCCTTGCTGCCCTCACGGTCTTTGACAAAATCATTGTCACTCCTGATATAGACATTTCTCCATCACATGTGTCCAAAGTCACCATCCGAAAAAAAGAGAGCAAATGTATGCGTCATCCTAGGGTCTCTCCAAGAGTTTTGTCACATATCTCTGACGAACATGATAACTACACAGATATTCCTATTGCTGTGACTGATGACATCAGTGTTAACATCCGGGCGCTTAGAGCAAGTCAATCCGCTGCCGCTCCAAAATGATCCATTTCCTCTCAATGAACATTCGGGGGTTGGGCGATGCCTCCAAACGCCATTGCCTGAGGAATATAATCAATTCTGCGATGCCTTGTATCATTTTATGCCAAGAGACTCTTAGTAATCGAGAAAAGGCCATTAATACTTTTCTAAGCATTTGTAAAGGTTGGCGGGCTGTTGCTGTTGATGCGACTGTTCACTTGGGAGGCCTGATTGCCCTCTGGAATCCATATTGGGGGAATCTTAAGGCATACAAGTTCTTTCGTGGGATCATATTAGAGGATTCGATGGTATTCTTAACATTGTCAATCTCTACGCCCCTTATCATAATAGGCTGGCCTTTTGGAACAAAATTAAAAATTTAGGGATTTTTTCCTTGAGGAACTTGATAATAATGGGCGATTTTAATTCCACCTTGAATCTGAATGAAATCTGGGGTGATAGGGCTCGGATCGACGGCATGGTTGGTTATCTGCATGAATTGTTCACGGACTACCATATGGTGGACATTTGTCCTACTCCGATTATCCCAACATGGACAAACAAAAGAATTGGCACGGAATTCATTGGTAAAAGATTGGATCGTGCTTTGGTTAAAGTCAATCTGTTAAACTCTTTGGGTTTACCCAGATCTGAGGTGTTGGTCTCCCATATATCTGATCATATGCAGATCCTACTTACCTGGCGGTTGGGTGACAAACCAGTGGGCCTACATTTCAAGTTCAACAGAGCTTGGCTGGAAGACAAAGAGTTTATTCAGCTCATACAGAGGACGTGGATGCAAGGAGCGAACACGGTTGATTTGGTCGGGTGGAACCTTTTCCACCAAAAAATGCAGATTTTGAAACAAGCGACAAAAAACTGGAAGATCAATAAGAAAAAGGAACTCAAAGCTGAACTGACAACAATTAAGGATGATATGAGATCTATTTATCAAGGCTTCAAGGAACGTGCTCCGGACACACAATCATATGACCTCCTCAAATCCCTTGCTGATAGGGAAAAAGAAATCCTTAATATTGAAGAGATTTCTTGGAAATTGAAGAGTAGGAATAGATGGTTAAAAGAAGGAGACTGTAATACTAAATATTTTCATAAATGTGCTAATGACCGTAGATGTCGTAATGCAATTTGGCGGATCAAAAGATTTGATGGTAGTTTTGCTACTACTACTCCGGACATACAGGAGGCTGCCCTTCGAAATTTTAAGGCGTTCTACCAACAGGACCAGGAGATTGATTTCACCTGCCAGCAATGGGTAATAGACCATGTTCACAGAATCTATGAGGAGGATGATATTAAAATTCTGGATGAACAGATTACGACTGTGGAGGTCGAGGGGGTGCTCAAATCTCTTCCACACGACAAGTGTCCGGGACCTGACGGGCGGACATCTGAATTTTTCTTATTCTTCTTTGACATTATGAGGGCTGAGCTGACGGATATGACAGAATTATTCAGATCCACAGGTCATATTCCATCAAATTTATATTCTACATTTATAGCTCTTATTCCGAAACATGACAACCCTTCAACATTTGGAGAATATCGCCCTATTGCTCTATGTAATCTGCTGTATAAGATCACATCCAAGATCATTGCTAACAGATTGAAATTGGCGTTATCAAACCATATTTCTCCAGAACAATATGGTTTTCTTACAGGCAGGTCTATTCATGATGCCATCGCTGTTGCACAAGAGATTCTCCATTCCATGCATTTTCAGAAACGAGAGGCCCTGATAATTAAAGTTGACTTATATAAGGCCTATGATACACTGGATTGGTCTTACATCCGCCTAGTCCTATTGAAGATTGGTCTGCCGCTCAGGATTATCCGTTGGATTATGTCATGCACAACCTTGGTCCGATATGCTGTCATTGTTAATGGACTGCCTACATCTTTTTTTGAGGCGGGTCGGGGGCTCAAACAAGGTTGTGCTTTGTCCCCTCTTGTTTTCATTTTAGTCATGGATGGATTCAGTAAGCTGATGTACATGGCCACACAAAAATGTTATATTTCTGGGTTTCATTTCTCTGAATCTACATCTGCCTCACACTCATTATTTGTGGATGATATGTTACTATTTGGGACGCTTAAAAGGAATCACTGGTTTTATGTCCACTTCCTTCTAAACAGATTCGCTGTGGCCACAGGTTTATGCATTAATAAGGCCAAGTCCTTCTTATTATATGAGTTTGGTGATGTGAACGAAATCCATTTCATTGCAGATTTTCTTGGAATTGGCATCCAAATGCTCTCAGAGGGTTTACAGTATCTTTGGTATAAAATCAAGCCATGCGGATACAAGCGTTTGGACTGGTTATGGCTGGTTGAACGATTCATAAGGAAAATCAATCAATGGACACACAGATGGCTATCTTTGGGCGGTAGATACATTATGATACAGGTGGTATTATCCCAACTTTTGGTATATTGGGGACACTTATTCTATTTACCTACAAGCATTGTGGCGGATATCAACAGAATTATAGCTCGTTTTCTATGGAATGGACCTGAAAATTCGCACAAATTTCATCTAGTTAGGCTTGATTTCTTAAGCAGACCCAAGACTCATGATGGATGGGGCATCTTGGATACGAGGATTTTTAACATCGCCCTTCTCATTAAATCTTTCTGGCGTGCCATCAATGGCACCGGTATTTGGTCTGATATTATTAAATGCAAATATCTTGTCGGTGATACTCTTCATACACTACTCTGTCATGATTTCTATATTCCTGCGACCTATTCGGTTATTTGGGGTAGTTTTAAGAAGGTCCTGGGACACACAACTGATAGATTAACATGGCTTTTCAGGGATGGGAGTCGTATTCCATTGGGGGACATTAACATGCAAGGTTTTGACAGGCAATCTAAACTATCTATCTGTCTCATACATAGATTGGCTCACAGGGGCATATGCTATCTATCAAAAACTATATATATATGGTCCTTTGGCGTCCCTGTTTTTAAAAATGCTACACAGTTGGGGCTACATGGTGAGGACGCTTATGAATGGGAGCAGGTGTTAGTTTCATTGCGGGCTTCTGGAGTTAGTCATGCGATTGGGGGCAATTGCATCATATGGGACAGACCGATCAAGGAAAACCATCCCATTGTGAGTGATATATATTACAGGATCAACTTTCAGGTATATTCTGAACAGATCACCCGTTTTTTTGTCCCATATTGGAAGAGGCATCTGCCTACGAAAATTATCCTTTTTGGGTGGCTCACATGGAAGGATAAAATTCTCACTTGGAATAATCTGCTGAAGAGAGGTATTTTGGGGCCTAGTAGATGCTCCATCTGCGGTCGATCTGAGGAGTCAACCGTGCATCTTTTCATACAATATCCTATGGTCCTTCAACTATGGAAAATGTTCTCTGCACATTTCATTGATCCTGCCTGGGTTCCGATTGATTTTATCACTGTCGCAGGTGAATGGGACTCTATGAAAAACAAATATCGATCGTTGCCTTTCTTTTTAATTTGGGAAGTGTGGATTGCCAGGAACCGGCTCATTTTTGATGGAACACTATTCAACCTTCCCTACATTTATAGTGCCATTATGAGATGGATCGATGATCTCCCCATCAAACAAAATAATACAATTGATGGATCTCGTAGGATACGACCACATGAGATTGGCTTACCCGCTGTTTATTTTGATGGGGCTTGCAAAGATGGAAACATGGGATGTGGCGCCTGGATTAAAATATCGAGACGAGAAAGGATCCACATGCATTGGAATGGTGGCCCTGGAACCAATAACAAGGCTGAACTCATGGCCCTTTGGGGAGGGCTTTTAGTTGCTTTCAACATGGAATTATCTGAGGTTCATATATATGGATACTCTGAACTGGTTATAGGATGTATCATGGGTAGACTACAAATACTTTTCCCAGATCTACAGGGGTGGATCAGCAGAGTTCGACGGCTATGGCATAGACTAGGCTCCCCACCTATCTCCCACATATACAGAGATCTGAATATGCGTGCTGATGGACTGTCCAAAATGGGGTTAAATTTTGATTTTGGTAATATACAGGTGGTTCAATACAGGGATGGCGCTCAAATTTGGGAATCCACCATTCCTATTCCATAACACACCCTGCATTTGAAGTTATCTGCCGATAATATATGTTTCAATGGTTCAGTATTTTTGTTTTTGCTAATATTGATCTATTTTTGGTTGCCAAATTTTCCTACGACATCAAAGTGCAACATTCAAGTGAGCCTGATTATATCACCTATTCAAGCGAGCCTGATTGACTACTGTTGCTTCTCTATTTCGGGCTCCTTTAGTACTTTCTATATTACAGAATTTTATGATCTTCGATCTGTCACATGGAACCTTATTGATCTGCTAGACCTGTCTATATACTTTTCAACTGTTTCCTTTCTCATCTGACAAGCGGTCAAACGAGCCTGTTACAAAAGTATTCAAGTGTGCCTGTCTCATACCCTCTTCAGGCACTGTCATGCGATCCTGTCCTTCCACATTTTTCTCTGTTTTATCAAGTGCGACTGATAAGGTTGATTCATACAAGCGAGCCTGACTATACCTCTATAGGAGATGTCAAGTGAGCTTGACATTTTTTTTTTTTAGTTTTTTGATTTTCAAGTGAGCCAGATTGGATGATATATATCAAGCGAGCTAGAAAAAAATAATACAAGCGAGCCGGTTTACAATATTGTTTTTACAAGCTGTTTCGCTATTTTTATCAAAGCTTTCAAATATCACATGATGCAGGGTTTTCTACAATATTCATGGACGTTTTACAACTACAGGGCCTCACAAGTTTTATCAAGCGAGCCAGTTTATATTTCTACCCTCTGTTTTTCCCCTTTTTTCTTTCATATCCTTGATGAGTTCAGTATCAAAATGCAACGATCTCCTCTTTTAATAGGGTTGTTCTATTTGTGTTTCTTTTATCTGGACTCGAAATTTGGCTTGGGTGGTTTTTTGCCCCCAGTTATGTATGATCCCATCATATTTTTTGTTTTTGACTCCTTTCTTCCTTAGAAGTTGTCACAATGGGAAATGTTGATCTGGATCATGTTATTTCTTATATACTCAAGATGGTATTGTAATGTTACGATATATGCACTGTTAATAAAAACAACGTTTTTTCTTTCTTAAAAAAAGAAAGAAAGAAAGAAAGAAAGAATGAGACAATAAGACGAGTTTTTATTAGGATAACCTTTATGTTGTATTTTAGGTGATTTTCCATTTAAAACATATTTCATATATTATGTTTATTTATTATTAATAATTTCATGTTTATTTATTTATTATTTATGATTAATAATTTTAAAATAATAAAATTTATGAAAAATTGGAATTAATATTAATGTAATGAGTTTTTATGATAGTTATTTTGCCATTTCATTTTATTTAAAAAATAATAAAAATATATTTAATTTGTGAAATTTTAGAATAATTATTATGATTATAAATTTTTAATTAAAAAATAATGAAAATAATGAATGAATTTGTATTGAGAATACATTTATGTTTTATTTTATAATGAACAATGATGAGTTTGTTATTAAGGTTCTACTTGTTCCTTTTAATAATGATATTTTTTCACAATTGCCCAAGATTTTAATTGTATAGAGTGAAGATTTATTTATTATTGATTAAGTTTTAATTATATAGAGATTGTTAAATGCTTTAAGATGTCAATTTGAAATGCAATTTAATGAATACTTTACTATCTATTTATGGAGTTATAAGTAGTTCAAAGTTCAATTTTATGTTTTTTAGTAGTTGATTGTAAAACACTATATATACACTTATAAATAAATCAAAACTCAATAAATAAATCAAAACTATATGAAGAAATTATCAAAATAGTGAACTAATTTTAAATAAGATTATTTTAATTGCATTTTTTCATAATTCTCATTAATAGTATTATATTGAAATTTCTCTTAAATTACTTCAACATGGAAAATCCAACACACCTGAAAGGGTGGTTACACAGGTTTTGACCACTTTTGATTTTATGTCTACAGCTAATCCTGTGCACCAACAATCCAACATTAATGTATAAGTTGTTGGTCATTCTTATCTCTAGACATATTTTGATGCGTCTTCCCTTGCTCGAATGTGGATTGGGTGGGGCGGAGGGGGAGAGGGTAATTTTATTTCTTTAGGAAAACCACTTTTTTAAGATACAAGGTGGACTGAATAGAGGCACAAACAACTATGCATAACTATACAACCTCAAACTTCTTCGTTTGTTTGTTATAGAGAAGGGTCGTCGACAATTGCAGATATTTGGGGACTCCCTTCTTCTTTTGTTTGTTATAGAGAAGGGTTGTCAACAATTGCAAATCTCTGGGGGCTAACTTCTTCTTTTGTTTGTTATAGAGAAGGATTGTCGACAATTGCAGATCTTTAGGGACTCCTTCATTGTTATTAATTGGTTCAATGAGATTACAAGATGTCACATGCACACACTAATATTAATCCTTGAAGAATTTTATAGTTAAAACAAGTTGTGATCAAATTTCTTGTTGTCATATATATGGGGAAAGAAGTTTTCTTCTGCAGATGCTCTCTCTAAAGCAGATGCTAAACAAATTTTGAGCATATGGAAGATCACAAAACAATTAGATGATACATCTTTTGAATTTTACCACAAGTTTTTCATAGAACACATGCAGATGGAGATGAACACTACTCATGTCTAAAGTTTTACATCTCTTCTATTGTTGTTTATTATAAGATATAATTCCAAGACTACTAAGAGGTATGTATTTATGACATACTATTTGTAACTGATGATGGGTATTTTAAAAAACACTACTTCCATTTTTTATTTTTGTGGATAGTTGTGGTCAATACCACCCTTTTTAAAATGTGCAACAACTCAAATTCATAATATAATTTTCATATCCCATCAAAAAAATTGCTTGATCATTCTCATTTATATACTTAAAAAATATGTAAATATCTCTCAAAATAGTAAACCAATTTTAAATAAAAATATTTATTTGTAATTTCAATTAATAATATTATATGGAAATTTCTCTTGAATTACTTGAATATTATCATTTGTGGCATTAAAGAGTCTGCGAGTATTTTCAATTTCTATCTATCACTTGCTGAACACATAAATAATATTTATTATTACCTATTGTTAATTTTAATTTCACTCACAATATTAAATTTTTTCTGTCAACACAATGTACATGGTAATTTCACTATTAACATTAAATTTCTTTGTTAACACTCGGCACTAATAATAGGAGTTGTCTTTAATTCAACTTTTTAGAGTTTTTGGTGGATTTCTAGGTCGTAATACAACATAAAAATTTGAGGTGAAATCTTGATTTGTATTATTTAAACTGGCTTTTTTACTGCATATATGAATTCACCACTGTGAAAACCTCTAGGACACTTTGATTGTGCAGATTTTACCCATAAAACTTGTGATTTCAATGAATTCTTGTCAAATTTTAGACAAATTAGATCGGAAAAATAAGTCATTTTTCTTTCTTTCTAAAAGTCACATTAAAGACAACTCCCTAATAATAAACCCCTCAACTTAAATTCGACTTAATTTATCATAAAATTGATGATGTAATTCTCTCATGCCCAGCGGCACATAGGAAAGCAAACAATCATGTGTACTTTCACTCTTTTCATATTTCTTTACAATTAAAATGCATATAGAAAATGAATTACCACTGTAACCGAATGATAATCTTCAATTCTAAATTTACACATGGAGATTAGACTTTTAATGAAATTCAATTGGATTAAGAATATAAATCTACTCTCACGATAGAACTCTCGAACCATGCCTAAGTCAATATTATCAAAAGGTCGACTTCATTTAATTTTGATTGTTTCTAAATTATTTTATTTTTTAAGCTAGAAAATTTATGATAATTTAGTTATCAAATTAATAGCGGGACAAACATTATTAGTTACTATTAGCAAATGCAAGTCTACTCATCACTATTATTCAAGGAAAACCATACCACCTCGAATTACTCGCTAGTGTTTTGTAAACGGACATGCTTTTACTTTTGGTCAATATATCTTAAACCATTAACACATTTCCTTATATTAGAAAAAGACAAGACAAAAATCATTTTAAAACAAACTCTAAACCCAATTTATTTTTAATCTTTGAAACAACCTGAATTTTTTTAAATTTTTTTTTTTTTAAGACTATTTTTGAATTTATTTGTCTGGTTATACTTTGAATGTGCAATGTTTCCCTCACAATATCATTTATAAAAATGTTAGCCACTAGCCAAAGGTTGTGTGTTGAAGAAGGAATTTGGCTTAAAAAGGTTCTTTATTCGTTAGGTTTTTAAAATGTAAAATATTAATTTGATTATATATTTTTCCATGAAAAAATATTTAATAATATTTATTTATAAATATTGAAAATACGTTAAAATATCATTTTCAATAAATATGATTATTTATTTTAAGAAATAATAATAAATACATGGAAAATCAATTATATATGAATAATGTAACACTCTCTTCCCACATATACCCAAGTAACTAGTCAACCGGGGTAAACATGTGACGAAGAGTTACTATGATCTGATTCAACCTCCCAAGTTACCTTAAGGAAGTGGAACCAACACCATACAACAACACAAAGGGAAAGGGTGCAACTGGGACCCTCCAGTTGCGTGCACAACATGGGTATGCATGCGAATAGGGACTTTTCCCAGTAGTTTTGAGCCTGCGGCCCCGATTTCTGTGCCACTTTTTTAGGCCGAGAGTCTAGGTCACTGCCCAGAACATCATGACACTTTTAGCACTGACAAATAATAGTGGAATAATAATGTAAAAACAAATACTTGAACAATGACCTAACTATACCCCTACTAGCCATGATAAGCATTTCCTAAAATACATCACAAATATATACTCTACAAGTTTAAACAACATATATGAGCATATGGGTCTCATACTTATCTGAGAATCGCTAAGAAGCATTGTTGCCTCATCATATTAACTACATTATCATCTATTTGGTCATAGATACATTGTTCATTCATTTACAACTCAAAACATGATGAGAGCCATACATCATCTTCATCATAAAACACATTCATAACCAACATATAAACAACAAAAATGACAAGCACATAATAACCATATAAGACACATAATAACAAGCATATTTACCCATCAATACAATAAAAAAATAGCTCTTATTTCCATAAGAAAAATGCAACCAAGTCTGGGACTTCCACGTTCCAACCTACCATAGACATGGTTGAGCTAAATCTCTCTTCAGCTAGCCATCCCCGTGCCATATTCCAAGCATGAATGCGAGATCTCATAAACTCATCAATCAAAACCAAACCAGTGATTCTAGAGGCCAAACCACCTCAACCCACAACGAGTGGTTCCGCCTCACGGTCAGACATCACAACCATAACCAAATTGGTCTCCACCCAAGCTATCGAGGGCTCCAGAGTGTTTGTTCCAACCAAGGCTCCATGACTAGTAACTCAACCCACATTTGTTTCCGGGCTCCAAATTGTTTGTCCAACTAAGGCTCCAGGACTAGTAACTCAACCCACCAATGGCTCCAGAATATTTTTCTAACCAAGGCTCAAGGACTACTAACTCAACCCAAGTTGTTACAGGGCTCTAGATCATTTTTCCAACCAAGGCTCCAGGAACTAGTAACTCAACCCACAGCTAAAGGAACATGAGAACCAACTGGAAAAAAAAACAAAGAAATGAACCCACAACACCATGGCTATCTAGGAAATGGAAAGGCTAGGAAAATCCACTGCCAATCCAGGAAATCCTCCATGCCAATGATGGATCATAACCAAGAAACCACATGCATGTATCATTCATGTCAAAACTAGCAAGGAAACCATTCATATTGCAACTCGATACCTACAAATAAATCCAACTGTAGCCACTGGTCCTGATGTCCTTTTACGCTTTCATGCTATTCCTTTTCCTTCTTGATCCAAATCCCAAGTATGCCACACTCCTCCAAGAGTGCTCCAAGAAAAATCTAAATGTCCAAGAGTATGAGAGAGAGAGGGAGAGTAGAGAGAGATCCACCATATAACTGACAAAAATTTTGAGCCAAAATCCTACCAACTGATCCTCAAAATAATTTTTATCAAAGAGGCTTCTATTTTCTTCATTTTCCATTTTTTTCCTTCATTTTCCTGCTCACATGTAACTTGTGACCTTTCACCTTCCTTTTCTCCTAATTTCCATTTCTCATAAATAAAATGCCAATTAATACCTCATGTCTTTCCACAGCCTTTGCCATTTCCTTTAGCCATAATAAATCGAAGTAACATCCACTAGGATTTTTTTTCACAACAATCAGCTTGGAATACGTGTCCTATGACCTTGGTCTTAGATTTTTTTACATAGATTTTAAACCAAGGCTATTACAGAACCCTCCCCCTTGGGAGAACACCGTCCTTGGTGTTCAATGACACCTATAACCAATAATACTGCTAAAAGAAAAACATACTGCCCATGGATCTTTATAAGACAACTCGATGCAATATTTACAATGACCACTTGTTGAAAACATGACAATCATACCATTTAGTGGAGAATTATAACAAAACTCATTATGATATTTACAATAATATACACACATATACTCATACACACTTTCTTCAACCAACAAATAACCATATTGTCTATGGAGCTTTTTAAATCTAGCTCGATACAATATTTACAATAATATACACATATACACATGCACATTTTCTCTAACTAGCAAATACAAGGACACGATGCCTGCATCCGCAACAAGAAAATATAGAGGCTCACACCTCCACCCTCAAAGTAATACCAAGATTCACCTCCTTCCCAGGAAGTGCAAAATCCACTGCCAAATTCAAATTCTGCATCCAATTTCCAACGCACAATCCTGCGCCACTTGTTCTCTCAGTGAACAGTTACCGACTCATTGTTACAGGTCACACTCCCAATGTGCGTATGATTCTATCTAACAATGCTAATGACCAAAACAAATCCATCCCTGACCTTCCCTTCTTTGCTACACATTCCCTCAAGCAATCCGGTCACCCCCTTCTGTGTAGTCACACACCTTCCAAGTTCCACTGGCACTCCCATTTCGGGCAGTCCATCCCTTGGCAAGGCTTTCTCGCATTGAAAGATACAAAAACCAAGGCATATACCTGCCTCAAAACCATCATACCGGTCATAGAATGCTCATGGAAATCAATGGAAATTATTGGGTACCCCCACAATGGCCCTACTCCTGAAGTGCTTTACCATCATACTGCTGCATGTTCCAATTCATTTTACTGGCATTGCTAGTTCTTGTAGTCGGTTTCAACCACCCAACCGAGCATTTCCATGCATTCCTGTACCAATAACATAATTTCCATTAGACTCAAAACAAATTGAAATAAATTCACACCATAACTCATCAGTGGCTCGTCACTAAGTACAATTGAAATTTTGTCTACTTCCTATCACAACAAGTCAAAATAGTTGTTTGATCAAATCATCATGTATAAACATATCACATCTGATTAGATCAAAACACAACCATCATAGATCAAAATCATGAATCACATGCAATTATCATAAACAAAAATCATAGATCACAAGTAACCATCATAATTCATGGATCACATGCATAATAAAACTGAAATAAAATATTGATACTTATCCTTCAGTCAATCCTTAGCTTCTACCTTTGTCCTTTCCATACACACACCAGATTATTTGCCACACCCAAAAAACACCCAATGCATTTTCTTCAACCATGTACACATACACATAGTGTACATCACACACATACAACCACACACGACATGCAATGCCATGCAATATGCACACCCATACCCGAAACACAACACAACACTTAAACCTACACAAAGCGTATGACACAACACATACACCGACACCTAGTGTACAACGCAACACATATATGTGCACAAGGTACAACACAACAAATACACATGTCATGATACCACGACTACACAATGCACATGCAAAGTACTGCATGTCCGCAACAAAACATGTATGACATGCACACAATACCACATGTATACCAATTCCATATGCATAACATGAACACACTAACACCTGTACACAACACCACCTGCACAAGTGTGCACAACATCACATGTACACGACACCACCTACACATGTGTGCACAACATCACATGTACATGACACCACCTGCACAACGTGTTCACAAGGTGTACACAACACCACATGTACACCATATCACCTGTACAACATGTATGCAACACCACATGTGAAAAACACCACATGCACCACATGTACAAGACACCACATGCACACAATGCCACATCCATGAAATGTACACAACACCACATGCACACAAAATCACATGTACAACATGTACACAACACCACCAACACACAACACCACATGTACAACATGTACACAACACCATATGTACAATCTTTCACACAACACCATGTGTACATAGCACCACATGTACAACATGCACACAACACCATATGTACATAGCACCACATGTACAACATCCACACAACAACATACATACATAACACTACATATACAACATGTACATAGCACTATATGTACACAACACCGCATATTAATATGCACACAATACCATATGCACACAACACTGCATATCCAACATGTGCACGATACGATATGTACACAACACCACATACCCAACATGTACATGTCACCATCTATAGCTAGCATTGCATATTCAATATACATACAATAGGCATATAACATCATATGTACACAATATTGCATATGTTACATGTACACATCACCATAGGTACAATCACTGAATATACAACATGTGCAACATATACAGAACAATAGTACTGCACATCCATAGACCACACATTGATTCCACAAAGAAACATTGCTCCTAGTGTATTTCCACCATCCATACTTATCCTAGCATGTCACAGATCACACTACTTTCACTTCGTTGATGTACCCCTCAACATTAACTGCCCATAACACAAAAATTGGCATAGTACAAGCATATAATATCAATTCATATCCACATGATACTGACCTCATATATATGTTAGGACTACTCTTCCCAATTGATTCCTCATAAGACTAATAAACTCTTCATGCCATTCACCTACATAAGCAATCATTCCTCTACAAGAATGATCCCTAACAACCCTGTCATACAATGACATACATACATACATATAAAGACATCAACATAATCATGATTACAACATAATTACCAAATAACATAAGGTCAAGGTTAAGAGAATTTCCTTTATCTGCGCACACCATGCACCACGTTGAGAACAAACATTCCCAACATAGCCAAGGCATAATACACCTTAGATCCATTTACTTTTCCTTTTCTATTGCCTTTCTCATGTTTACACTATCACCATCCATTTACTACAATGGACCCAACCAGTCCAACCGATTGTCATATTCTTACCTTCCATTGCCCTTTTCTCATGCACTGAGCTTCATTAGGGTCTTACATTACTTGTTGGGTACCGCACAACTCTCCTTGAGATCCATTAAATTTCCTCTTTCCTACCAATTCCCAAGACTCTTAAAACATAAAAGGTAAGAACAAGAACAAACAAGAAGAATACCATGAGAAACCAAAAGCAATATGACAGTGCAACAAAGTGGCATGGCCATGCACTAGACACAATCAACCACAACAAATCACAAGAGACCAAAAGCACAAGACTAGCAATAAACACCATGACTCAATCCCCATGGTTCCCAGTGCTTCCCAGGGAAATATCAACCCAAGTCTTTTAAAATATTTCATGGCAGTCTCTTTTTCCATGCAATCCCCTGCATCATACCACCACAAACACATAAATGTCAATGCATAAATAAACATAGCAACATGCTAGTTATATTACCTTGTGTGCCAATCATGCTGCCTTGTAACTAAACATACACGTCAACCACATGTTCCAAAGGTGAAGACATCATGTATATTAATTTGAAATCAACCTTTACCAAGATGAACAATCATGTCATAATCAATTATCAGCTCATATTCATAAATAATAACACTACAACTATCACCTACTTATACTCAAGTACACATCATTTATCTCAACACATAATGTGTTAGTACAACCATCTTAAAATGAGATCATTACTTCATGCAATCTTATAGAAACATGTTCATATCATGCAATTAATCAAACATTCAAACACCATATAGATGACATAATAGACACCAAACACTCAAACACTCAAACACCAAATATATGACATAATCAAACATTCAAGCAATAAGTAGATGACATAAGCAAGCTCATACCTTAATGTATCTCAGGGGAGGCTATTTTGTCTGCACAATCAATCTAGATTAGCACGATATAAATTTAAAACATATCAACTCAAACATCAATAAGGTCATGATATCCATAACGGTTATTAACTAACATGCTCACATCATAAAATCATAAACAATTGTCATTCATACATAAAAATTACATATGCACAGTCAGTCTAGATTAGTACAACACACTAGGTCGACTCATACCTGAATGGCATAAACCTAGCCATCTACATAGGCCAATATAGATTAACATGATACATATAACATCAAGATCTTAATGCAATAACCCTAATCATCAAGTTAACTAACATATAATAACAAGAAGTTAACATATAACATACTTATCAACAACATATAACATAATCATAAAGTTAACTGTGATTTAACAATCAACAAGTTAGCATATAACATACTTATAAACAACATATAACATAATCATCTAACTTAAAACAACAAAAACAATGCATATAACAACAAGTTACTATCATTCATGACTATTCGACACATGTGCATATGACCACATTGATTCACTAGAATCTACCATGCATGTAACTACAACAAAAATAAAATGGAAAACATGTATATAACCTTAATGCATATAAAAATCCATTAACTAACATACCTGCATGCCAATCATACAATACATGTATGAAGATATGCTCTTACCCCAAAGTATAGTGTTGCAACTTCACTTTGATGATTTGCATCTCCTCCTCTATCTAGGCCATCACATCAGCATCATATCATATCAACAACATCATGATGACATAACTACATACAATGACCTCACAATGCATATCTAACCTATTATGCATACATAACCATAACCATAACAATGCATGTACACCAGCCTATATACACTGATATTAACAAATGCATAACTGACACACACTCATGAAGGCCACATCCAATAAAAAACACCATCAACTTTTACACAGCAACACCACTGCAACTATGACCAACGCCATGCATATGAAACAAGCACATAAAACACAAGCATAAGAAATGCATATGAAATCGACATGAATGCACGACCAACACACACAACCCATCCAGTATAAGGGGTGAACCATGCTCGGATACCACTCTATGGTATCAGATATGGCCCAAAGAGAGCGCAACCCACTCTGATACCACTATGTAAAACCCTCCTCCCACATCTACCCAAGTAACCGACCAATCGGGGTAAACATGTGACGAAGAGTTATATGTTCTAATTCAACCTCCCAAGTCACCTTAAGGAAGTGGAACTGGCACCACACAATAATATAGACCTTCTGCACATGCTACAGGACACCCAAGAGCCATGACAACCTTCCAAAAGGCTATCTCCTGCATCAAACTAACCTTTTCAAGCATCAACCCCCATAGTCGGTCCCTTTACATGGGCAAGAGTGCAACTGGGACCCTCTAGTCGCACACACAACATGGGTATGCATTCAACTAGGGACTTTTCCCAATAGTTATGAGCCTACAACCCCAATTTTTGTGCCACTTTTTTAGGCCCAGATTCCAGGTCACTACCTAGAACCTCATGGAACTTTCATAACTGAAATATAACAATGGAATAATAATGTAAAAGCAAATACTTGAACAAGGACCTGACTGGACCCCTACTAGCCATTATAGGAATTTCGTCAAACATGTGAAAAATATGTAATCTATATATTTAAACAACATATCTAAGCATAAGGGCCTCATACTTATTTGAGAATCAATAAGAAGCATTGCTTCCTCATCACATTAACTGCATTATCATCTATTTGGTCATAGATATATTGTTCTTTCATTTGCAACTCAAAACATGATGAGAGCCATACATCATCTTCATCATAAAACACATTCATAACTAGCATATAAATAACAGAAATGACAATGAGAATCAGGGTGATGGAGCTTTACTCAATGGGGGTTTCGAACCCATGACCTATGGGTGAGCGGGGTTGAACACTGCACCAACATCTCTAGTTTCACTCACCTGCCGTTACACCCTCCTACTCGCTGAATGGTGTGTCGTAATACTTGGGGTAGCGAGAGTATATTCGCTGGGGTCCTGCAACCTCTCATGGTTGGTTATCGATAGCAGTTGACGGTTTGATTTTTTATCATAGAGGAAGATATGGAAGAGTAACTTCTTGACTTCTTCGAAAACCCTTACACCTCTGCTGACATCTGGTCGGCCCCTCCATGGATAACTGCAGGTATGCCATGCGCCCTGCCGGCTGTTTTTTCGCAATCTTTTGACGGGGTTTTTATGGTTTCACTGGAATATCCATCCTCTACCAACCCTATAACATAATTTGACTCCTTAATTGTTGTTGACCTCAACGTTGGTGGCTCCTCTGTTATCTATACCTCAGCAGATATTTACCAACATCATCCTCAGGAACGACATCTTCTGTCACCATCCTCCCTCTAGTTCCTTGCACAAACATTCCCTCCGCCGCTTCCAGACTCCTCTGTTCTTCCCCTCCCGATTAGTGGATACCACGACATCCCCCATTTTGCTATATTTGGTCCTGGGAATATCAGTGTCGTGCCTCTGTCTACCCTATTTTTGGCTTGTACATCCACTCCCCTCCCTTGTACAAACCCGATTTCGACTCGCCCTCCCTCTGGTAGCTTTAATGTCTGCATTCCTGCTCCCCTTGACCACACTACCTCGACATCAGGCATACCTCCCCCCTCTTCCGTTGCATCCGAATCTTTCTCTAATGGTACACGCAAAAGAGCGGCCAGGAAGACCAAGTGTGTCCCTGTATGCAACAGGGGCAGTCAAATCACCCTTGGTGAGGGCTTACAAATGGCAGATGTTATGGAGATGGTGGACTGTGTACTCGTGGGTTGGGTCTGTGGTCAGAGTTATAATGCTAACAGGATCAGGCAGTGGGTCACTGAGATTTGGGGGAACACTGTGCAAGAATTACCCACCATTTTCACACTTACTAGGGGTTGGTTTTCTATTCAGTTTACTTCCAAGGATCTCACAGATTTGTTTTTATCACAATTATGGTACATTGAACTTTCCCCTGTGCTCCTAAAATGTTGGATCCCCCTTTTTGATCCTGAGAGGGAACACTGGGGTGGCAAAAATATTTGGGTATGCCTTCCCAGATTACCTATGCACTTATGGAAGGAAGATATCTTGACAAGTATCGGTAAAATTCTGGGCACATATCTTGACTATGATGGATCATTTGCAGTCACACGGAAGATGGCATTCGCCTGAATTTTGATTCATCTGGATACTCAGAAAGGACTAGAGGAATCTCTCAAGATCCACTGGCAGAACACTACCCGAGTACAAATCCTGGACTATGAAGAAGTCCCATTCCGTTATCAGCGGTGCCACAAGGTCGGGCATGTCTACAAGGATTTATCGATACTCCTTAAATGCGCCATAGTTCCTGCATCGTCGGGGGCTCAATCATCACATGAATCAGTTACAGTGTCATCGAATAGGCCGAAACAATCGATAGTATTGCACCCTACCTCTAAGGGTATCACACCTCTAGGGACTGTTAATGCTACTGCAACTTGTTCATCCACCAGGATTACCATATCTATGATGGGGCCTGCACCATCGAGACATCCTCTGGGCTCTGGTACCTCTTCTCTCACTCCTTTTATTTTTTCATCTCTCATGACTTCCCTTGCATCTTCTTTGTGTATTGATTCATTACTCTCCAAAATCCATGTATCATATATTGTTTGCTCCACTATATTCCCCCTGGATGTATACTCTTCCCCCCCACCCCCTCCCATTTCATCTGCTCCTTTAGAGAGCCCTTTGGGCTCTCTATATAGTCACTCCTACGACCCCCGCTCTCGGGGCAATATCTCTCACACTGGATTGGGCATAGGCCCATTACCTCCCCATGTATCGGTCAAACATACTCGAGGTAGACACTCGAACATATCAAAAGCGATCTTATAGGTGGGTTTGGACATTGGTGTAGGTAGAAAAATCTCCATTGAAGGGGTTCTTAGAGCAAGAAATGACCCCCAATTGGTTTCTCAATGAAGTGTCTATCCTTCAACTGCCGAGGGCTTGCAAGCCCAACGAAGCGCCTTGCCATAAGGAAAATTTTCGACTCTGTTAATGTGGACATAGTCTTCCTACAACTGACTCTCGGATCATCTAAGTTCATTACTGCTGCTCTTACCTCTCTTTTCCCCACATGGATCTTCCATGAATTTGATGCTCGTGGACGATCAGGGGGCATTGCCATTGGTTATAACCCTAGAGTTATTAGACTTAGTAATATTTGAGCCAGGGATGGAATTCTTGTGGCAGTTATATTCTCTAAGCAACTCGTGATCGACTTTAGGATGGTTAATGTGTATGTACCTTGCCATAATCAACATGAATTTTGGCATTCCTTACTGCAATCATCCTTCATGTAAGTTTACAACATCATAATGGGTGGTGTTCTCAAATTATCCTTGGCACTGGCTGAATCTTGGGGGTCATATGCACAAATGGACCCCTATCTGAGTTCTTCCGAAACTTACTTGAACTCATCACCTGGCTGATCTCCTGATGCCCACTACCAGGCCTACTTGGTGCAACAGACGCACTGGTGAGGCTTTTCTTGCTCGAAGATTAAATAGATTTATTATTAAGGAAGGGTTGTTACATCGTTTGGTATCATATAGACAATGGATCAGTTCTGGGGGTATATCAAATCACTCCTCGATCTATCTAGAGCTCTCCAGAAATTTCCCCAAACCATCTACTCCCTTCAAGTTTAGTTCTACATGGTTGCAAGATGAGGCTTATATAAAAATGATCAATCATGCATGGAGGAGTGCTCCAACTACCCCTAATCTATCCATCTCTGCCACATTTGCAAATAAACTACATTTTTCCAAAAATAAGTCTATTGAATGGGAAAAGGCCAAGAGAAGACATGATGATCTAGATTTAGACAAGATTGAACAAGAGATTGCTCATTTTGAGGACCCATTAAATGGTGGCTACTCCTCTGTTTCATTTAAGGAATATATCATCAAATTGGAGGCATATCATCTTAGAATCCTAAAGGATAGGGAAGAAACTTGGCAACTCAAAAGTCGTGCTACATGGTTAAAAGCAGGGGATGACAATACCAAAATTTTCCAACAATATGCCAGAGGTTGTAAGGCCATCAACACAATTTGGGAATTATATAATGAGGATGTTCAATATTTTTCTACCTTCGAACAGTTGGCCACTCTTCGATCTACACACTTTAGGAATCTCTATAAAGCACCACATGATGTAACATTGGTAGAAATAATCAAAATTGCTAGAATTTTTCCTAGGTTTGTGGATAGGGATAATGCCGAGGACCTCTATCAACTTGTTACCATGGAAGAACTAGAGGTGGTCCTCAAATGGTTCAAAAATGACAAGAGACCTGGGCCTGATGGTTGGTCTATGGAATTCTATCTGGCATTCTTTGAATTAATTGGACATGATCTTCTTGAGGTGGTAGAAGAGACCATAACAACCGAGCGCAAGTACGATGCTTTAAAATATACATTTATTTCCCTCATTCCCAAATCTGATAACCCATCTAAATTCAAGGGTTTTCGACCTATTTTCACTCTACAATTGTATCTACAAAATCATGGCCAAGATTATTTCCAATAAACTCAAGCTGATCCTATATGATCATATCTCTCCTAAGCAATTTTACTTTCTGGAGAACAGACAGATCCATGAAGCCATTTGAATTGCATAAGAGGGACTCCATTCTATGCATACCAAATATATCAAAGGAACGATCCTCAAGATTGATATTGCAAAAGATTTTAATAAGACAAGTTGGCTCTATTTGAGAATGCTTCTCACACATTTAGGATTCCCCATTATTGTCATCAATTAGATTATGTGCTGCATCGAATCGGTCTCCTTTAGTGTCTTTATAAATGGGGCAGTTACCAATTTATTCCATGATGAGCGGGGTCTCCGATAGGGATGCCCTCTTTTACCCCTATTATTTCTAATAGTCATGGAAGGATTGAGTATAATTATGATCGAGGAAAGGGACCATGGAAGGTTGAAGGGAATCAAGATACTGACAATTGCATCCTAACTCACCTGCTCTTTGTGGACGATGTACTTATTTTTTTAAATGGATCTGTCAGTGACATATCGGTTATCAACTCTGCCCTGAAATTGTTCTGTAAGGCTACAGGTATGACATGAAACAACACCAAATCCACTATCAAAACACTTGGTTGTACTCCACATGAAATTCACTTTGCATTACAACGGTTTCCATTTAATCCCATGGGATTTTAGGAGGTTCTAAAATACCTGGGTTTTCATCTTAAACCCTCCAACTACATAATTTATGATTGGAATTGGATGATAGTTAAGATTGATAAGAGACTCAACATCTGTCATCACAGATGGCTCTCACGGGTAGGGTACCTTGTACTCATCAAATCAGTTTTGGAAGCAATCCCGGTATATTGGATGTCTTTGGCCTGGATAGCCAAGGGCATACTATCCATGATTTAAAAAATATGCTGCATATTTCTTTAGAATGGCTCAAAGGAAGGACATACCTTTGCTTGGGCTAGATGGGATCTTATTGCACTACCTAAGAAGTGAGGGGGTTGGGGTATAAATGACTTCCCCTCTTTATCTATGGCACTGGCAGCAAAATTGGGATGGAAGATCCTAACTGTTGAAAGTCTATGGACCAAGGTAGTCATTCATAAATATATAAGCCCATCACAACCAATTGAATGGATCAGACATGGGTATTGGAACAGAACAAACATATCCATCATCTGGAGGGCTATACTAAATTCTATTGAATATTATAGAACTGGTCTAGCATGGAATGTTGGTTCGGGCACGCTTGTCAGAATTAGATGCGACCCATGGTCTGGCTATGGTAATGCGCATCTCTTATCTCCCGATTTAATACTTTCACTGGATAATGTAGGTATCTATACACTGGATCAGGTCACTGATCTGGCCAATTCGACCATATTCATACAAGCCTGGAAAAATTGACGTGATCTACACATTCATCACCTATGGGAAGTGGAATGGGAACAATACACTATAGCTCTGGCAGAATCACATGTTAGAATCACACAAAGAGATTATGAGATTATCTTGGCGATCTTGAAACATGGACAGTAAATCCTGAATGATGGATATCTGATCATATATGATGCCCGCAAACCACATGAATTGCTTTGGTGGTGGAGAACTTTCTGGAAGCTGAAGAGCCCTTCAAAATCCAAACTACTAATGTGGTGCATACTATCCAACAATATTCCCACACACGTCTATCTTTAGAAGCGTACTTTCATTGGACCTTCTTGCTGCTCTCTCTACAAAGGTGTCCTTGAGGATACTGACCATATTTTTCTCCACTACCCTGTCAACCAATCCCTCTAGTTCCTTGTGAAGCCTACCCTCAACCTCAACACTAATTGGACTGGTCTATCTATATCTCATGCTTGGGAAACATGGTGGAAATCCTCTCATCTGCACAAGCTTCTTCCAATCCTCATCTGCTAGGGCATTTGGATTACCCAGAACCATGCCATTTTCCAAGATCACCTCCCTAATTGGCTAGTTATATCTGCTCATACCACCACCTTATACCATATGATACTCGATGATCCTATCCACCAATCACCTAGGACTATTATACCTGAACCTATTGAAAAATCTATCCGCTGGGATTATTTTGTTCGCTCTGCACAACATTTTGGCTATGGGGGAAGGCGGTGGCCCTGTACTTGTCAAAACACCATTTCTACAAGGTCAAGATTGGCCCAGGTAGGGGTACTAATAATTTTACTGAACTATCATGCCTCAGAGCTCTCCTATCCTTTGCACTTACCAAAGACTGCAATCGACTTCAGATATTTGGCGATTCAAAGGTCATAATTGACTGATTCAATCTTCATACATTATGTCATGTGCACACACTGCGGAATATGTTGGAAGAGGTTTTTCTGCTGAAAACCCACTTTGACTATATTTCTTGTCATCATATATACAGGGAAAGGAATCAGATTTCTGATTCACTTTCCAAGGAGGTTGCACACCTACTAAGGGATAAATGGGAGATCCAGGAACATAATGAACATCAATTATACTAGTTCTTCCACAGGCCTCATGAAGATGAACCAACACAGGGGGCAATTGAGCCCTAATTTCTGAGTTTTTACCATGTTTTTATCATATTTTTGGTACGTTGGACATATACTTATTTATCTAAGCATATGTACAACTTTATTTATTGTATATATTCACAATACTGTTTATTTTGGAACAATTACTGATATTTTTTTAATGCGGCATGTGTTTCCATATCTGCATATGCTACATAACATCTACAACATGTAATTTTCATCCTATTAATGGAAGTTATGATTTTTCCTGAGGAAAACAAAAAAAAAAACAAAAATGAAAAGCACATAACAGCCATGTAAGCCACATAATAACAATCATATTTACCCATAAATACAAGAGGAAAAGAGATCTTATTTCCATAAGAAAAATGAAACCAATTTTGGGACTTCCACATTCCACTCGACCATAGACATGGCTGAGCCAAATTTCTCTTCAGCTAGTCACCCCCGTGCCATATTCCAAGCATGAATGTGGGATCTCATAAAATCATCAATCAAAACTAAACCAGGGCTTCTAGAGGCCAAACCACCTGAACCCACAAACAGTGATTCCAAATCACGGTCGGACATCACAACCATCACAAGATTGGTATCCACCCATGCTGTCCAGGGCTCTAGAGCGTTTGTTCCAACCAAGGCTCCAGGACTAATAACTCAACCCACAACTATTTTTGGGCTCTAGAGAGTTTGTCCAACTAAGGCTCCAGTACTAGTAACTCAACCCACCAAGGGCTCTAGACCGTTTTTCCAACCAAGGCTCCAAGGATAGTAACTCAAACCAAGTTGTTACAGGGCTTCAGAGCATTTTTCCAACCAAGGATCCATGAACTTGTAACTCAACCCATAGCTAATGGAACACAAGAGCTAATCGGAAAAACAAACAATGAAATGAACACACAACACCATGGCTATCCAGGAAATGGAAAGGCTAGGCAAATCCACTATCAATCCAGGCAATCTTCCATGCCAATGACAGATCATAACCAAGAAACCACATGCATGTACCATGCATGCCAATACTAGAAAGGAAACCATTCATGCAACTCAATACCCGCAAATAAATGCAACTATATTCGTTGATCTTGATGTCCTCTTGCACTTTCCTTCTCTTCATTTGCCTTCTTGATCCAAATCCAAAGTATGCCACACTCCTTATAGAGTGCTCCATTAAAACTCTAAGTGTCCAAGCGTATGAGAGATAGAGAGATAATAGAGAGATATCCACCATAAAATTGACAAAAGGTTTGAGCCAAAAGCCTGCTAACTGATCCTCATAATCCTTTTTATCAATGAGGAATATATTGTCTTCATTTTTCATTATTTTCCTTCATTTTCCTCCTCACATGCAACCTACGACCTTTCACCTTCCTTTTCTTCTAATTTCCATTACTTTCATAAATAAAATGTCAATTAATACCTCATGCCTTTCCACAACCTTTTCCATTGCCTTTGTCAATTTCCTTTAACCATAATAAACTGAAGTAACACCCACTAAGATGTTTTTCCCAACATTCATCTTGAAATACGTGTCCCATGACCTTGGTCTTATATTTTTTTACATGGATTTTTAACTAGGGCTATTACAATTAATTAATGAAATTATTATAATTAACGTGCCTGTAGGGTCATGAGTCACATCTTTTGGAAAATCATATGTTTTATCATTATTATAAAATTAGTAGAATATTTAAGTACTATTGCAATAAATATTTATATATGATTATATAGACATATTATCTCTGAATACAATATCAAAATTGATATTTTCCATACACATTGACTCCACATGACCATATTGTACTTAAAAAGTACGACCTCTGTAAGTCTTGTTCCTTTCAATTTAGTTCATTTATCATCATTGAAAATATGATCTAGTTGAGACCACTGTTTTGTTTGTTGTTGTGATAATGTTGCTTATTTGGATGCTTGATGCCACACCACTAAGACTTTGTTAGATGTACTATAGTACTTATCAATCCAATATGCAAGAGCTTATCATATTATCTAATCAAATAATCATAGGAGGCTACAAAAAAAAAATTGTAAGTAATATTTTTAACTAATAAGTGTTTTTATAGTGAAGTGAAAATTACACATAAAAATAGAATATTCATTGCCAAGCTTAATAAGAATACCATAAACAAGTTGGTTTTTTTTCCTCTTTATCCTACACTCTATAAGTAAATGCTTAACTTATTTAAACTTAGATATAAAATCTTCAATGCAAAATAGATCACTAGGATTGAAAGCAACTAATTGATTTTTGAGTTGGTGGTATTGAATCTCATTATGTTTACTATAGGTGGATTCTAAAATTTTCAAACCTATATCTAGGGTTTTAATTTTTTAAAGGTTGGACTATAAATCACTAAAATCTTGACTTCTTACTAATCCATGCTTGGTCATTCTTATCGTTCCATTTGGCTCTATTTAATGTTTCTGGTGGGGCAACTTGTGTTCCCATGACAACGCAATAAAATCCCTTAATTTTTAGTAAATTCTCCGTATGATATTTCCATGACAAGTATTTAGCATTATTAAGTAGGATCACCCTTGAATTGACCATATTATAATATAAAATCAAGATGGATTCAAAAGTAAAAAATGTCTATTTAAATAGGAAAAACTTAAAAACAATAGAGAGGATTCTATGAGAAGTATTTAGCATTGATAAGAGGATCAAACTTGAACTGATCATATTGGTCGAACCCTAGCTCCTGCCCAACCCTCAAGTTCCTCTGCGGCCATCCCAGGTTTGCTGCAGGCTCTGTGCCTGTGGCCCTGCACTGCTCCTGCCCTCTGCGGCATCTGCAATGGAGCAGACTGCTCGCCATGCGGGGCCCTCTTTCAAAGCACAGGTTGTGGGCTCCTCCCATAGTCCTAACCTCTCATTCTTCACGCGCTTAACAAAATCTTCAGCCTCCCCCCAGTTAGATCAGGAGCTATGTTCGAGCTCCCCTTGTTAGGACAAAGATAAAGAGAACCACGTTCCCAAACAGATCCCCTCTCCAAGTGGTCATCAAGACAAGACAGGGGACTCGGATTTGACAACACACCTGTCAAAGAACCAGGATGACAAAAACTCTGAGGCCAAGGTAACGCATCAGGATAAGTAGCAAACCACACATGTTTATCATCCAAAAGCTTCAGAAATCCCAAAAATAGTCATTCAAGATATGGATATAGAAGTATACAGAGAGTACATGAAAGAACATGCCATCATATGTAAATTTATGGGAATATGGCCCTCAGAAAGAGCCCTTAAAGGCTGGATCCAAGCTAAATGGAACCCTAAAGGGGCAATAGAACTTTAGCTTGGATCGAAGGGTTTATTCACGGTAGTCTTTGATCTCCTGGAAGACAAGGACAAAATCTTCGAAGGGGGTCCGTATTTTTTCAACTCAGCAGGTCTGTACATGAGATTCTGGAAGGAGAAATTCACTCCTGAAAAAGAAGATTTCACTCGAGTCCCAATCTGGGTCAAACTATATTCTCTGCCCACGGATTATTGGGCACCCTCGGTGCTACAAGCCATTGGAAAAAGTCTGGGAGAATACATCAAGATGTCAGAGGGTACTAAGAATGGTCATTATATTTCATATGCTTGAATCTGTGCATATATTGATGTCTCTGGCGCCCTATTGGCAGCCATCAACTTAAACTTCCGAGACGAAACCTGGACTCAAGCAGTGGACTATGAACATATACCATTTCGTTGCAGAAAATTCCACGAACATGGTCATCTATTTAGAGACTGCCCACAGAACCAACCACCTCCAAAAGAAAGTCCATCAAGCATGAAGGACGAGCAAGGATTTATCAAAGTAAGTCACAAAAGCAGGAAAAGCAGAAGGAAAAACACAGGAAGAGAAACACCAAAGTAGGCCCATCAAAACAGATATGAGATCCTTGCTCCTTCTACAGAGGAAACCGGTCAGTATAGCAACAATAAGGAGCAAAACAATGAACAGAACAAGGAAATGGATATAGACATGGAAACCGCGTGCATTCTCTCTCAAGCCGAACAAGCAACTCAGGAGGAAAATGAGATGGACTTTACACAAGATCTACCTACCTCAGAGGAAAAAGAAATAGAATACATCGTAATGGGAATGGACCTGCAGAATATCGCAAAGGAATGGACCCCAAAAGGGTTTGAGGGTATACCAGAAGATTACCTCCAAAGAATCGAAGAAGCATATACTCTGAAAAAAAACTTCCAAAAATAAAGAGAACATCAAAGAAAAGGAAAAAATCAAGCCGGAGGGATCAAGTCGAACCTTAAAGCCAACCATCAAATCACCAAAAGGCAACCAAAAAGAAGAGGAAGGAAAACAAACAGCCAACATCTCCAAGAGCTCGACATCGAACTCATTAATGCAGACAAGGTAAAGGTTCTTTCCATAACTCCCAATATTTTATCATGATCTGCACATCTTGGAATATAAGGGGACTCAATAACCATAAAAAAAGAAGGATCCTCAAATCCAAAGTTACCTCAGGAAAAATGGACATTCTAATGATACAAGAAACAAAAAGTGGACTGACTGAAATGGAGTCCATCCAACAAGCCTGCTTTAAGAAGCAATATAGTCATGTAGCTATTGCCGCCATAGGCACTGCGGGAGGCATAGCCACATTCTGGAATGGCTCCAAGTTTCATCTGATTGACTCCTTTGTCTCCAGACATGCACTCACCACGATTCTCCAAATCATATGAACTAAAGAACAATTATGTTTAACCAATGTGTATGGCCCCCATACTGTTCATGATTGCCTGGACTGGCTCAGTCGTCTCACTTCTCTCCTCCAACCTCTCGATCATAAGTACAAACTCCTGGCTGGGGAATTCAACATGATCCTACACTTGGGGGAAAAAAGGGGTGGCCTTCGAAGACTAGATTCAGACTCTCAAGCCTTCCAAAACATGATAGATGATCTGGGCTTCATTCACATTACCACTAAGAATGGCACCCATACCTGGAATAACAGGAGAGGAGGCGAGCGCCAAATCGCCTCTAGACTTGATCGGTTTCTACTCTCAGAAGAGTTATTCCTCTCCTCTTTGGAAACAGAGGCCAGTATCGCTCCGCAAGCTGGCTCAGATCATTGGTCGATCGTTCTAAGCTTTAAAATCTCTGAGAGGCCAAAGAACGCCCCCTTCAGGTTTGAAGAGTTCTGGCTCTCCCACCCTGATTTCCAAGAAAAAATAAAGGAATGGTGGGCCTCTTCGCCCCCTCAGCAAGGCAGCAAGATGAAAATATTCCATCAGAAACTCAAATTCATCAATCAGGAATTAAAAAAATGGAACCAAGAAACATTCAGAGACATCACTGCGGAGGAAAAAGTCTTAGAACTAAAAATGAAAGCAAATCAACAAAAAATTATCCAAAATGGCTTGACAGAGGAAACTAAACAAGCTGAAATGGAATTGCAGAAACGATGGGAGGATAGGGTTTCCCAAGAAGAAACCCTTTGGAGACAAAAATCCAGGATCAGATGGTTGAAAGATTGGGAGAAAAATACTCCTTTCTTCCATAAATCAATGATCCAACACAGAAAGCATAACAGGATTCTCAATCTCAAAAATAAGCAGGGCCATCTTCTTAATACTCATAAAGAAATTGAGGAAGAACTGCATTAGCACTTCTCGAGCATTCTCAACGATGAGGGTCAGCACGACGAGGATCAAATCAGGAAAATCATCAACAACGTTTCGTCTATATTGACTAGAGAACACAATCAAATGCTGCTAAAATGGATTACCATCGAGGAAGTGGAAGAGGCTATTCAGTCAATGCCAAATGGCAAGGCTCCCGGGCTAGATGGATTTACCATTGATTTCTATAAGGCCTGCTAGAGTACGATCAAAGATGAGGTCTATGATTTAGTGGAGGAATCCAGAGTGAAGAAATCCATCTTTCCCTCCCTTAATGCCACCTTCCTGGTGCTCATTCCTAAATTTGATAGAGCGGACACTCCGGATCAATTTAGACCCATTGCTCTATGCAATGTAATCTACAAGATTATCTCCAAGGTTCTTGCCAATCACATCAAACATCTCCTGCCTCTCTTGATCTCTGAAAATTAAACAGGGTATGTTGAGGGAAGACAAATTATGGACAACATCATTCTCTCGCAGGAAATCATCCACTCTCTCAAAGATCAGGGCAAACAGGGTATGCTAATCCAGTTAGATATGTCCAATGCTTTTGACAAGATCAACTAGAAATACATTAGACATATGATGGCAGCCTTCGGGTTCAACAAAGATTGTATCAGGTGGATCATGGCTATGGTTTTAGGGGCTTTCTTCTCTATCCTTATCAATGGCTCCCCTTCCTCAATCATCAACCCTTTGAGGGGTATCCGACAAGGGGATCCTCTCTCCCCTTTTCTCTTTGTCATCATGGCAGAGGGTCTGGGCAGGTCCATCTCTGCTGCCTCCTATGGCAGTCTCCTCTCTGCCCTTAACCTCTACCCCCCCCTCCCTCCCTCAACCCACCATAAATTTGTGGACGATATTCTCCTCATGGGATGCCCTACAGCCAAGGAAGCCCTTGCTTTCAAGAAAATTCTGGAGGACTTCTCCCTGGCCTCTGGCACTGCGGTCAACAATGCTAAGTCCAAAATATTTTTTCTTAATACCCCCACCGCTTTCCAAAACCATATTACCTTTATCCTTGGTTTCCAGAAGAGCTGCTTCCCCTCCGAGTACTTGGAAGTTCCCCTTACGGACAAACATTTGGCTAGATCAATTTGGGAATCTCTCATCTCCAAGCTCAAGAAAAAATTATCTAACTGGACCTTTCGGTCCCTCAACCTTGCTGGAAAATTAATACTGGTTAGCTCTGTTCTTCAGGCCATGCCCCTCTACAATATTTCGGCCATTACTGCTCCGAGATCCATATTGAATCAAATCAGAGCTATTCAGAGGTATTTCCTCTAGAAAGGCAAACCTAATAAAGGGAAGTGGGCTCTGGTGGCTTGGGATAAGGTCTGCTCTCCCAAGAACGCTGGTGGTCTTGGCCTTCGTGACCCCGACCTCTTGGGTAGGGCTCTGGAAGCCAAGACCTGGTGGCGTTGGCTCGCTATTCCCTTTTCTCACTGGGCCTTGCTTTGGAAAGCCAAATATGCCCCCACTCTCCCCTGGGAATCTCTTATCAGGCTTTCAGGCACCCTCAAAGGTTCTCCCATATGGAACCAAGTGTGGGCCAACAAAACGCTCATTCAATACCATAGCTTCTGGCAGATTGGTAATGGTTAGAACACCTTATTTTGGGGGGTTGCTTGGGAGCAACAACCCAAATTTTATTTAGAGATCTACAGGCGTATCAAAGAGCAGCTTGAAGCGAAAAATAAATTCAAAGTCAAAGACTACTGGAAACTCACGGGAGACTCAGAATTGAGGGAATGGGCGAACATCCAAGATTTTCTTCCCAACCATCTCCATCGGCAGATCAATATCCTAGCAATGGAGCTCAATAATAAGCAAATTCAAAATGAGGAAGGACCGGACATCCTGCAATGGGGAACTAAAGTGACAATGAAATTCAACATTAAAAAAGCTTACAACATCTTGTAAAACCCCACCCCTGTCCAACTTGAATGCAAATGGCACAATATCTGGAGCAGGAAACACTGGTCGAAGATCACTCTCTTTCTTTGGCTGGTTATGCACATGAAAATTCTAACATGGGATAATCTTCCAAAGAAAGGCTTCATAGGACCTTCAGTATGCATGATATGCCACTCTGAAGTAGAAACGACCAATCATCTCCTCAACACCTGCCCTTATGCTTCCAACATCTGGTCCTGGCTCCTTCATGTCTTCAAAGCCTCTGACCGTTCTCTTGATTCCATCCATTCCTCGCTGGAAAATTGCGCCTTGCCTTTTCCAATCATATGCTCGTCAATTTATCCCGGAATCTCCTCCTAGCCATCATCTGCTGGGCCCTTTGGAAGGAACATAATGCCCGAATCTTCAGGAATTTTTCCTCTAAAGAATAACATGCGCTCCACAAAATTAAAGGCACCCTTCGCGAATCGGCCTCCATAGCCAATCTCTAGAACCCTCCTAACCCCCCCTCCGCCTTTGATATCCAAATTCTCTCCCTTCTCAACTTTTCCCCCCACCCTCCCTACACCATCACCCCTGCTTTTTCCATCACTCCCTTGCCCCTGTCCGTTTGGCAACCGCCTGAACTTTCCTTCACAAAACTCAATTATGATGGTGCGTCCAAGAACAACCCAAGAATGGCTGGATTCGGCAGGGTGTTCCGTAACCCCTAGGGTACCATCCTTTGGATCTTTTACGGCAATCTGGGGCATACTACGAATAATGCAGCAGAGCTCCATGCGCTGGCAAATGGCATAGAAATTTCCAAGCAAAACAACTACTAGCCCCTACTTGTTGAGGACGACTCTAATGTGGCTACCCAAGATTGCAGGAAGTTGCAGCAGGGTCGCGGCGTTGCTAAGGTCTCAAAATGCCTGCGCATTAATATAATCTTACAAAGGATCAAAGAAAGCCTAGGGGAAGCGAGAGGTGTCTCTTTCAATGCGGTCTGAAGGGATGCTAACAAGCTTGTGGACTACCTTGCTAACCAAGGCATAAAGACCTTAGCAAGGATAGTCTCTACGAACTGGATGACTAACGACAATCCTACGATTCAAACTGAATGTAAGCGCATTAACGAATCTGACTTACAATAGGCAGGGGTCTTGTTAGAACCTTTGGATCCCATCATTCATCATGGCTGAGTACCTTGCTTCCCTTCTCATGATTGCGCTAGTGGGTGGGTGGTCCTCAGTAGGCTCACCCTGGTACGCTCCCATGCATCTCTATTACTCCGAGCCTGCCTCCATCAACCTTGTTTGCATGCGTAACAACTGTATGCTCGTTCCTCATCTCCCTTGGATCGCAGCCTTATATCCCCCTCACATCACCCATTACCCTCATCATCTCTCTCAGTTCAGCCCCCCTCACATCCTGGGACGTATCTGCTACTCTCGGCTTTGGCTGAATCCCTCCATCTCTCTGTGCAAGCGACCGACCATGGCTCCCTGTCATCTCCACCCTCGTCCCCTGACTCACCGCTCTTGCAACTTCTACTAGGACAATCCCTCCCATCCCTCGGTTACCAGAGCAAAAACTTCGGCTCCCAATGCAGCTCGCTCCTTTGCTGAAAACACCCCTGGTCTGACGCAGGAAATTCTTCAAAGGTTGGAGGCGGAAGCTTCGGCTCGCCGCAGGGCCACCCCCACGGAAGCGGTCGATAGAGCTCTTCAATGGATCCCTGACCGTGCCTTAACCAAAGGTCAAGAGAATCTCTACACCTGTGCCATTGACTTACATTGGCACACCAATACTTTGCTTGCATTGGCGTTCTAGGACCAGCACAATGTCACTAGGCATTTGGAAAAGAAAATGGACGCTCTGTCTGATAAGTTCAAAGCCTACGCCAAAGTGGTTCACCACCTACAGTTTATTGATAGCTTCTCCCCACATTATGACCTGCTGAAGCGCAGCTCGACAAAGCAACAACACCCGAGCCCCAGAGTTAAAGAGGAGGTCCCTACCAGGAGGAATTCACAAGAAGCGGGCCCGTCTCAGCACCATCGTTTCGACCTTGAGGAGGGGACCCCAGATCGCTCGATCAGCATGGAAGACTACCTCAATGAGGAGGAAGAGATGTAGCCCCCCTCGGGTCCTTAATTCTTCGGTCTTCTCCTTGTAGTTTCCTGTTTTGTTTTAATGTTTGTCACTCAACAAACGAGAACTATAGTTCTTTTTCCTGTTTCAGAAGCTCGAGCTTCTTTCTTTAGTCACAGTATGTTATTTTGTCTCTCCACTCAGTACCATGTCCCCTGTCTCCCTTTCCCTGAGTGCAGGGTCGACCCCATGTTTTGAGCTGAACTCTGATCTATAGCCAAGAGGCTTTTTTTGTATATTATTTTTCTCCACTTAATGTGAATAGTTCCTCCAAATTTACAAAAAAAAAAAAAACTTGAACTGATCATATTATAATATAAAACTATATTGGATTTAAAAGTAAACAAGTGTAATATGTAGTGTTGTTGCTTAGTACTTGTTTCTTTTGCAAAAAGTAATTGATAACACAAGTTATTGTAATTAGATAAAAAATAATGTGACTACTATGTAGAAAATTGTTTATATTTACAACAAATTTTAACATATTTTTCTAGGTAGATTACTATGTTGAGTAGCAAAGTTACTCAATACTTGCAATGCTCAATGAAATGAAAAGCAAATCAAATTTTACATAAAAACATTGTTATAGAGGTAGATGAAATTGTTTTGTAAATAAAATGTTAAAATCTATAGGCTATAAATAAGTAAATTGCAGTAGTAGAACATTTTAAAATTAATTTTGTAACTATTAATATTATTATGAAGCTTATTTAAAATATATGATAATTAATTTTTTTTAAAGGATTTTTTTTTTTAAGCTTGGGAGGACTACATCTTCATCATTTCCAATATATCACCCCGATCGAGGCAGGGAATTGAACCGATGACTTCACATGAAGGAGAGTGCCTTAACAGTGCACCCGATCACTGTCTATCCGAGACCCCGTGGATAATTTCTTTTAAAGATTTTAAATATAATTTTTATACCTAAAAAACGAAAAGTGAAGGTTAACTATTCAAATTTATGAATTATTTTATTATGAAATTTAAAAAATTACTTTATTATGAAACTTATGTAATGTATATTTTAATTAATTTTTAGAAGATACAAAGAGAAGTATAATATAATTTTATAGTGAATTTCTAATGTTTAATTATAAAATAAACATAATAAATTTCATTAATTCATAATTTTAATCCAATTTTATTAATATAAATTGATTTTATTTTTTTGTTAAATTTAAAAAATATATATTTAAAATTAAAATTAAAATTATATATATATATATATATATATATATATATATATATATATATATATATATATAGATGGTGGTTAACGTTCATTAAGACCAAACTTTGGTCTATAGGACCTAAAGAAACAAATTATTTAATTTGTTTTAAAATTGTACTCCTATGCTCAAGCCCAAGCCCACCAAGCCTCACTTACCTCAGAGATATAAAATTTTGATTAATTTATAATTTTAATTAAATTTTATTAATATAAATTAATTTAAAATTTGTTTTTGATTTTTGTTAAATTCAAAATAAAATGATAAATTATTTGAAATTGTAATAGTGTATAAATTCTTTTATTTTTTAATGTTAAACTAATTAAAAAATATATTATTAAAAAAATTGAACTTGTAAATTACTAAGATGACCCACTAGCATATGAGATCCATGAACTTGTGAGTTCCATATATTCTTTCCACTGGGAGGAATTTTTTTTTCTCTTGTGCAGAAGTGTTCAGATTGATTTTTTTGGAATTTGGATGAGTAAATAAATCCCAATTTAGCATTATTTTTATCCATTCAGTATTGACTGAGCAATTTGGGCATCCTTCCATTATGGAGAAAAATATAAACATTTCTGGTTTAGATGCTTTATTACAATATGGTGGGATAGGATTTTGGAATCTACAAGAAGGAATAAGACTATCCATTTGTTCCAGATATCCTAATCTATATCTAGGCATTCCTGGGGGCCTCATTTTACTGAACATTTCAGTAAGTCGTGGATCTTTGTTTTCTAATGATGGTAATTCATGTATCATTATCACCGAGTCATGGGGAAAGAGATATCATTGCATTTAGGATTTGGGTAAGAATTTGACAAAATAGCAGATGGAGCTTCTCCAGTTCCGGGGTTGTGATTTTCATGTATAACAAAGTAAGCAAGAGATTTTAGACTTGCAATGGACTCGCAAGTAGGACATCTAACTTCCAAATCTTGAAAATGTAATACTTGGGCTAGCTCAAAAAGCTCAGGATGAAAAAAATTTACAGATGTAGAAGGAACATTGTCTGAAGGTAAATTATTTACATAAGCGTGAGGCTTCAATAGCGGGTTTTAAACACTGAGTTGGAATGGTGGACCTTCTAGGGAATGACAATGTGGCTGTGGAAGGCCCTTCTTGGATTTTCACTGATGTAATATTATGAATCTTGGGATTTCTTGGCAAATCCACTACCCAATTTTCATGGAAACTAAGTTCTTCCCATTTGATAGTCTGATGCTCTATTTTTTGATCTAGAGCATTGGTAATAACAACAATACTTGATTTTGAATCTTGGCTGGGAGTATGCAAGACATCAGGATATAGAGTGTTGGTGTGTCTAAAACATCCTCCACTGTGAATAGAGATGTTTGTTCTTTTCTTCTTCATGTCAAAACCCGTAGTTTTGATTTGTAGCTGCAAGATATCCTTGATATGCTCATCATACACATACACTGAGAAATTCGGGTGATAGTCGAACCAGAAAAGACCATTAGTGATATGAATCTGAATGTTAGTTTTGTCGTGCTAATTTCATCTTTAGAATTATAAACATTTTACTCATCACTTGCTTCATGTGCATAGGTTTCTTGAGGTGTTTGTGAGTGTTAAACAAGTAAATGTATTGAGTTTTATGTTAAATTCATGAGCAATTTAAACTTTAAAACACAATGTTGAACAATAGCAATAAAATGTACAACAAACCATCAAATGATCCATTAACACAGTGTTTTGATGAAGGAGTTCACCCCTCCTGGGCTACATCTCCTTGGTCCGGCTTCCATGTATTGGGTCTCTGTATTAGCTCAAATGTGCAAAAAGTGATGTTTACAATCATCTACTGCTCCTAAAACTTGCTTCAATGTGTTCAGAATTTCTAAATAATCCAGAATAGACTCTTCTTGAGCCCAATTGGGATGAATTTTGCAAAAGTTATGGCCTAAACAGTTTGACCTAGGAAATCTCCACTAAATCTGGAGAAAACTCTAGTTAGGGCCGCTAATTTTGGAGATGGCGCCGAATTTGGGGGTTCCGACATTTTCTCCACCGAAATAAACTCAGGTTTAATTAAATGATAAGTGGGATTAACTTGGTGATAAGCGCGGATTAAATGCGCTAAATGTGGTTTACAACAAAATTGGATTGGAGAAAAGGATTAGCGCATAAACAATAATTATGGGTTAAATAACCCATATTACCGTCAACCTCTGCAATTAGCATGAATCTTCGCCGCTCCTGGTCTTCTGCCTTAGGTCCTGTGGTGAGGGGTCTGGCCCCCTCCTTACCCCTACTGGACGAACTGTATGATAATAACTATAATACGTGGGCATATAATGTTAAGTACTAATGTTGTGGTATGGTGGTAAGGAAGGTGTGTTGTTTGGGGGAGGTCGTGGGGTTGAGCCCCGACCTCCACCCAACCCGTGTATAAAGTTTTGCACCACAAAAAAATTCGGACTTTGGACTTTATTCGGACCTTAGACTATATGAAATTCATACTTTCGTATAAAATTTTGACCATTGATAAATTGCAATTCAGCCTTGAACTTGGTCCACCATAGGGGGCACGTGGTGGTCCTTGGCTGCACCACGTGTCTGCCTCTGGTTGGAGTATCCCAACCTCCATATAATAATTTCGACCTTAGGATAACCTAAAAAAATTTCACCTTAACCCAAATTTTCTAGCGCATCCTGCAGTGACACTTGTCACAGTGTCATTGGGTGAAAATGACAAAATATTCCAAGAATATCCTTTTCTTTGCGGACTAGGCTGCCATGTCAGCATTCTATCCTTTCTGCAATTTTTTTAGCTGTTTAGGAAAATGAACAACAAGCTCTATCTTCCTCATTCGGAGTCGGTTTTCGATGAAATGAATTGCGCCGAATTCCTGGCGACAAGCTCTTCGCTGTCATTTAGTTTCCAATTGATTATGAGCACTTCCATTTTTTAGATTTAACAGTGAGCACCTAATCGTTCCTCCCCACTAGAAGCCTTTTGAACCCAAAAATCTCTTTGATTACTGAACAAGTGGATGAGGGTATAGTTCCCACACCCTTCTATTCTCAATTCACTAAAATTTTCCCATTTTCATCAACTTGAGATTTTTACAAAAACTAAGCTTTTTCCTTGACTCTTGCGAGCCTCTCTTGCTGTTGTAGACACTGCCATGCTACAATTTCCCTGAATTTGCTGAGAAGCATGTTTTTCTTGCAGAAACAAACTTGTTCCCACCTCGGTCATCAATCAAAGGAAACTTAAAAACTATCTCACCTCGCACACTATCGTCATGGCGATTCTTAGCTGCTCTTGCTTTGTATTTGTGTCGACTTTTGACCAAGTATTTTCGCCATTGCCATGTACCCTTTGGAAACCAAAAACAAGCACTTGTGGAACCTATTCCTTCTTTTTCAAATTGCCTTGGCACTTTTTCTTTGACCTTTGCACTCTCTTGCATCGGAATCTTGTTTCCAACACTGCTCAACACTGATGTTTACTGTTGCAAATATTTCACATCTTGTTTGCTTCCTTTCAAAGGAAACATGTTAGAGTCCTGAAACATCTCATTACAAGCATAAGAAAATTTAATGAAATCAACTTGTTCATTCGATGCATATTTTTGAAAGGCCTCATTCAAAACATATCTATGTCTAATCATTAACAAAGTCAAATTTTGACTTGCATTCACTATTATCTTCATTTCTCCTGCATGTATAAGAGACAAACTTGTCTTCTTCTTATGTGCTCTAACTATGTACTCAATTCCATCTTTAAACAAGTGATATTTATTCTCATGGCAATGAAACTACTTTCCTATCATAAATATATGGAATTCCTAAAACAATACCTGATATCTCAAGCGACACCACATCAAGTTCAACTTCATCAAGAAAGTTTCAATTGATGGAAAACCTTAGTATGCACTTCCTTGTTACCTGCAAGTTTGCATTCTTGCATATCCACCCTAAAGGATAAGGTCTTAGATGTATAAAAGTTTCAAGGTTTAGCTCCTGAACTAAGTCTTCAGAAATCAAATTAGCTTGAGAACCACTATCAAATAGTGTATCTATCTTGGTATGTTTATAAACGAATCTAATATGAAAGAGTTCAATTCTTCTTGTATCTTCATCTTGAGTTACATTGGAACAACTTGAAGAACTAGTGCTTTCTATGTTCTTACCTTTCAAACCCATTGTTGTAATCTTTGTTTCATCTCCTGCATCTGAACCTAAGTCATGTTCAATTATTGCAACAATTTTCCCCTTTTCTTTGGCTTTTAGTTTGTTTGGCTCCAACTTTGGATAAAGTTGCCAAAAATGGTCTTCATCATGGTCATTCTTCGAACAATGTTTACATGTGAGTTTCTCTTTCTCTTTTTTGATAGAGATATTTTTCTTTCCTCTTCCATTAAACTTTCCCTTTGCTTTACCCTCATACTCAAGGAAATTATCACTTTTCTCATCTACACTCTGTTTCCCTCTTGTTTCTAAATGTGTGGCTTGAACGCGAACCTCATCTAAGTTTGTGGGATTGAACATGATAATAGTGTGTCTAAGGTAAATGTGCAAACCCCCAATATACTTTAACAAATTTTCCTGAGAATACAAATTATTACCCAAAATAAGAGCTCTTCTCCTAAATTCACGAGTATAATCTTGCACACTTTTCCCTTTCAATTGTCTAAAATTATGCCAGTCCATAATGGATTTTTGCATGTAAGACAGAGGATAAAATTGACTTTTAATGGCAGTATTAAAACTTGACCAAGACATTGAGATCTTACCGTAGGCTTTAATCTCATTGAGTCCTTACTTCCCACCATACAAGTGCATATCCCTCCATCCTCAAGGAAGCCAATTGAATCTTTATGTCATCCTCTTGAAGGTTCTGAATTCTGCAATAAACCTCCAATTAACAAATCCAATTATCTAGCCTCTCTGCATTTACTTCGCCATTATACATTGGAAGTTCAAATTTGACATCAAGTTTGAGTAAGGGAGTTTTTCCTTTCGGAGATTTTGAGTGAGTATGGGTGGTTGTGGCTGTGGAAGTGGAAGATGATGTTGATGGTGATGGTGAGGATGATGATGAAGATGGTGGACATGGAGGAGGCTTTCCTCCACTACCCTTTGAATCCCTCTCTTAAAAGAGGATCCTAACCCTTTCAGCGAGTTCATAGAAAGCCTTCTTGTATGCTTCCTCTTCTG
>CM076584.1:156218717-156401557 GCA_034641835.2 Pinus albicaulis | reverse complement strand
AATGATTTTTGTTATCGCTTATATGATTATGAAAATCACAAAATCATTAGGAGCAGAGATGTAATATTCAATGAAAAGGTCTTATATAAGAATCAGTTACAGGAAAAGAAATAGGAAAAAGAAAGCAAGGAATACACGGTTCTTGATGAGATAACTGAAAAAGTAAAGGTGCCTGAAAATAATAATAATCAACAACCACAGCAGTAGCAACCACCACAACAGCAATAGGCACCTCAAACACCTGAAATAGAAGAATCATCATGATAAGTAAGAGACAACGAACGATACTCTTCATTAGTATTTATTGTTGACCATTCTCAGAAGACCATTGCTACAGAAGAAGCAATGAAACATGAAAGAAAGAAGAAGTGGGGATACCAGCCATCGTAAAGGAGATGGACTCTTACCCACAAATCCGTACTTGGGACTTAATGTGTTGCCTGGGCAGGTAAACAACATTGCAAAATAAATGGGTTTAGAGGCTGAAGGAAGAAGATGGAGGAAAACAGAGGTACAAAGATAGACTTGTGGTGAAGGGGTTTGCATAGAAGAAAGGTATTGAGTTTGATGAAATATTTTCTCCTTTTGTTAAGATGAATTCAATTAGAACTATTTTAAGTCTCGTAGTAGCGGAATATTTTCATCTTGAACAGTTAGATGTAAAGACAATATTTCTCCATGGAGATTTGGAGGAAGATATCTATATGCAGAAACCAGAAGGATATGAGGTCAAAGGGAAAGAAAAATTAGTGTGCAGGTTAAAGAAGAGCTTGTATAACTTAAAATAGGCTCCAAGACAGTGGTATCTAAAATTTGACAAGTTTATGTCTGAACAAGGTTATACTATATGTCACTCTGATCATTGTGTTTATCTGGAAAGGAAAAATGATGGTAGTTATATTATATTGTTATTGCATGTAGATGACATGCTTGTTGCAGGGTCTAACATGTAGGAAATAAATGTGCTCAAAATAAAAATCGGGGTAAATTCATTTTCTAAATCTAAGATTTGGGAGCTAAAAATCCTTGGTATGAGGATAACTAGAGATAGGAAAATGGTAAATTAACATTGTTCCCGTAATGAGCATATAGAGAAGGTGAAAAGTTTTATTGCGTGCACTGCAAAACCACATTACACCTTAATAGCTATTTCAAACTTAGTATGATGTGCTCAAAGACTCAAGAAGACATGGATTATATGTCTAAAGTTCCATATGCATCAACAAGGCTTGCAGCATAATGTATGCAATGGTCTCATAAGACCCATGGCTGTACAAGTGTAGTGAGAGTTGTACAGTATATGAAACCAGGAAAAAAACATTGGATGGCAGTGAAATGGATTCTAAGATATTTGAGAGGTACCACAAATCAAGCATTATGCTTTGGTGGTTCAAACATTGCTCTAGAGGGATATGTTGATGCATATATGGCAGGTGACAAAGATAACAGGAGGAGCACTACAGGGTATGTATTTACTATAGGTGGAACAACTGTTAGTTGGGTTTCGAAAAATGTGCCTGGGTCAATTGGTCTTCAAGGATGACGATGAAGATGAGGAATAGCCAGCTCCAAAGAGGAGTCATTTTCTAGCAAATGAAGCAGTGATGGAGTTGCTACAATCAGTCTCCAAGTGGGAGATTGTTGGGTGTGGAGCCTGATTATCTTGTTTACTTTGTATCACAGCATTAGACCCCTATACCTTCAAAGGGGCGGCAACGCCGCCCGTAATTAATCGCTACCGTGGGGGGTCTTAGGGGGGGGGGGGGGCAGCGCTTTTCAGAGCCCTCAAGTAGGGTTTCGGGGGGGAAACTCCTCGAAGCTAAAAACAGATGTAAAATTGCCTTGTAAAAGTATATTAATTTCTAGTCAATCTGGGCCGTTCATTAGGCAAATGATCTGATGGTAGAAGTTATGTTTAGATTAGGGCTTTTTGCCCTAGAAGGCAACCCCTTGCTTTTATGAGGGCATTGTATTGCGGCTGTGTATTGTGTGTGTATTCTTGGAGTGAGAAACAAAGAGGGAGACTGTGAGAGAGAACAGAGGATATTACAGCGGATCTGTTGTAGGTTTTGTCTCTTCATTTTTGCTGGATAATAGAAAGGAAGGACTGGCTGTTTGGGGTGGACGTAGCCCAAACTGGGTGAACCACGATATCTGAAGATTCGGGTTTTATGTTTTGTGTGCTTGTATTTTTCTCGGCATATTTTATGTGTTGCATTGCTCCACAATATATACCCCTAACAACCGGCATCGCAGCTGAAGGTATATCATCGATAAAACTCGCAGCAGAAAATAGTTTCGGTTCGAGTGGGAGCAATGGTGGAAGATGCTAAGTTTAGGATCGAGAAATTTAATGGCCAAAACTTCCCGCTGTGGAAGATGTAGATGGAAGATTATCTACATCAGAAAGATCTGTACCTACCATTGAGTGTAAAAGCAAAGAAGCCCGCAGCCATGACAGATGCGGAATGGAACATTCTCGATAGAAAGGCACTCGGAATAGTACGGTTGTGCTTTGCGACGTCAGTCGCCTTCAATATTTCAAAGGAAACAACAATAGCGGGTTTGATGCAGACGTTGGCAAAACTATATGAAAAACCCTCGGCCTCAAACAAGGTACTTCTTATGAAACGACTATTTAATATGAAGATGTCGGAAGGTGGATTTGTTGCAAACCATTTAAATGATTTTAATACAGTTACCAGTCAGTTTAGTTCTGTAGGGGTAAACTTTGCTGATGAATTTAGAGCTCTGTTATTCTTCTACTCATTGACAGAGAGTTGGAATGGTTTAGTAATGGCCATTAGTAGCTCTGTCTCTGGATCTAGTACTTTAAAGTTTGATGATGTTGTCGATGCTATCCTTAGCGAGGAAATGTGACGGAAAAGCTCCGGTGAGACATCGGGTAATGCTTTGAGTGTAGAGTCTAGGGGAAGAAGAATGGAAAGAGGAAAGAGCTTGGGATATCGTAGTAAATCAAGGAAAGGAAGATCCAAGTCCAGATCGGGGATAGTGTACTGGAAATGTGGAAAGAAAGGACACCTAAAGAAAGACTATAGATCTCGGAAGGGAAAATAAGGAGATGCACAACAAGAAAATAATCATGAAGCAAATGTGCTAGGTGATGTGTTACAAGATGCTTTGATTTTTCTTTCAAAATTTCTATCGATTCTTGGGTTGTAGATCTTGGGGGCTTCGGCTCCATGCCACACCCGATAAGAAATATTTTCATGACTATGTTCAAGAGATTTTGGACAAGTTCATTTGGGTGATGATAAAACCTACAAAATTGTTGGAATGGGTAGTGTTCTTGTAAAACAACAATGGAAACCAATGGCTACTAAAGGAGGTAAGGCATGTTCCGTATCCGAAGAAAAAATCTTTGATTTCAATAGGCTGGCTAGGCTAGTGAAGGTTGTGTGACAACTTTCACAAATAAAACTTGGAACGTCACCAAAGGAGCCCTGGTAATAGAAAAAGGCGAAAAGGTTGGTACATTGTATCTATGCAATGGTATTTCTAACTCTATTAATGCTTTAACTTCCAAAGAGAAGATGCAGTATTATGGCATCATAAGCTTGGACACATGAGTGAGAAGGGGATGAAGATTCTTCACTCAATAAATTTTTTGTCGGGTTTGAAGAATGTTGATTTGGATTTTTGTGATAATTATATTTATGGAAAACAGAAGAGAGTTAGATTTCTCAGAGTTGGGAAATAAAAGAAGAGAGAAAAATTAGAGCTTGTGCATACAGATGTATGGGGACCTACTCAGTGGCTCTCATTATTATGTTACTTTTATTGATGATGTAACTAGAAAAAATTGGATTTATTGTATTCAAAATAAATCTAATGTATTTGATAGATTGCATGCAGGATTTCCTTTACAATTTTGGGCAGATGCTATAGATACTGCTATTTATCTAATAAACAGAGGGCCTTCAAGTTCCTTCGATGGTGGTATTCCAGAGGAAGCATGGACAGGTAAAAAGGTAAACTACTCTTTTTTAAAGCCTTTTGGTTGTGAGGCCTTTGTCCATATTAATAAAGAAAACAGAACAAAGCTTGAGGCAAAATCAAAGAAATGTACCTTTATTGGATATGGTGCCAATGATTTTGGTTATCGCTTATATGATTATGAAAATCACAAAATCATTAGGAGAAGAGATGTAATATTCAATGAAAAGGTCTTGTATAAGAATCAATTGCAGGAAAAGAAACAGGAAAAAGAAAGCAAGGAATACACGGTTCTTGATGAGATAACTGAAAAAGTAAAGGTGCCTAAAAATAATAATAATCAACAACCACAGCAGCAGCAACCACCACAACAGCAACAGGCACCTCAAACACCTGAAAGTGGTGTTAGAAGATCTACCAGGATAAGTAGACCCCATGAACGATACTCTCCTTCATTATATTATTTATTGCTGACTGATTCTGGTGAACCTGAATGTTATGAAGAAGCAATGCAGGTTGAAAGCAGGAAGAAGTGGGAGCTAGCCATGGAAGAAGATATGGACTCCTTAATGCATAACCAGACTTGGGACTTAGTCAGGTTGCCTGCAGGTAAAACTACATTGCAGAATAAATGGGTTTACATGCTGAAGGAAGAAGATGGAGGAAAACAGAGGTACAAAGCTAGACTTGTGGTGAAGGGGTTTGCACAGAAGAAAGGTATTGATTTTGATGAAATATTTTCTCCTGTTGTTAAAATGAATTCAATCAGAACTATTTTAAGTCTTGTAGCAACGGAAGATTTACATCTTGAACAGTTAGATGTAAAGACAACATCTCTCCATGGAGATTTGGAGGAAGAGATATACATGCAGCAACCATAAGGATATGAGGTAAAAGGGAAATAAAAATTGGTGTGCAGGTTAAAGAAGAGCTTGTATGGTTTAAAACAGGCTCCAAGGCAGTGGTATCTAAAATTTGACAAGTTCATGTCTGAACAAGGTTATACTAGATGTCACTCTGATCATTTTGTTTATCTAAAAAGGAAAAATGATGGAAGCTATATTATATTGTTATTGTATGTAGATGAAATACTTGTTGCAGGGTCTAACATGCACGAAATAAATGTGCTCAAAAGAAAATTGGCAAATTCATTTGCAATTAAGGATTTGGGAGCTGCAAAACAAATCCTTGGCATGAGGATAACTAGAGATAGGAAAAATCGCAATTTAACATTGTCTCAGAATGAGTACATAGAGAAGGTGTTGAAAAGATTTAATATGCAGAATGAAAAAATAGTTAGTACACCTTTTGCGAGCCATTTCAAACTCAGTAAGGAGATGTGCCCAAAGACCCAAGAAGACATGGATTATATGTCTAAAGTTCCATATGCATCAGCAATTGGAAGCTTAATGTATGCAACGGTCTGCACAAGGCCTGATATTGCACATGCAGTGGGAGTTGTAAGTAGGTACATGAAAAATCCAGGAAAAGAACATTGGATGGCAGTAAAATGGATTCTTAGATATTTGAGAGGTACCACAAATCAATTATTATGCTTTGGTATTTCAAACATTGCTCTACAGGGATATGTTGATGTAGATATGGCAGGAGACAGAGATAAAAGGAGGAGAACTACAGGATATGTATTTACTGTAGGTGGAATAGATGTTAGTTGGGTTTCAAAAATCCAAAGTTTGTTGTACTTTCAACAACAGAAGCCGAGTATGTTGCTGCTACAGAGGCTAGTAAAGAAATGATTTAGTTACAAAGGTTTATGGAGGAATTGGGTAAGAAGCATGATATGGGCACACTATACAGTGATAGCCAAAGTTCTATTCATCTTGCAAATAACTCAACATTTCATTCCAGAACTAAACACATACATCTCAAGTACCATTTCATACGGTTAGTATTGGAAGATGGAGAGTTGAAGCTAGAAAAGATACACACTAGCCAGAATCCTGCAGATATGCTAACAAAAATTGTAACCAGGGAGAAAATGAGAATGTGCTCAGTTTCAATTGGTCTTCAAGGATGACGATGAAGATGAGGAATAGCTAGGTCCAAAGAGGATTCATTGTCCAGCCAATGAAGCAGCGATGGAGTTGCTACAATCAGTCTGCAAGTGGGAGATTGTTGGGTGTGGAGCCTGATTATCTTGTTTACTTTGTATCACAACATTGGACCCCTATACCTTCAAAGGGGTAAAAATGCTGCCCATAATTAATCATTTCCGTGGGGGGTCCAGGGGGGGAGTGGCAGGACTTTTCAGAGCCCCCCCCTGGTGGGGGTTTTCTGGGCAGCGCCCTCGAAGCTAAAAACAGATGTAAAATTTCCTTGTAAAAGTATAGTAATTTCTAGTCAATCTGGGCCATTCATTAGGAAAATGATCTGACGATAGAAGTTATGTTTAGATTAGGGTTTTTTACCCTAGAAGGCAACCCCCTTGTATATATAAGGGTATTGTGTTGCGGCTGTGTAGTATGTGTGTATTCTCGGAGTGAGAAACAAAGAGGGAGATTGTGAGAGAGAACAAAGGATATTACAGCAGATATGCTGTAGGTTTTGTCTCTTCATTTTTGCTGGATAATAGAAAGGAAGGACTGGCTGTTCGAGGTGGACGTAGCCCAAACTGGGTGAACCACGTATATATGTGTCTCTTTGGTTTTATTTGTTTTGTGTGCTTGTATTTTTCTGCATATTTTATGTGTTGCATTGATCCATAATATATAATTTTCTAACAACTGGTATCAGAGCCGAAGTTATATTTGGCTGATAAACTCGCAGGAAATAAGGGTTCCTGGTTCGATTGGGAGAAATGGCAAACTATGGTAAGTTTAGGGTCGAGAAATTTAACGACCAAAACTTCCCGCTGTGGAAGATGCAGATGGAAGATTATCTGTATCAGAAAGATCTATACCTACCATTGAGCGGAAAAACAAAGAAGCCAGCAGCCAGGACAGACGCGGAATGGAACATTCTTGATAGAAAGGCACTTGGAACAGTACGGTTGTGCCTTGCAGCATCATTCGCCTTCAATATTTCGAAGGAAACTACAACAGAGGGTTTGATGCAGACGTTGGCGAAACTATATGAAAAACCCTCAGCCTCAAACAAGGTATTTATTATGAAATGACTATTTAATATGAAGATGTCGGAAGGTGGCTTCGTTGCATACCATTTAAATGAATTTAATATAGTTACCAGTCAGTTAAGTTCTGTAGGGGTAAACTTTGATGATGAAGTTAGAGCTATGTTATTCTTGTGCTCATTACCAGAAAGCTGGAATGGTTTAGTTATGGCCATTAGTAACTGTGTCTCTGGATCTAGTACTTTAAAGTTTGATGATGTTGTTGGTACTATACTTAGCGAGAAAATGCGACGGAAAATCTCTAGTGAGACATCAGGTAATGCTTTGAGTGTAGAGTCTAGGGAAAGAAGAATGGAAAGAGGAAAGAGCTCGGGATATCGCAGTAAATCAAGGAAAGGCAGATCCAAGACTAGATCGAGGAAAGTGTGCTGGAATTGCAGAAAGAAATGACACCTAAAGAAAGATTGTAGATCTCGGAAGGGAAAAGAAGGAGACACACAGCAAGAAAACAATCATGAAGCAAATGTGACAGGTGATGTGCTACAAGATGCTTTGATTCTTTCTTTCGAAAATGTTACTGATTCTTGGGTTGTAGATTCAGGGGCTTCATTCCATGCCACACCTGATAAGAAATATTTTCTTGACTATGTTCAAGGAGATTTTGGACAAGTTCCTTTGGGTGATGATAAACCCTGTAAAATTGTTGGAATGGGTAAAGTTATTGTAAAACAACAGAATGGAAACCAATGGCTACTAAAGAAGGTAAGGCATGTTCCAGATCTAAAGAAAAATTTGATTTCAATAGGGCAATTAGGCAGTGAAGGTTGTGTGACAACTTTCACAGATAAAACTTGGAAGGTCACCAAAGGAGCCCTGGAAATAGAAAAAGGCGAAAAGGTTGGTACATTGTATTTATGAAATGGTATTTCTAACTCTGTTAATGCTTTAACATCAAAAGGAGCAGATGCAACATTATGGCATCATAGGCTCGGACACATGAGTGAGAAGGGAATGAAGATTCTTCACTCAAGAAATTTTTTGCCAGGATTGAAGAATGTTGATTTGGATTTCTGTGAGAATTGCATTTATGGAAAACAGAAGAGAGACAGATTTCTCAAAGTTGGGAAAGAAAATAAGAGTGAAAAATTGGATCTTGTGCATATAGATGTATGGGTACCTGCTCAGGGATCATCTCTCAGTGGCTCTCATTATTATGTTACTTTTATTGATGATGCAACTAGAAAAAAATGGATTAATTGTATTCAGAATAAATCTGATGTATTTTATACTTTCAAGAAATGGAAAGCTTTGGTTGAGATTGAGACAAGAAAGAAGTTGAAGCATCTCAGATCAGACAATGGAGGTGAATATTGCAGCAAAGAGTTTGATAGGTATTTTTCAGAGCATGGAATTCGCAGAGAGAAGACAATTCCAAGAACACCAAAATAAAATGGTGTGTCAAAAAGGATGAATAGAACAATCATGGAGCGTGCAAGGTGCATGAGATTGCATGCAGGATTTCCTTTACAATTTTTGGCATATGCTGTAGATACTGTTGTTTATCTAATAAACAGAGGGCCTTCATGTTCCTTGGATGGTGGTATTCTAGAGGAAGCATGGACAAGTAAAAAGGTAAACTACTCTTTTTTAAAGCCTTTTGGTTGTGAGGCCTTTGTCCATATTAATAAATAAAATAGAACAAAGCTTGAGGCAAAATTAAAGAAATGTACATTTATTGGATATGGTGCTAATGATTTTGGTTATCGCTTATATGATTATGAAAATCACAAAATCATTAGGAGCAGAGACGTAATATTCAATGAAAAGGTCTTGTATAAGAATCAGCTACTGGAAAAGAAATAGGAAAAAGAAAGCAAGGAATACATGGTTCTTGATGAGATAACTGAAAAAGTGAAGGTGCCTGAAAAAAATAATAATCAACAACCACAGCAGCAACAACCACCACAACAAAAACAGGCACCTCAAACACCTGAAAGTGGTGTTAGAAGATCTACCAAGATAAGTAGACCCCCTGAACGATACTCTCCTTCATTATAGTATTTATTGTTGAATGATTATGGTGAACCTGAATGTTATGAAGAAGCAATGCAGGTTGAAAGCAGGAAGAAGTGGGGGCTAACCATGGAAGAAGAGATGGACTCCTTAATGCATAACCAGACTTGGGACTTAGTCAGGTTGCCTGCAGGTAAAAATACATTGCAGAATAAATGGGTTTACAGGCTTAAGGAAGAAGATGGAGGAAAATAGAGGTAAAAAGCTAGACTTGTGGTGAAGGGGTCTGCACAGAACAAAGGTATTTATTTTGATGAAATATTTTCTCCTGTTGTTAAAATGAATTCAATCAAAACTATTTTAAGTCTTGTAGCAGCGGAAGATTGACATCTTGAACAGTTAGATGTAAATACAACATTTCTCCATGGAGATTTGGAGGAAGAGATATACACGGAGCAACCAGAAGGATATGAGGTAAAAGGGAAAGAAAAATTGGTGTGCAGGTTAAAATTTGACAAGTTCATGTCTGAACAAGGTTATACTAGATGTCACTCTGATCATTTTTTTTATATAAAAAGGAAAAATGATGGCAGCTATATTATATTTTTATTGTATGTAGATGACATGCTTGTTGCAGGGTCTAACATTCAGGAAATAAATGTGCTCAAAAGAAAATTGGAAAATTCATTTGCAATGAAGGATTTGGGAGCTGCAAAACAAATCCTTTGTATGAGGATAACTAGAGACAGGAAAAATCACAAATTAACATTGTCTCAGAATGAGTACATAGAGAAGGTGTTGAAAAGATTTAATATGCAGAATGCAAAACTAGTTAGTACACCTTTTTCTATCCATTTCAAACTTAGTAAGGAGATGTGCCCAAAGACCCAAGAAGACATGGATTATATGTCTAAAGTTCCATATGCATCATCAGTTGGAAGCTTAATGTATGCAATGGTCTGCACAAGGCCTGATATTGCACATGCAGTGGGAGTTGTAAGCAGGTACATGAAAAATCAAGGAAAAGAACATTGTATTGCAGTAAAATGGATTCTTAGATATTTGAGAGGTACCACGAATCAAGCATTATGCTTTGGTAGTTCAAACATTGCTCTACAGGGATATGTTGATGGAGATATGGCAGGTGACAGATATAACAGGAGGATCACTACATGATATGTATTTACTGTAAGTTGAACATCTATTTGTTGGGCTTCAAAAATCCAAAGTGTTGTTCCACTTTCAACAACAGAAGCCGAGTATGTTGCTACTACAGAGGCTAGTAAAGAAATGATTTGGTTACAAAGTTTTATGGATGAATTGGGTAAGAAGCATGATATGGGCACACTATACAGTGATAGCAAAAGTGCTATTCATCTTACAAAGAACTCAGCATTTCATTCTAGGACTAAACACATACAGCTCAAGTATGTTAGGTCCCTATATTACTAGTATAGTCCCTTATTTTTGTTAGTGTAACCCCCTTATTGTTATTATTGTACCCTTGTAACCCCCATTTTGTTATTATTGTGCTCTTAAATTATTATTGTTAGGTCGGCTAGGATTACATTGTGGCCCACTAGGATTACATTATGGCCCCATGGACTCCTATATATAGAAAGGAGGTTTTGTAAATTGTATCATCCAAGAATTGTTCATTCATGTAATGTATTGGAGGTTGCCCCCTCTAAGTGGCTCATTTCTAAGGCGTGAATATCTCTTTTCTTCTCTCTTTGGAGCTGGTTACACAACATTTGGTATCAGAGCTTTGGGATTCTAGGGTTTCGCTGCTCCAAACAGGTCATCGTGGCATTTTCGCTATAACTTTTTTTCTACGAAGCTTCATAAGCTGAAATTTTTAGGGTGCGAAGCTGAAATCTTGAGGAAGGTTGTCTAAAAATTTCAGATCTTGGTTCGCAATATTTGAGGAGATATCATCTGTGGAAGTTAGGTATTTTTTCAGGCTCATAAACAGGTCATCGTGGCATTTGCGCTATAAAGTTTTTTGTACGAAGGGTCAGAGTCTGAAATTCATATTGTGCGAAGCTGAAATCCTGAGGAAATTCGTCAAAAAATTTCAAAACTTGGTTCGCAATATTTTTGGAGATATGATCTGTGGAAGGTAGTGCTTTTTCAGGCTCCTGAATTGCATCTCAAAGAGGTGATCGTGGGAAAACTTCAATAACTCTCTCTCTGGGCCTCAGATTGAAGTGCCATAAAAAGTGGTCTCAATTACATAGATTGAAGTTTCTGGGCTATCAATTTCAGAGACAAAGGACAAAACAGTGACACGTGGCAAGTCGTACAAGTTCGCTCTACTGAACCAGTCCAGAATTAGGTCATTGTGGGAGATTGGACACAAATTTGTCTTGGAGAATCCAAATTAGGTCAGACCTGTGGCATTCAAAAGATAATTCAGAGGGCTACTTCAGTGCTGAATTTCAGATATTGAAAATCTGAAATAACAGAGATAATACAATTTCAATATCGAGCTCCTCAAAGCTAGTAAAAGGTGTGTATTGTTTTCCGAATTGCATAAGTCTTGTTTGAAGAATCAAGTTGAATTGATTCCAAGGGCATCTTGTAGAATAGATATCAATATTGGATTCTAAAATGGCCCCTAAAAAGAATTCAACACCCATCAAGCCTTCGTAAGGCTCTACCATGACTCATGAAGATGAAGAATTGCAACATGATCTATCAAAATTACAAGAACAAGTGCAACAAATTTCTGCTTCTTGCAAAAGAGCAAGGAAAATGAAATGGAAGTTTTGAAGAAAGGTGTGGAAGTGAAGATGGATGGTTTGAAGAAAGGCATGGAAGCCAAGATGGACATGCGGAAGTGAAAGAGGAAGTTTTGAAGAAAGGCATGGAAGTGAAGATGGACAGTTTGAAGAAAGGCGTGGAAGCTAAGATGGATGACATGAAAGACAACATGGAAAACATGAAGAGTGATCTAAAAGCATGCATGGAAGGCTTGATGACAAGCTTAAAACCAGAAATGATTCCTAATGGCGGAAATATAGGAGAAGAACCTCATGATGAGAACAAAATAAATGTTAATCATGATTTCATAAACTCGAATGTTGGTGGAAAGAACCACCATATTCCAAAAATGGATATGAGGAAGTTTGATGGAAAGGATCCTGTAACATGGATACTACAGATGGAGCAATATTTTGATCTCCATAACGTGCCAAACACACAAAAGGTACGCATTGCAACTTTACATTTAGAACAAAATACATTTGTATGGTATCGATGGCTTTGTTCCCGTAAAAAAATTGTCACTTGGTCAATTTTTACGGAGGAAATGATAGCACATTATGAGGATACAAAGAGCAACACCTCCTTTACCCAATTGATAAATCTCAAACAAAAGGGTTTAGTGGGGCAGCACATTGAGGACTTCCAAAAATTGAGTATAAGGGTAACTGATATTTCAGAGGACCACAGGATTGATCTCTTCTTAGGCAGTTTAAATGATAACATTCAACATGAAGTTCGTGTTCTGGAACCTGATTCATTAGAGAAGGCATTCAGGTTGGCAAGAAAAGTTGAATGTAAAATTATGGCAACAAGGAAGTCGACTACTCAATTCTATAAAGAAGGAAGTGTGGCTACATCTAGATTTCCACAACCTACAAGGTTGACACCACAACAATTGGAAGAAAAAAGAGCAAAAGGGCTTTACTACAGTTGTGATAGCAAATACACTAAAGGTCATAAGTGTGCTGAGAAGAAATTATTTTACATAGATTGTGAAGAGGAAGAAGAAAATGAACAAGAAGAGGATATACACCAAGAACCAGCCCCAGAAGAGGAAGAAATGAATCCAACCATATCGTGTAATGCACTGGCAGGAATTACCACTCCTCAAACTCTCAAGATAAAAGGACAAATCAAGAAGAGAAAGGTAATAGTGTTGATTGATTCAGGTAGCACCCATAATTTTATTCATTGTAAGGTAGCCAAGGAATTAAATTGTTTCCTATACCCAGCACCAGAATGTCAAGTGATGGTTGCAAATGGAGGAATTATAAATTGCTCTGGAAAATGCCATAATATCAAGCTAACCATGGGGGAATATGTATTGACTAGTCCAATGCTTTCCATTCCTATGGGAGGTGCTGATGTTGTACTGGGAGTACAATGGTTACAATCTTTGGGGACGGTAGCTTTTAATTTTCAAGAACTTTTCTTGAAATTTTTTTCAGAAGGAAAGGAAGTCGAATTACGGGGTATTGCGGGGAAGCCAGGAATGATAATAAGCTCTAATGTCATGACAAAGCTTCTAAAGAAAGAACAGCGAGGCGTAATTGCACAATTATGCTCACTAGAAGTTCCAACATCAAAATCATCTATTTCTGCAGATCTCCAACAAGTCTTGGACAATCATTCCAAGGTGTTTGAAACTCCCAAAGGACTCCCACCTATTCGTGATCATTATCATGCTATTCATTTGATTCTGAGAAGTGTTCCTCCAAACATCAGGCCTTATAGATATCCTTACTTCCAAAAGAGCGAAATTGAACGTATGATTGCAGAAATGTTAGAGGTGGGTATAATTCAACCTAGTCAAAGTTCTTTCTCTGCTCCCGTAGTATTGGTACACAAGAAGGATGGATCATGGCGAATGTGTCCGAATTATAGGGAGCTAAATAAGCTCACCATTAAAGATAAATTTCCCATTCCTGTGATTGATGAATTATTGGATGAATTACATGGAGCAATTTATTTTACCAAGTTGGATCTTTGTTCAGGATATCATCAAATTAGAATGAAGACCGAAGATATTCCAAAAACAACATTTGAAACTCATGAGGGTCATTATGAATTTTTGGTCATGCCTTTTGGCCTTACCAATGCACCTTCTACATTTCAAGGGTTGATGAATTCCATTTTCAAACCCTTCCTTAGGAAATTTGTGCTAGTATTTTTTGATGATATACTAATCTATAGCAAGTCTTGGAAGGATCATGTTGAGCATGTTGACAGGGTGCTCAAACTATTGCAAGAGAAACAATTATATGCAAAAGCATCCAAATGTTTCTTTGGAGTACAAGAGGTGGAATATCCGGGTCATATTATATCCCACGAGGGTGTTAAAGTAGACCCTAACAAAATTAAAGCCATTAAGGAATGGAAAGTCCCTAAGACAATAAAGCAGTTGCGAGGATTTCTCGGGTTAACAGGCTATTATTGTAAGTTTGTTAAGAATTATGGAAGAATAGCAGCACCTCTAACAACATTATTGAAGAAAGATGTATTTTCATGGACTCCTGAAGCAACTAAGGCCTTTGAACATCTTAAAGAGGCAATGTGCCTAGCACCGGTCTTAGCTACGCCAGACTTCACAAAAACCTTTATTGTGGAATGTGATGCCTCAGAAAATGGAATTGGTGCAGTTTTAATGCAGGAAGGAAGACCCATTGCTTTTGAAAGTCGTCCAATCAAAGGAAAGTATTTACAAAAACCTATTTATGAGAAGGAAATGTTAGCCATACTGCATGCACTAAAGAAATGGCGAACTTACCTAATGGGAAGACACTTCAAGGTAAAAACTGATCATGATAGTCTTAAACACTTTTTGGAACAAAGACTATCTTCAGAAGAGCAGCAAAAATGGGTCACAAAGATGTTGTGTTATGACTTTGAAATAATCTACAAAAAAGGAAAGCTTAATGTTGTTGCAGATGCACTCTCAAGAAAGAATGAAGAGGTGGAAGCATTGCTTTGTGCCATTTCTATTATCCAACCGTATTGGATAACCGAAGCAAGAGATGAATGGAAGAAGGACAAAGATGTATGGACACTCATTCAAAAGTTGCAGCAAGATCCTAGTACATCTGATACATTTAGTTGGAAAATGATTCCTTATGGTACAAATATCGCTTATATCTTTGTAAGAATTCCCAACTAAAACAAAATATTCTTCTGGAATTGCACACTTCTCCTTTAGGAGGACACTCAGGATTTTTAAAAACTTACCACAGGGTGAAGAAAGAATTTTTTTGGGATGGCCTTAAATCTGATATTCAAAAGTTTGTGGCTGAATGTTTGGTTTGCCAGCAGAATAAAGTGGAAACAATTAAGACCCCGGGACTTCTACAACCTTTATCCATTCCAAGTCAACGTTGGGAGGAGATTTCAATGGATTTTATCACAGGTTTACCTAAGTCCGAAGGAAAGAGTGTCATCATGGTGGTAGTTGATAGACTTACCAAGCATGCACACTTTTGTGCATTATCTCATCCATTTAAAGCAAGTACAGTTGCTACTACATTTATGGACAGAATTCAAAAGCTACATGGAAGCCCAAGGGTTATTGTGAGCGACAGAGATCCCATTTTTACTGGAAATTTTTGGACGTAGTTATTTTCTTGTTTGGGTACTCAATTAGCTCATAGCTCATCTTATCATCCTCAATCTGATGGTCAAACTGAGATAGTAAATAAATGTTTGGAAGGATATCTTCGTTGTTTTGTATCCGATAAACAAACACAATGGGTCAAGTGGTTACCTCTTGCTGAATGGTGGTATAACACTTCCTTCCATACTGCAGCAAAAATGACCTCATTTATGGCACTTTATGGATATCATCCACCATCCATCACATCATCTTTAAGAGAAAATTAAAAGGTTCAAGCAGTGGAAGATCACATCAAGCATCAGCAAGAAGTTCTCCAACTCTTAAATGATAACCTGAATTTGGCACAAAATCGAATGAAACAACAGGCAGATCAACATCGCAGCGAGAGAAGTTTTGATGTAGGAGATTGGGTATTTTTACGGCTATAACCATACAAACAAATGTCCCTCAAGCAAGCTAAGAAGGATAATAAATTATCGCTAAAGTACTATGGTCCTTACAAGGTGTTGCAAAAGATTGGTACTATGGCATATAAATTGGAGCTTCCTGCTTCTTCACGAGTGCATCCAATTTTCCATGTTTCATGCTTAAAGAAGGTTATAGGTGAAAATCTTCCAGTTCAAACAATATTTCCAGAACTTGATGAGGAAGGAAAATCATATTGGAACCTGAAGCGGTCACGGAAGCCAGAATTCGACAGCTACGAAATCGATCAATTTCAGAGTATCTCATCAAGTGGAAGAACTTACCCACTGAAGATTCTACATGGGAGGATGAGAATTTTATACAAAAGCACCCAGAGCTACTCAAGCGTTGAGGACAACACTTTTTGAAGGAGAGGGGCATGTTAGGTCCCTATATTACTAGTATAGTCCCTTGTTATTGTTAGTGTAACCCCCTTATTGTTATTATTGTACCCTTGTAACCCCCATTTTGTTATTATTGTGCCCTTAAATTATTATTGTTAGGTCGGTTAGGATTACATTATGGCCCACTAGGATTACATTATGGCCCCATGGACTCCTATATATAGAAAGGAGGTTTTGTAAATTGTATCATCCAAGAATTGTTCATTCATGTAATGTATTGGAGGTTGCCCCCTCGAAGTGGCTCATTTCTAAGGCGTGAATATCTCTTTTCTTCTCTCTTTTAGAGCTGGTTTACACAACAAAGTACCATTTCATACGGTTAGTATTGGAAGATGGAGAGTTAATGCAGGAAATGATACACACTAGCCAGAATCCTGCAGATATGCTAACAAAAGTTGTAACCAGGGAGAAACTGAGAATGTGCCCAGCTTCAATTGGTCTTCAAGGATGACGATGAAGATGAGGAATAGCTAGGTCCAAAGAGGAGTCATTTTCCAGCAAATGAAGCAACGATGGAGTTTCTACAATCAGTCTCCAACTGGGAGATTGTTGAGTGTGGAGCCTGATTATCTTGTTTAATTTGTATCACACCATTCGACCCCTATACCTTCAAAGGGGCGGCAACTTCGCTCGTAATTAATGGCTTCCGTGGGGGCTCCAGGGGGGGCGACAGCACTTTTTGGAGCCCCCCCTGGCGGGGGTTTCGGGGGTAGCGCCCCCGAAGCTAAAAACATATGTAAAATTGCCTTGTAAAAGTATAGTAATTTCCAGTCAATCTGGGCCGTTCATTAGGCAAATGATCTGACGGTAGAAGTTATGTTTAGATTAGGGTTTTTTACCCTAGAAGGAAACCCCCTTGTATATATAAGGGTATTGTATTGAGGTTGTGTAGTATGTTTGTATTCTCGGAGCAAGAAACAAAGAGGGAGATTGTGAGAGAGAATAGAGGATATTACAACAGATCTGTTGTAGGTTTTGTCTCTTGATTTTTGCTGGATAATAGAAACGAAGGACTGGTTGTTCGGGGTGGACGTAGCCCAAACTAGGTGAACCACATATATCTCTGTCTCTCTTGTTTTATGTGTTTTGTGTGCTTGTATTTTTCCGCATATTTTATGTGTTGAATTGCTCCATAATATATGATTTTCTAACAACTGGTATCAGAGCTGAAGGTATATTTGGCTGATAAACTCGCAGGAAAGAAGGGTTCCTGGTTCGAGTGGGAGCAATGGCGGACGATGGTAAGTTTAGGGTCGAGAAATTTAATGGCCAAAACTTCCCGCTGTGGAAGATGCAGATGGATGATTATCTGTATCAGAAATATCTATACCTACCATTGAGCGGAAAAACAAAGAAGTCGGCGGCCATGACAGATGCGGAATGGAAAATTCTTGATAGAAAGGCACTCGGAACAATACGGTTGTGCCTTGCAGCATCAGTTTCCTTCAATATTTCGAAGGAAACTAGAACAGAGGGTTTGATGTAGACGTTGGCGAAACTATATGAAAAACCCTCAGCCTCAAACAAGGTATTTCTTATGAAACGACCATTTAATATGAAGATGTCGGAAGGTGGATCTATTGCAGACCATTTAAATTAATTTAATACAGTTACCAGTCAGTTAAGTTCTGTAGGGGTAAACTTTGATGATGAAGTTATAGCTCTCTTATTATTGTGCTCATTACCAGAAATATGGAATGGTTTAGTTATGGCCATTAGTAACTCCGTCTCTGGATCTAGTACTTTAAAGTTTGATGATGTTGTTGGTGCTATCCTTAGCGAGGAAATGCGACGGAAAAGCTCTGGTGAGACATCAGGTAGTGCTTTGAGTGAAGAGTCTAGGGAAAGAAGAATGGAAAGAGGAAAGAGCTCAGGATATCGCAGTAAATCAAAGAAAGGTAGATCCAAGTCTAGATCGGGGATAGTGTGCTGGAATTGTTGAAAGAAAGGACACCTAAGGAAAGACTGTAGATCTCGGAAGGGAAAAGTAGAAGACACATAGCAAGAAAACAATCATGAAGCAATGTGACAGGTGATGTGTTACAAGATGGTTTGATTCTTTCTTTCGAAAATGTTACTAATTCTTGGGTTGTAGCTTCAGGGGCTTCATTCCATGCCACACCTGATAAGAAATATTTTCATGACTATGTTCAAGGAGATTTTGTAAAAGTTTGTTTGGGTGATGATAAACCCTGTAAAATTGTTGGAATGGGTAAAGTTCTTGTAAACCAATAGAATGGAAACCAATGGCTACTAAAGGAGGTAAGGCATGTTCCAAATCTGAAGAAAAAATTGATTTCAATAGGGAAGTTAGGCGGTGAAGGTTGTGTGACAACTTTCACAGATAAAACTTGGAAGGTCACCAAAGGAGCCCTGGTAATAGAAAAAGGCGAAAAGGTTGGTATATTGTATTTATGCAATGGTATTTCTAACTCTGTTAATGCTTTAACTTCCAAAGGAGAAGATGCAACATTATGGCATCATAGGCTCGGAAACATGAGTGAGAAGAGAATGAAGATTATTCACTCAAGAAATTTGTTGCCAGGATTGAAGAATGTTGATTTGGATTTCTGTGAGAATTTCATTTATGGAAAACAGAGGAGAGTCAGATTTCTCAGAGTTGGGAAAGAAAATAAGAGCGAAAAATTGGAGCTTGTGCATACAAATGTATGGGGACCTGCTCAGGTATCATCTCTGGGTACCTCTCGTTATTGTGTTACTTTTATTAATGATGCAACTAGAAAAACATGGATTTATTGTATTCAGAATAAATCTGATGTATTTGATACTTTCAAGAAATGGAAAGCTTTGGTTGAGATTGAGACAGGAAAGAAGTTGAAGCATCTCAGATCAGACAATGGAGGTGAATATTGCAACAAAGAGTTTAATAGGTATTGTTCATAGCATGGAATTCACACAGAGAAGACAGTTCCAAGAACACCACAAGAAAATGGTGTGTCAGAAATGATGAACAAAACAATCATAGAGCGTGCAAGGTGCATGAGATTGCATGCAGGATTGCCTATACAATTTTGGGCAGATGCTGTAGATATTGTTGTTTATATAATAAACAGAGGGCGTTCAAGTTCCTTGGATAGTGGTATTCTAGAGGAAGCATGGACAGGTAAAAAGGTAAACTACTCTTTTTTAAATCCTTTTGGTTTTGAGGCCTTTGTCCATATTAATAAAGAAAATAGAACAAAGCTTGAGGAAAAATCAAAGAAATGTACCTTTATTGGATATGGTGCTAATGATTTTGGTTATCGCTTATATGATTATGAAAATCACAAACTCATTAGGAGCAGAGACGTAATATTCACTGAAAATTTCTTGTATAAGAATCAGCTGTAGGAAAAGAAACAGGAAAAAGAAAGCATGGAATGCACGGTTCTTGATGAGATAACTGAAAAAGTAAAGGTGCATGAAAATAATAATAATCAATAACCACAACAGCAGCAACCACCACAACAGCAACAGGCACCTCAAACACGTGAAAGTGGTGTTAGAAGATCTACCAGGATAAGTAGACCCCCAGAACGATACTCTCCTTCATTATACTATTTATTGTTGACTGATGCTGGTGAACCTGAATGTTATGAAGAAGCAATGCAGGTTGAAAGCAGGAAGAAGTGGGAGCTAGCCGTGGAAGAAGAGATGGAATCCTTAATGCATAACCAGAATTGGGAATTAGTCAGGTTGCCTACAGGTAAAACTAAATTGTAGAATAAATGGGTTTACAGGCTGAAGGAAGAAGATGGAGGAAAACAGAGATACAAAGCTAGACTTGTGGTGAAGGGGTTTGTACAGAAGAAAGGTATTGATTTTGATGAAATATTTTCTCCTGTTGTTAAAATGAATTCAATCAGAACTATTTTAAGTCTTGTAGCAATGGAAGATTTACATCTTGAATAGTTAGATGTAAAGACAACATTTCTCCATGGAGATTTAGAGGAAGAGATATACATGTAGCAACCAGAAGGAGATGAGGTAAAAGGGAAAGAAAAATTGGTGTGCAGGTTAAAGAAGATCTTGTATGGTTTAAAACAGGCTCCAAGGTAGTGGTATCTAAAATTTGACAAGTTCATGTCTGAACAAGGTTATACTAGATGTCACTCTGATCATTTTGTTTATCTAAAAAGGAAAAATGATGGAAGCTATATTATATTGTTATTGTATGTAGATGACATGCTTGTTGCAGTGTCTAACATGCAGGAAATAAATGTGATCAAAAGAAAATTGGCAAAGTCATTTGCAATGAAGGATTTGGGAGCTGCAAAACAAATCCTTGGTATGAGGATAACTAGAGACAGGAAAAATCGCAAATTAACATTGTCTCTGAATGAGTACATAGAGAAGGTGTTGAAAAGATTTAATATGCAGAATGCAAAACCAGTTAGTACACCTTTTGCTAGCCATTTCAAAATTAGTAAGCAGATGTACCAAAAGTCCCAAGAAGACATGGATTATATGTCTAAAGTTCCATATGCATCAGTAGTTGGAAGCTTAATGTATGAAATGGTCTGCACAAGGCCTGATATTGCACATCAAGTGGGAGTTGTAAGCAGGTACATGAAAAATCCAGGAAAAGAACATTGGATGGCAGTAAAATGGATTCTCAGATATTTGAGAGGTACCACAAATCAAGCATTATGCTTTGGTAGTTCAAACATTGCTCTACATGGATATGTTGATGCAGATATGGAAGGTGACAGAGATAACAGGAGGAGCACTACAGGATATGTATTTACTGTAGGTGGAACAACTATTAGGTTTTATTAGTTGCTCTGTATCCAAATTATAAGCTGCATTTTCAATGGGTAGCCGAGTATGTTACCGTTGCGCAGGCCAGTAAAAGAAATGATTTGGTTACAAAGGTTTGGTCAGAACTGCAAGAAGCATGATATGGGCACGTTATATAGTGATAGCCAAAGTGCCATTCATCTTGCAAAGAACTCATAATTTCATTCCAGGACTAAACACATACATCTCAAGCACCATTTCATACGGTCAGTATTGGAAGATGGAGAGTTGAAGCTGAAAAAGATACACACTAGCCAGAATCCTGCAGATATGCTAACAAAAGTTGTAACCAGAGAGAGACTGAGAATGTGCTCAGTTTCAATTGGTATTCAAGGATGACGATGAAGATGAGGAATAGCCAGGTCTAAAGAGGAGTCATTGTCTAGCAAATGAAGCAGCGGTGGAGTTGCAACAATCAGTCTCCAAGTGAGAGATTGTTGGGTGTGGAGCCTGATTATCTTGTTTACTTTGTATCACAACATTGGACCCATGTACCTTAAAAGGGGCGGCAACACCGCCCGTAATTTTTCTACCATGGGGGTCTAGGGGGGCGCTAAGCACTTTGGAGTCTCTGCCGGGTTAAGCCGAAAGGGGCCACCAAGCTAAAAACATGTAAAATTGCCTTGTAAAAGTATAGTAATTTCTAGTCAATATGGACCGTTCATTAGGCAAATGATCTGACGGTAGAAGTTATGTTTAGATTAGGGTTTTTTACCCTAGAAGGCAACCCCCTTGTATATATGAGGGCATTGTATTGTAGCTGTGTATTATGAGTGTATTCTCGGAGTGAGAAACAGAGAGGGAGATTGTGAGAGAGAACAAAGGATATTACAACAGATTTGCTGTAGGTTTTGTCTCTTCATTTTTGTTGGATAATATAAAGGAAGGACTGGCTGTTCGGGGTGGACGTAGCCCAAACTGGGTGAACCACGTATATCTGTGTCTCTCTGGTTTTATGTGTTTTGTGTGCTTGTATTTTTTGCATATTTTATGTGTTTCATTGCTCCATAATATATGATTTTCTAACAACTGGTATCAGAGCCGAAGGTATATTTGGCTGATAAACTCGCAGGAAAGAAGGGTTCCTAGTTCGAGTGGGAGCAATGGCGGATGATGGTAAGTTTAGGGTCGAGAAATTTAACGGCCAAAACTTCCCGCTGTGGAAGATGCAGATGGAAGATTATCTGTATCAAAAATATCTGTACCTACCATTGAGCGGAAAAACAAAGAAGCCGGTGGCCATGACAGACGCGGAATGGAACATTCTTGATAGAAAGGCACTCATAACAGTACGGTTGTGCCTTGCAGCATCAGTTGCCTTCAATATTTTGAAGGAAACAACAATAGAGGGTTGGATGCAGACGTTGGTGAAACTATATGAAAAACCCTCGGCCTCAAACAAGGTATTTCTTATGAAACAACTATTTAATATGAAGATGTCGGAAGGTGGATCTGTTGCAGACCATTTAAATGAATTTAATATAGTTACCAGTCAGTTAAGTTCTGTAGGGGTAAACTTTGATGATGAAGTTAGAGCTCTGTTATTCTTGTGCTCATTACCAGAAAGCTGGAATAGTTTAGTTATGGCCATTAGTAACTCTGTCTCTGGATCTAGTACTTTAAAGTTTGATGATGTTGTTGGTGCTATCCTTAGCGAGGAAATGCGACGGAAAAGCTCCGGTGAGACGTCAGGTAATGCTTTGAGTGCAGAGTCTAGGGGAAGAAGAATGGAAAGAGGAAAGAGCTTGGGATATCGCAGTAAATCAAGGAAAGGCAGATCCAAGTCCAGATCGGGGATAGTGTGCTGGAATTGCGGAAAGAAAGGACACCTAAAGAAAGACTGTAGATCTCGGAAGGGAAAAGAAGGAGACACACAACAACAAAACAATCATGAAGCAAATGTGACAGGTGATGTGTTACAAGATGCTTTGATTCTTTCTTTCGAAAATGTTACTGATTCTTGGGTTGTAGATTCAGGGGCTTCATTCCATGCCACACCTGATAAGAAATATTTTCATGACTATGTTCAAGGAGATCTTGGACAAGTTCGTTTGGGTGATGATAAACCCTGTAAAATTTTTGGAATGGGTAAAGTTCTTGTAAAACAACAGAATGGGAACCAATGGCTACTAAAGGGGGTAAGGCATGTTCCAGATCTGAAGAAAAATCTGATTTCAAAAGGGCAGTTAGGCAGTGAAGGTTGTGTGACAACTTTCACAGATAAAACTTGGAAGGTCACCAAAGGAGCATTGGTAATAGCAAAAGGTGAAAAGGTTGGTACATTGTATTTAAGTTACACGATATTTAATCACAACATCATGCTTAATTTCCATATGAATCGCATTACGTGTTCAGCCTTACACATGAGTGAGAAGGGAAATGAAGATTCTTCACTCAAGAAATTTGGCCATAGGATTCAAGAATATTGATTGGATTTTCGTGAGAATTGCATTTATGGAAAATAGAAGAGAGTCAGATTTCTCAGAGTTGGGAAAGAAAAGAAGAGAAAAAATTAGAGCTTGTGCATACAGATGTATGGGGACCTGCTCAGGTATCATCTCTTAGTGGCTCTCGTTATTATGTTACTTTTACTTATGATGCAACTAAAACATGGATTTACGTATCTTAATAAACCGATGTATCACTCCGTTTCAAGAAAATGGTAAGTTTTGGTTGAGATTACAGGATGAAAGAAGTTGAAGGCTCGTATCGTAAATGTGGAGGTGAATATTATGCCAGTCAGCTCGATAGGGTACCCGTTCAAAGTACCTGAATTCGCAGAGAAGATAGTTCCAAGAACACCACAAGAAAAATGAAATAAAAGGATGAACAACAATCATGGGAGTTGGTAAGGCATGAGATTGCATGCAGGATTGCCTTTACAATTTTGGGCAGATGCTGTAGATACTGCTGCTTATCTAATAAACAAAGGGCCTTCAAGTTCCTTGGATGGTGGTATTCCAGAGGAAGCATGGACAGGTAAAAAGGTAAACTACTCTTTTTTAAAGCCTTTTGGTTGTGAGGCCTTTGTCCATATTAATAAAGAAAATAGAACAAAGCTTGAGGCAAAATAAAAGAAATGTACCTTTATTGGATATGGTGCTAATGATTTTGGTTATCGCTTATATGATTATGAAAATCACAAAATCATTAGGAGCAGAGATGTAATATTCAATGAAAAGGTCTTGTATAAGAATCCGTTGTAGGAAAAGAAACAGGAAAAAGAAAGCAAGGAATACACGGTACTTGATGAGATAACTAAAAAAGTAAAGGTGCCTGAAAATAATAATAATCAACAACCACATCAACAGCAACCACCACAACAGCAACAGGCACCTCAAACACCTGAGAGTGGTGTTAGAAGATCTACCAGGATAATTAGACCCCCTGAATGATACTCTCCTTAATTATACTATTTATTGTTGATTGATTCTGGTGAACCTGAATATTATGAAGAAGCAATGCAGGTTGAAAGCGGGAAGAAGTGGGAGCTCGCCATGGAAGAAGAGATGGAATCCTTAATGCATAACCAGACTTGGGACTTAGTCAGGTTTCCTGCAGGTAAAACTACATTGCAGAATAAATGGGTTTACAGGCTGAAGGAAGAAGATGGAGGAAAACAAATGTACAAAGCTAGACTTGTGGTGAAGGGGTTTGCACAGAATAAAGGTATTGATTTTGATGAAATATTTTCTCCTGTTGTTAAAATGAATTCAATCAGAACTATTTTAAGACTTGTAGTAGCGGAAGATTTACATCTTGAAGAGTTATATGTAAAGACAACATTTTTCCATGGATATTTGAAGGAAGAGATATACATGCAACAAACAGAAGGATATGAGGTAAAAGGGAAAGAAAAATTCGTGTACAGGTTAAAGAAGAGCTTGTATGGTTTAAAACAGGCTCCAAGGTAGTGGTATGTAAAATTTGACAAGTTCATGTCTGAACAAGGTTATACTAGATGTCACTCTGATTATTTTTTTTATCTAAAAAGGAAAAATGATGGCAGCTATATTATATTGTTATTGTATGTAGATGACATGCTTGTTGCAGGGTCTAACATGCACAAAATAAATGTGCTCAAAAGAAAATTGGAAAATTCATTTGCAATGAAGGATTTGGGAGCTACATAACAAATCCTTGGTATGAGGATAACTAGAGACAGGAAAAATTGCAAATTAAAATTGTCTCAGAATAAGTACATAGAGAAGGTGTTGAAAAGATTTAATATGCAGAATGCAAAACTAGTTAGTACACCTTTTGCTAGCCATTTAACACTTAGTAAGCAGATGTGCCCAAAGACCCAAGAAGACATGGATTATATGTCTAAAGTTCCATATGCATCAGCAGTTGGAAGCTTAATGTATGCAATGGCCTGCACAAGGCCTGATATTGCACATGCAAAGTGGGGAGCAGCAAGGTGCACATGAACAATCCAGGAAAAGAACATTGGATGGCAGTGAAATGGATTCTCAGATATTTGAGAGGAACCACAAATAAAGAATTATGATTTGGTGGTTCAAACATTGCTCTACAGGGATATGTTGATGCAGATATGACAAGTGACAGAGACAACAGGAGGAGCACTATAGGATATGCATTTACTGTAGGTGGAATAGCTGTTAGTTGGATTTCAAAAATCCAAAGTATTGTTGCACTTTCAACAACAGAAGCAAAGTATGTTGCTACTACAAAGGCTAGTAAAGAAATTATTTTGTTACAAAGGTTTATGGATGAATTGGGTAAGAAGCATGATATGGGCACTTTATATAGTGATAGCCAAAGTGCCATTCATATTGCAAAGAACTCAGCATTTCATTCCAGGACTAAACACATACTGCTCAAGTACCATTTCATACGGTCAATATTCGAAGATGAACAGTTGAAGCTAGAAAAGATACACACTAGCTAGAATCCTGCAGATATGCTAACAAAAGTTGTAACCAGGGAGAAACTGAGAATATGCTCAGTTTCAATTGGTCTTCAAGGATGAAGATGAAGATTAAAAATAGCCAGGTCCAAGGAGGAGTCATTTTCCAACAAATGAAGCAGCGATGGAGTTGCTACAATCAATCTCCAAGTGGGAGATTGTTGTCCGGAGCCTCGATTATCTTGTTTACTTTGTATCACAGCATTGGACCCCTATACCTTCAAAGGGGCGGCAACGCCACCCATAATTAATCACTGTCATGGGGCCAATAGGGCCGCGATACACTCTTCTACCCGACCTGGCGAAGCCCGGGCAAAGCGTCTTAAGCTAAAAACAGACAAAATTTCCTCGTACAAGAATATTAATTTCCGAAGTGAATCGGGCCGTTCATTAGGCAAATGATCCGAGCCAGTAAGTTATGTTTAGATTAGGGTTTTTTGCCCTAGAAGGCAACCCCCTTGTATATATGAGGGCATTGTATTGTGGCTGTGTATTGTATGTGTATTCTCGAAGCGAGAAACAAAGAGGGAGACTGTGAGAGAGAACAGAGGATATTATAGCAGATCTGCTGTAGGTTTTGTCTCTTCAATTTTTTGCTAGATAATAGAAAGGAAGGACTGGTTGTTCGGGGTGGACGTAGCCCAAACTGGGTGAACCACGTATATCTGTGTCTCTCTGGTTTTATGTGTTTTGTGTGCTTGTATTTTCCGCATATTTTATGTGTTTCATTGCTCCATAATATTTAATTAACAATCGGTATCGAGCCGAAGGCATATTTGGTCGATAAACTTATATGAAAGAATAGTTCTCGGTTCGAGTGGGAGCAATGTCGGGCGATGGTAAGTTTTCGAGAAATTTAACGGCCAAAACTTCCGCCGGTGGAAGATGCAGATGGAAGATTATCTTTATCGTAAACATCTATACTCACCATTAAACGAAATGAAGTCGGGCAGCCATGACGTACGCGGAATGGAACATTCTTGATAGAAAGGAACTCGAAACAATATGGTTGTGCCTTGCAGTGTCAGTCGCCTTCAATATTTCGAAGGAAACAACAACAAAGGGTTTGATGCAGATGTTGGCGAAACTATATGAAAAACACTCAACATCAAACAAGGTATTTCTTATGAAACAATTATTTAATATGAATATGTCGGAAGGTGGATCTGTTGCAGACAATTTAAATGATTGTAATACAGTTACGAGTCAGTTAAGTTTTGTAGGGGTAAAATTTGATGATGAAGTTAGAGCTCTGTTATTCTTGTGCTCATTTCTAGAGAGTTGGAATGGTTTAGTAATGGCCATTAGTAACTCTGTCTTTGGATCTAGTACTTTAAAGTTCGATGATGTTTTCGGTGCTATCCTTAGCGAGGAAATGTGACGGAAAAGCTCCGGTGAGACGTCGGGTAATGCTTTGAGTGTAGAGTCTAGGGGAAGAAGAATGAAAAGAGGAAAGAGCTCAGGATATCGAAGTAAATCAAGGAAAGGTATATCCAAGTCCATATCGGGGATAGTGTGCTGGAAATGCAGAAAGAAAGGACACCTAAAGAAAGACTGTAGATCTCGGAAGGGAAAAGAAGGAGACACATAGCGCAAGAATGTTGGGAAAAATATTGAGAGGGGGGGGGGGGCGGGGTGAATCACTATTTAGGACTTAATCAAAACTTTTTACTTTTCCATTCACTAAAACCCATACGCTACTTTGCTAAAGCTAACTAGTGTATACACGCGGATATCCTTCATAAAACTCGCGTATACACAGAGATCTTGTTATGCCATTAATTCTTCACTTAGATCTATGCATCATTCATTCATCAGATTTTTAGTTAGTAGTAAGCATGTGCAGTAATAGCAGAATAAACCATCACACATAAGAAACACACATGAACACTAGGATTTAAGGTGGAAACCCAAGTCGGGAGAAAACCACCGCTGCCGTTGTCTTAGCCTTCAATATTTTATTATGAAGAAAAAATCTTACAACCATGTAACGTTGCATCACATACCAACACGCAGTACTCCACCGTAGAAGGCTACAACCTCTCTCTGTTTACCAGCTTCTCCGGAAGGGAGCTACAACCCCTCGCTCTCGTTACCAGCCTCTCCTTCGGAAGGGAGATACAACCCCGTTCGTCACCAACTTCACTCCTCCGGAAGGGAGCTACAACCCCCTGACTGAAGGCTACAACCCTCAGCACCACCATGGACCACGTTTCATCAATTTTCATACTAGATTCAACAGCTTCCATACAACACAACTTGTAGGACACTTTTCATCATATTTTCAGACTGGACCCACTCCACACATTTAAGCTCAATCATACATCAAACTGAAACTTATACCCTTATCAATTCATTCAATGAATCATCAATCAATCAATCAACAACTTGATCTTTTCTCAACATAGTCAGCAACATAATAAATATTCAGAAAACCCAGATCTGTATGAATACATCATAAACAGATATCAGTAATACAGCAGAACAGATTAGACATTTCATACAACATACTTCAGCAAACCCTAGTTTTCATACGCGCTTTCCTTTCACTAATCTTGCGTATATACGCGCTTTCATGCATATAAACCCGCGTATACATCTGCACATACTTCAGAACTAGTTTCACATTCCATACGCGCTTTCGCTGAATTCAACCCGCGTATATACGCGCTTTCTATGCTGCAAACTAGCGTATAGATCTTCAAAGATTATAGGGCATAATACTTCTTTAGATCAGATTTACAGTTTAGATTTTACCCTTTACTTCAGATACATGATCTCCTCATCTCAGATCTAAATATTCCATAAACAGATCTAGAAGATACAAATACATTTCAGATCTAGAGATCCCTCTTCATCATTTTCTTCATAGGTGCATCATAGATTCAGATCTATCATCAAACTGTTACCCTTTCCATTCAGACATACTTCAAAGTGAAGTACCCATTCAAACCCAGACTCATGCACCCACTTTGCACAATTAATTTCTTCTCCTTATAGATATTTAGCCTTTGTCAATACCATGAACCAAAACCACATCACTTCCGATGGTATTCCTGGATGGGATCTCATAGACAATTCAGTGCTCAATACAATGGGTCAATACCATGGTAGTAACCCCTGGTTTTACACATTTAGAGCGCAATTGATCATACGTGACGAAGTACGCATGCCGTGTGCATACGCGCTTTCTCCTTGGACAAACCCGCGTATGCCTTTAACACACCTTTTTTTCATCATTATTCTTGCAATATACCGATATTTCTTCTTCTCGCAACTTCGTACTACTTTCAGGACATCGTATTTACATAATTACATAAAATTATCAAGCATCAAGAACAACTTCATTAAGTAGGTTTCATCATCTTCATCAAGTGGGTTGCCACCGCGGCCAACACTCTACATCATATTGCCAACAATCTCCCCCCTTTGGACTTGATGTGAAACCACGATGGTGTTTGATCACTACAACAGATAGATACATTGATTATAACCGTATGTAGTAACCATGTTACTTCCCCCCTTTGACAAACACCATGTTACTCTCCCCCTTTGACATCAAGGGCAAAGGGCGGATCAACACCAACACAAGGTTTTTCTCCTCATGTCGAAAGAAGAGCGCTGTAGATCTGATGTGCATTGAAGTTACCATGTTCCCCCTGAGTTCATGTTGAATGTTCAAACATATTTTTCAATGAATTACATGACTCTTTGACCTTCCTATCACCAAGGACTCATACTTACATCAAAGATCCAACCAATTGGATTTACATCTGAGACTCAAATACCCAACCAAGAGGGTTTACATATTTTGACTCAACTGCCCAACAAAGTGGGCTTACAAATTTGACTCTACTACCCAACCAAGTGGGTTTACAGATTTGAACAAGTCCTTACATGACTAAATATTACAATTTTACATCATAGGTCTCATCATGACCTTTTCATCAAATTACAAATATGACCTTTTATGACCACTACCAAAAAGACCTCAAGAAAGATCATATTTCAGAATCATCATAATGCCAACAATGCATTACATTCAGAAATGTTAATGCTCCCCCTGAAACTGTGCATCTAATGCATCCTTTCGATATGACCAAAACTCATCCTTAGCTTGTGCAACCTGAACACTTTCAATAGCCAAATCATCAAGGCATCTTTATCAAGAAACATCTGAGAATGAAACAGAATTATGAGTACTGGAACACCACCAGAGATACCAAAAAATACTGCAGCTCTGCTGAAGAATGTTGAATCAGAGAAATTTGTCAGCAACCACCCATACACTTTTCGCTGTATGAACTCGCGTATATACGCGACTGTAGTTTAGGAAATCCGCGTATCCATTTTAATCTTCTGATTTTGAGCAAATCTGATCTCCTGAAAAGGCAGAGATAACTTCCAGCTTCTGTCTGAGATATTTTGAATGCTTCCCTAGAATATATGAGAGAAGAACAAATAGGACAATGTAGCTATGTTCAAAAGTGTCATCCAGTAGTTGTAGCATAAGCACATTAGTAACCAAGCCTTCAAGCTCTTCATATTCTTCCCAAGAGGAATTATCATTCCAGAACAACTTCTTCAATAGACAACACGTGTCAAAAAATCATCCAAGTGATCTCATATCACCAAAATCTTCAAGATTTACATCATGATGCAACATGTGATGGAATTATGTATAAAAGGTCAGAGCCATAGCAACAAACTCTACATGATCTATTCATATCTCTGAATCATAAGACTTCCATCTCATCCATAAAACAAAATACTCTTCATCAGAAAGTAATCAGGGCTTATCCATAACCTCATCATAAGAAGCCATGTATCATATCATCATCATTTGAGCATGCATAAGCAAATACAATGCCAACCATGCAATCATTAGCAGTTAGATTGATGCTCCCCCTGAACCTATGCCCCGATCTCGCCCTCATACAAATTTTTCATCATTAAGGTGCATACGCGACCGTATCCTCCGTAACTCGTCTATATACGTGATTTCCAGTCTACCGAACCCACGTATGGAAAGTGAAACATTGAAAATTTCACATTCCTTCATTCCCCCCGAAGTTGCACCACCTCGTACCGTCTTCTTCACATCGTACGTTCGTCGTAAACACACATAAACTTAATAACCAAAACCAACCATGTGAATCATCATACATTTCTCCCCCCGTGATGACACATTCATAACATTCATAATGTATTCTGCATCATTCATGCAACCATTATTAGAAATAAGCTTTAGAAGCGGATGACTACAGTAGGGTCAATATTCCCTACGTTTTTGACCGGTCTTCCTTCTTTTTCTAGCTTTGCTTGAAATTTCTTATCGTGTGCTAGAAATTGTCCAATTTCTCAGATCTGTTCATCCTGCATTATTTTTCCACATGTCCATAATTGTTACAAGAATAACATCTTATGTGACCAGAAAAGTAAGCATAAGGATCATACTGTGTTCTTCTATTCTTTCTTCTATTGCAATCAGCTACTTTATGACCAAACTTGTTGCATGAAAAATAATCTCCCTTAAAGAAACCAGAGTACCTTTCTGTATAGCATCTGTTTGTTTGTGACTGAAACAATCTGCTTCTGCAATTTTCTGCAACATGCCCATAATTATGACATTTAGAGCATTCAAAATTATTGAATCATTTCCTTTGAGTGTTCATGACTGTCGGTTGAATTCTTGTTTCTTTCAACTCTTCAGGTTTTGCATTGACATCCTTTGAGTCTTTAGCACTTCCTTGTGAACTAGATTCTCCTTTAACAGTTTCATGAAAACCAAGACCAAGTTTAATAGCAGGAGATCTTTCATTACTAAGAATATTGTCTAGAATCTTATTACTATCTTGAAACCTCAAGAGTTTATCCTTTTCTTCCAATTTACCTTTGATAATGTTTACCTCAACCTCCAATTTTTGGCATTCCTTCTTCATGCTTTCTTCGACCCTTTTTCCTTCCTCTACTTGATCATTTAATTTTAAAATTTCTTCCTTCAACCAATTTTCTTGTTCTTCACATGTTTTAGCAGTTCTTCATTCTTCTTATTTGATTTTTCCAGATCTTCTTTGAGAGAGATGACTTATGCTTCAAGTCTTTCCTTTTCAAATGGTAGGGGTTCTTCATTCTTCTTATTTTATTTTTCCAGATCTTCTTTCAGAGAGATGATTTCTGCTTCAAGTATTTCACTTCGATTGGTTGCATAAACATACAAATTTTGATACTTGTCTATCTGTCCATTCAGTATTTCTTTCTGATCATTCATTCTAGAGATCATATCTTTATAGATAGATTCTCTCTTATGAAATTGATTCCAATCATTGCTTTCATCATTGATCTTGAGATTTGCTTCTAGACTTATACTATTACTTTCACTATCTTCACCATTGCATGCAAAAGAAGGTGAATCACAAGAACAACAATCAATACATGTTTCCTCTTCTTCATTTTCTACTGCACATGTTTTCTGAGGTATCTCCTTTTGAGTAGCCTTCTTCTTTTTCTTCCTTGCCATGAGCACTTTCAGATCTTGGTCAAAATCTTCGTCATCCTCATCATTATCTTAATTTGTATAATAACTCTTTCTCTTTTCAAATTTTTTCCCTTTATCATGATTTTATTCATAAGGACATTTAGCGGCATAATGAACAACTCTCCCACAAGTAAAACACTTGAAGGTTAGCTTACCTTTGAATCTTCCAGCACCTGTTTGGAGTCTTCTTACAAAATTTGCTTCTTCTTCTTCTGATATATAACTTGATTCCTTGACAACTTCCTTTTCTTTTCCTTTTGCACACACCTTAAAAGCAACTTCTTTGATTTGGGAGGGACCTCCTTGTCTAATTTCATAAGCAGTCAGAATACCATGTAGTTGAACAATATTAAGAGTTTTCAGATCTTGCCTTTCTTCAATAGCTGAAACTTCTGACTCAAATTTTGAAGTTAAAGATCTTAAGACTTTTTCCACCAGAGTAGTTTCGATTATGGTTTCACCCAAACTTCTCATACGATTTACAATATCAACCTAGACGATAAAAGGAAACTCTGGCACATTTCAATATGCATCCTTAAATTTTCATTCAATTTCGTGAGTTTGGAGTTTTTCACTTTTTACCTTTGTATCTCCTTCATAGCTTAGAATGATTTTGTCCCATATTTCTTTTGCTTAATTTAGTTGCATCACTTTAGCAAATTCTGGTTCAGACATGCTTCCTAATAAGACATTGACGGCTTTGGCATTGATTTCATATTTCTTCCTTTCTGTTGCATCAGTAGGAATACTTGTCTGATACTGATAACCTCCTTCCACGATTTCCCATACTTCTGCACCAAGACTTTGCATATATGATTTTGTTCGTATCTTCCAGAATAATAGATTATTTCCATTAAATAGAGGTGGCCTTATAGACATTACCCCTTCATGACTTCCCATTTCGACGGATCTCCTTCAAGCGATCAAGCTTCTGCAGAAGGACCTACTCTGAAACCAATTGTTGGGAAAAATACTGAGAGGGGGGGGGGGTGAATCAGGATTTAGGACTTACTCAAACTTTTACTTTTTCATTCTCTAAAAGCGCATACGCTACTTTGCTAAAGCCAACTAGCGTATACACGTGGATATCCTTCATAAAACTCACGTATATACAGAGATCTTATTATGCCATTAATTCTTTACTTAGATCTATGCAACATTCATTCATCGTATACATTTAATAGTAAGCATGCGTAAGTCACTGCACAAACCATCACACATACAACACACATGAACACTCGTGATTTTAGGTGGAAACCCATGCCGGAGAAAACCACAATCGTCGTTGTCTCACCTTTCAATATTTTATTATAGAGAAAACATCTTACAACCATGTATTGGCGCAGTACTCATACCAAAGACGTTAGCACCCACCGTTATAAGGCTAAAACCTTCTCTCGTTTACCAGCCTTCCGGAAGGGAGCTACGACCCCCGCTTCCGTTTACTAGCCTCTCCTGAAAGGGAGCTACTCCCCCTGCTCTCGTTTACCAGCTACCACTGGAAGGGAGCTACAACCCCCTCACTGAAGGCTTCGACCCTCAGCACCACCATGGACCATGTTTCATCAATTTTCATACTGGATCCAACAACTTCCACACAACATACCTTGTAGGCCACTTTTCATCAGATTTTCAGACTAGACCCACTCCACACATTTAAGCTCAACATTCATCAAACTGAAACTTATAACCCCATCAATTCATTCATTGAATCATCAACCAATCAACCATCAACTTGATCTTTAATCAACAGCATAATCAACATTCAAACAACCTCTTGGGATTCTGTGAATACACTAATGATGATAGCAGAGAAACAATGAATCAGCTTCCTTGCATATTTACTACCACAATACTTCAGCAAACTCTGGTTTTTACACGCGTTTCCTTTCACCGATCCTCGCGTATATATGCGTTTTCATGCATATAAACCCTCGCGGACACATTCCGCTCACATTTTAACCAGTTTCATATTCCTCCATACGCGTCACTTAATTCAACCCACGGATATACGCAAGCGTTTAAGGTCAAAACCAGTGTATAGATCTTCAAAGATTATAGCGCAGCATACCTTCGCATCAGACTTACGTCGCATTTTACCCTTGACTTCAAATACATGTTCGTATCTCGCATCTAAACATTCCACAAACAGATTCAGAAGACACAAATACATTTCAGATCTAGAGATCCCTCTTCATCATTTTCTTCATAGGTGCATCATAGATTCAAATCTATCATCAAACTGTTACCCTTTCCATTCAGACACACCTCAGAGTGAAGTATCCATTCAAACCTAGACTCATGCACACTTTGCACAATTAATTTCTTCTCTTTATATAGATTTAGCCTTTGTCAATACCATGAGCCAAAACCACATCACTTCTAATGGTATTCTTGGACGGGATCTCATAGACAATCCAGCACTCAATACAATGGGTCAATACCATGGTAGTAACACCTGCTTTTACACATTTAGAGCGCAATTGATCATACGCGACTTGGTATGTAATTTTCCACGTGCATACGCGCCTTCTCCTTGACAAACCCACGTATGCCTTGTAACACACCTTTTTCATTATTATTCTTGCACATACTGATATTTCTTTCTTCTACAACTTCTGTACTACTTGTAGAACATCAGATTTACATCATTAATAAACTTATCAAGCATCAAGAACAACTTCATTAAGTAGGTTTCCATCATCTTCATCAAGTGGGTTGCCTCTATTACTGCACTTCGCATCTCATTTGCCAACAAAGAAAACAATCATGAAGTGAATGTGACAGGTGATGTGTTACAAGATGCTTTGATTCATTCTTTCCAAAATGTTACTAATTCTTAGGTTGTAGATTCATGGGCTTCATTCCATGCCACACCTGATAAGAATTATTTTCATGACTATGTTCAAGGAGATTTTGGACAAGTTCGTTTGTGTGATGATAAACCCTATAAAATTGTTGGAATGGGTAAACTTCGTAAAACAACGGGATCGGAAACCAATGGCTACTAAAGGAGGTAAGGTACAAGTTCCGTATCCAAGGAAAATTTGATTTCGAACAAGGAAGAAGTAGAAGTTGTGTGACAATTTTCACAGATAAAACTTGGAAGGTCACCAAAGGAGCCCTGGTAATAGCAAAAGGTGAAAAGGTTGGTACATTGTATTTATTCAATGGTATTTCTAACTCTGTTAATGCTTTAAATTCCAAAGGAGAAGATGCAACATTATGGCATCATAGACACATGAGTGAGAAGGGGATGAAGATTCTTCACTCAAGAAATTTGTTGCCAGGTTTGAAGAATGTTGATTTGGATTTCTGTGAAGATTGCATTTATGGATACTGTAATAGAGTCGATTTCTCTATAGTTGGGAAACAAAAGAAGAGAGAAAATGGAGCTCAGTGCATAGTGTATAGATCTCGTCTAACACATCTCGCTCTCGTTATTATGTTACTTTTATTGATGATGCAACTAGAAAAACTTGGATTTATTGTATTCAGAATAAATTTGATGTATTTGATACTTTCAAGAAATGGAAAGTTTTGGTTGAGATTGAGACAGGAAAGAAATTGAAGTGTCTCAGATCAGACAATGGAGGTGAATATTACAGCAAAGAGTTTGATAAGTATTATTCAAAGCATGGAATTCACAGAGAGAAGATAGTTCCAAGAACACCACAAGAGAATGGTGTGTCAGAAAGGATGAAAAGAACAATCATGGAGTGTGCAAGGTGCATGAGATTGCATGTAGGATTGCTTTTAAAATTTTGGGCAGATGCTGTAAATACTGTTTTTTATCTAATAAACAGAGGGCCTTCAAGTTCCTTGGATGGTGGTATTCTAGAGGAATCATGGACAGGAAAAAAGGTAAAATACTCTTTTTTAAAGCCTTTTTTCTATGAGGCCTTTGTCCACATTAATAAAGAAAATAGAACAAAGCTTGGGAAAAAATCAAAGAAATGTACCTTTATTGGATATGGTGTTAATGATTTTGGTTATCACTTATATGATTATGAAAATCACAAAATCATTAGGATCAGAGATGTAATATTCAATGAAAAGGTCTTGTATAAGAACGTACCGCAGGGAAAGAAACAAGGAAAATAGAGCAAGGAATACACGGTTCTTGATGAGATAACTTAAAAAGTAAAAGGTGTCCTCGAGAAATAATAATAATCAACAACCACAATAGCAGCAACCACCACAACATCAACAGGCACCTCAAACACCTGAAAGTGGTGTTATAAGATCTACCAGGATAAGTAGACCCCCTAAACGATACTCTCCTTCATTATATTATTTATTGCTGACTAATTCTAGTGAACTTGAATGTTATGAAGAAGCAATGCAGGTTGAAAGAAGGAAGAAGTGGGAGCTAGCCATGGAAGAAGAGATGGACTCCTTAATGCATAACCAGATTTGGGACTTAGTCAGGTTGCTAGCAGGTAAAACAACATTGCAGAATAAATGGGTTTACAGGCTGAAGGAAGAAGATGGAGGAAAACAGAGGTACAAAGCTAGAATTGTGGTGAAGGGATTTACACAGAAGAAAGGTATTGATTTTGATGAAATATTTTCTATTTTTGTTAAGATGAATTCAATTAGAACTATTTTAAGTCTTGTACCAGCAGAAGATTTTCATCTTGAACAGTTATATGTAAAGACAACATTTCTCCATGGAGATTTGAAGGAAGAGATATATATGTAGCAACCAGAAGGATATGAGGTCAAAGGGAAGGAAAAATTAATTTGCAAGTTAAAGAAGAGCTTGTATGGCTTAAAATAGGCTCCAAGGCAGTGGTATCTAAAATTTGACAAGTTTATGTCTTAACAAGGTTATATTAGATGTTTCCTGATCACTGTGTTTATATAAAAAGGAAAATGATGGAAGCTATATTATATTGTTATTGTAATGTAGATGACATGCTTGTTGGGTGGTCTAACATGTGAAATAAATTTTCTCAAAAGAAAATTACAAATTCGCTTTGTTTAAGGATTTGGGAGTCATAAATAAATCCTTAGTATGAGAATAACTAGGACAGGAAAAATCATAAATTCACATTGTCTTAGAATCAATACATACAAAAGGTGTTGGAAAGATTTAATATGCAGAATGCAAAACCAATTAGTACACCTTTAGCTAGCCATTTCAAACTTATTAAGGAGATGTGCCCCAAGACCCAAGAAGAAATGGATTATATCTCTAAAGTTACATATGCATAAGCAATTGGAAGCTTAATGTATGCAATGGCCTGCACAAGGCCTAATATTTCACATGCAATGGGAGTTGTAGAATGTACATGAAAAATCCAGGAAAATAACATTGGATGGTAGTGAAATGGATTCTCGAGTATTTTAGAGGTACCACAAATCAAGCATTATGCTTTGGTGGTTCAAACATTGCTCACAATATATGTTGATGCGTATATGGCAGGTGACAAGAGATAATATGAGACACTATTACAACATATGTATTTACTATAGGTGGAACAACCGTTATTCGGGTTCAAACCAAAGTGTTGTTGCACTTTCAACAATGGGGCCTTTCTAGGAAAGGTCGCTATTGCATATACAGAAAGAAATGATTTGGTTACAAAGGTTTATGGATGAATTGGGTAAGAAGCATGATATGGGCACACTATACAGTGATAGCCAAAGTGCTATTTATCTTGCAAAGAACTCATCATTTCATTCCAGGACTAAACACATACATCTCAAGTACCATTTCATATGGTTAGTATTGGAAGATGGAGAGATGAAGCTGGAAAAGATACACGCTAGCCAGAATCCTGCAGATATGCTAACAAAAGTTGTAACCAGGGAGAAACTGAGAATGTGCTCAGTTTCAATTGGTCTTCAAGGATGACGATGAAGATGAGGAATAGCTAGGTCCAAAGAGGAGTCATTGTCCAGTAAATGAAGCAGCGATGGAGTTGCTACAATCAGTCTCCAAGTCGGAGATTGTTGGGTCTAGAGCCTGATTATCTTGTTTACTTTGTATGACAGCATTGGACCCCTATACCTTCGAAGGGGCGGCAACGCAGCTCGTAATTAATCACTTCCGTGGGGGGTCCATGGGGGGGCCGGCAACAATTTTCGGAGCCCCCCTTTGGCGGGGGTTTCGGGGGCAGCGCCCTCGAAGCTAAAAACGGATGTAAAATTGCATTGTAAAAGTATAGTAATTTCTAGTCAATCTGGGTCATTCTTTAGGCAAATGATATGACGGTAGAATTTATGTTTAGATTAGGGTTTTTTTTCCCTCAAAGGAAACCCCCTCCTATATATAAGCGTATTGTATTGCGGCAGTGTAGTATGTGTGTATTCTCGGAGCGAGAAACAAATAGGGAGACTGTGAGAGAGAACAGAGGATATTACAACAGATCTGATGTAGGTTTTGTCTCTTCATTTTTGCTAGATAATAGAAAGGAAGGACTGGCTATTCGGGGTGGACATAGCCCAAACTGGGTGAACCACGCATATCTGTGTCTCTCTGGTTTTATGTGTTTTGTGTGCTTGTATTTTTCCACATATTTTATTTGTTTCATTGCTCCATAATATATAATTTTCTAACAACTGTTATCAGAGCCGAAGGTATATTTGGCTGATAAACTCGCAGGAAAGAAGGGTTCCTGGTTCGAGTGGGAGTAATGGCAGATGATGGTAAGTTTAGGGTCGAGAAATTTAACGGCCAAAACTTCCTACTGTGGAAGATGCAGATGGAAGATTATCTGTATCATAAATATCTATACCTACCATTGAGAAGAAAACACCTGAAAAGTGGTGTTAGAAGATCTACCAGGATAAGTAGACCGCCTGAACGATACTCTCTTTCATTATACTATTTATTGTTGACTGATTCTGGTGAACATGAATGTTATGAAGAAGAAATATAGGTTGAAAGCAGGAAGAAGTGGGAGCTAGCCATGGAAGAAGAGATGGACTCCTTAATGCATAACCAAACTTGGGACTTAGTCAAGTTGCTTACAAGTAAAGCTACATTGCAGAATAAATGGGTTTACAGGCTGAAGTAAGAAGATGGAGGAAAACAGAGGTACAAAGCTAGACTTGTGGTGAAGGGGTTTGCATAGAAGAAAGGTATTTATTTTGATGAAATATTTTCTCATGTTGTTAAAATTAATTCAATTAGAACTATTTTAAGTCTTGTAGCAGCGGAATATTTACATCTTGAACAGTTAATTGTAAAGACAACATTTCTCCATGGAGATTTGGAGGAAGAGATATACATGTAGAAACCAGAAGGATATGAGGTAAAAGGGAAAGAAAAATTGGTGTGCAGGTTAAAGAAGAGCTTGTATGGTTTAAACCAGGCTCCAAGGCAATGGTATCTAAAATTTGACAAGTTCATGTTTGAACAAGGTTATACTAGATGTCACTCTAATCATTGTTTTTATCTAAAAAGGAAAAATGATGGCAACTATAATATATTGTTATTGTATGTAGATGACATGCTTGTTGCAGGGTCTAACAAGTAGGAAATAAATGTGCTGAAAATAAAATTGGCAAATTCATTTGTAATGAAGGATTTGGGAGCTGCAAAATAAATCCTTGGTATGAGTATAACTAGAGACAGGAAAAATCGCAAATTAACATTGTCTCAAAATGAGTACATATCTCAGAATGAGTACATAGAGAAGGTGTTGAAAAGATTTAATATGCAGAATGCAAAACCAGTAAGTACACCTTTTTCTAGCCATTTGAAACTTAGTAAGGAGATGTGCCCAAAGACCCAAGAAGACATGGATTATATGTCTAAAGTTCCATATGAATTAGCAGTTGGAAGCTTAATGTATGCAATGGGCTGCACAAGGCCTGATATTGCACATGTAGTGGGAGTTGTAAGCAGGTACATGAACAATATAGGAAAAGAACATTGGATGGCAGTAAAATGGATTCTTCGATATTTGGGAGGTACCAAAAATCAAGCATTATTCTTTGGTAGTTCAAACATTGCTCTATAGGGATATGTTGATGCAAATATGGCAGGTGACAGAGATAAGAGGAGGAGTACTACAGGATATGTATTTACTGTAGGTGGAAAAACTGTTACTTGGGTTTCAAAAATCCAAAGTGTTGTTGCACTTTCAACAACAGAAGTCGAGTATGTTGCTACTATAGAGGCTAGTAAAGAAATGATTTGGTTACAAAGGTTTATGGATGAATTGGGTAAGAAGCATGATATGGGCACACTATACAGTGATATCCAAAGTGCTATTCATCTTGCAAAGAACTCAGCATTTCATTCCAGGACTAAACACATACATCTCAAGTACCATTTCATACGGTCAGTATTGGAATATGGAGAGTTGAAGATGGAAAATATACACACTAGCCAAAATCCTGCAGATATGCTAACAAAATTTGTAACCAGAGAGAAACTGAGAATGTGTTGAGTTTCAATTGGTCTTCAAGGATGACGATGAAGATGAGGAATAGCCAGGTCCAAAGAGGAGTCATTGTCTAGCAAATGAATCAGCGATGGAGTTGCTACAATCAATCTCTAAGTGGGAGATTGTTGGGTGTGGAGCCTGATTATCTTGTTTACTTTGTATCACAGCATTGGGCCCCTATACCTTCAAAGGGGTGGCAATTCTGCCCATAATTAGTCGTTGTCATGGGGGGTCCAGGGGGGGGGCAGCAGCACTTTTCGGAGCCCCCCCCTGGTGGGGGTTTCAGGGGCAGCACCCCCGAATCTAAAAATAGATGTAAAATTGCCTTGTAAAATTATAGTAATTTCTAGTCAATCTGGTCCGTTCATTAGGCAAATGATCTGACGGTAGAAGTTATGTTTATATTAGGTTTTTTTACCCTAGAAGGCAACCCCCTTGTATATATAAGGGTATTGTATTTCGGCTGTGTAGTATGTGTGTATTCTCGGAGCGAGAAACAAAGAGGGAGATTGTGAGAGAGAACAAAGGATATTACAGTAGATCTGTTGTAGGTTTTGTCTCTTCATTTTTTTTGGATAATAGAAAGGAAGGACTGGTTGTTCGGGGTGGACGTAGCCCAAACTGGGTGAACCACGTATATCCATGTCTCTCTGGTTTTATGTGTTTTGTGTGCTTGTATTTTTCCGCATATTTTATGTGTTGCATTTCTCCATAATATATAATTTTCTAACAAAAACCCTTAAGGGGTTTTTCAAAGGAGTTTGTATAGTGCTAAGATCTGAAACAGATCTATATTTTGAGCCACATATAGTAATTTTCTATAGTATAACTAATAAAACAATGTTTTAAGGGTCTTAATTATTTTATATATAGTTGCAGCATCTCATATTGAGGGATTTTGTCCATTAGAGGATTGTACTTTCTTGTTATGCATCTTATGGCTCATTTATTATGTATATTTTGCTACTTTTATAACATATGAAAGGTCTCCATATTGGCCTCTTTCTTTTAAATGAATATTTGCAATATTGTTCCAACATTTTTCACTATATTCCTGCTTTTCCCATTTGGGAATATTACAGTGGTGTCAGAGCATAATCTTAGCACAGCCTGTGCATCCTAAAAAGCCAACATGTCATCTAAAGAAGGAAAGCCTCTTACCTATAGAGAGAAGAGGTATAAAATAAGAAGACATCAAAAGTGTGATTATACAAATGATAAAGCAAATAAGGGTAAAACCCCATTATCGGGAGGAATGAAAGGGAAGGAGTTCTCAAGACTTATTTTCCAAACTATTCAGGGTGTTAAAAAAGACATCATAGAAATGAGTATGGAGAGATGTAGAAATTATCCAAAGGAGCTTGTACATGAAGAAAGCTTCAGATTTTCATGTTATGGGTGTAAGCATTCAACTATACCATCTTATCTACAACGTTGTAACATGACTAAATTATTGGCAAGAGAAGAACCAGAAGGAGAAACACCAAAGGAGGAGACTCTTGGTGACTATATCCAAGAATATGAATCTCACTCTAAAATATTCAAGTAGCATCTAAGCTTCCAAGGGTTTTTTCAAATCAAAGAAGATAGAAGACCCAACAACTACAATAGAAGAAGGGGGTGCATGTAGTAAACTTTGGGTATATTCTTTATACCTACTTTTGATGGGTCACCCAAGAGCACAACCAAGGCTTGGGTAAAGAAGATGGACACATATTTCCAGCTCCATCAAGTTTCTGAAGAGGAAGCCATTAGAGTAGTAGCACTGCATATTGAAGGTAAGGCTTATGCCTGGTGGTTATTTAAATCTTATTCATTAAGAAATGTAAATATATCTACTTATGAAAATTTCACTAGGAGGTTAGTGAAAATGTTTGATTTGAAACAATATGAAACTTCCTTGGGGGATAAAACCAAACCCAAGAAATCAGAACCTTTGCATGATTTTGAAATATCCATGAAACCAACTCCATTTCATAATAGCGTTGAAAGGGTTAAAGGTATGCAACATGATTTTCCAACGGAAAAGGCCCCACTTCAACAAGAACTTTCTTCTCAAAAGGAAGACATGAGGATTCCTTATTCAAGATGACATCAAGACAAAGGATCTCTTAACGATGAGGTATTCTCCATTGATGAGGAGGAGGAAGAGGAAGAGATGGAAAGATCCTTTAGCATTGTGATAGTAGGAGGAGATCTACTTATATTTTGAGATGATGAAGCAATTGCTTCAACTAGAAGAGCTCTTGCATCTTTGCAAGAAGTTCCAAAGTATCTTACATATGAATATCATGAACAACATGGGTCTACGTTGATAGGCAATGAGAAAAAACAATGAAGGAAATGTGTTCCAACATTGAATGCAATCTTGGGGACACACACTATGATATATCATTCTTGTGTGATCAGGAATCTTGACACCAAGGATATCTTAGGTGTACATGGGTTGACTAAATTTAAAGAAGACACTTTAGACTATGAGATCTTGCAAGAGGTAGAAGAAGATGAGAAGGAGGGCCAACATCAATTGATTGGAACATACACACCCATCCTTTTCAAGAGGTTTATGCCTAGAAGTAGGAGGATGATTTTCGTAGTGAAAGAAGGGAAAAATAAGTCCATACACATATACAACCTACTCTAAGCCTTGATGTTTCATTACATGGAGGCATTCCACTAGGGAGACCCCCTGATTGGGGAATGGACAAAGGGTTCTCCCCACATGGTCCATCATTGATATATTTGGCTCATTTTTATAGGTCAATTTGGGCACCATTCCCAATGACTTGGTTAACTTGGCATCATCTCCAGGACCAATGATCAAGGGTCTATATATCCCTATCATTTCAGTTGCTACATGCCCTAGGACAAGAAACAAGAACAAATCAAGCAAGGATTTCATCAAGCAAAGGTTTCCAAGGTTTGAAGCTTATTATATAGCATATGAGAGCTCACCAACGCAGGCTCTAAGGGGCCTAAGTGAGTTTCATATGTAGGTAGCCCCATGCAAGGCTGCTCTGCAAAGCACTTCCCGACATTCACAGGTGCGTTGGTCACATTGGGAGCGAAATTCTCATTGTTCTGGAATCTCCACTTAGCCAGTGCCTTCTAGAAGAGTTCAGATGTGTCAAGCTTCGGATCCAAGTGTCCATTTGACACCTACATGACTGGAAACATGTCTTGCCTATTATTGGAAATTCATTTATTGAAAAACAACCTACATTTCATCTATAAATTGAGCACGGATCTAAGTGCTTGAGAAGGAATAATTTGAGTAGAGAAATGTTGGAAAATTTTCAATTGAGAGGTAGATTTGTATAGCTGTTGCTGGAGAGATTTATACTGTGATGAGGCTTGGGGACATTGCTGGAAGGGTCACTTCAAATTAGTCATTTCATTGTAACCTCTCCTTTTATCATCAATAAAGAGTACTACTTATTTTTCCCTATATGCATATGTATTGAATTTGATTTTCCATATTGCAAGATCTTGGGTGATGTATATGGTTTATGCTTTACTGATTTAGCTAACTAGCTTGAATAGATATCTATATTATTGCATCTTCTATTGTTTTAGTGTTATTTCTTACAGAAATCATTTCGCACAAACCGCTCGAATTTGAAGCTACAGCAGAAGCGACAGAAGGAGCCATTTGGAAGCGACTGATCAAGCAAGCCTTCAATCCTTTCTATGTATCTATTTAGAGTTAGGAAAAAATAGTCGTATAGTCTTTCACCTATTGTTCTAGACTAGAAATTGTCTAGGGAAGCATGATTTATCTATAATTCACAATTCTCTCCCAAAAAACGGGTGACTCCGCTGGGGAGAATTTCTCTTAGTTCTAGGTGTTTAAGCCTCTGATTTTCTTTTTTTATCCACCCAGTAGTTGTTACTCATCAAGATTAAATTTTTTTAAAGCCGAATTAGCAAATATAGTGAGTTAATAGTAGTATTTTTTTTTTTATGCTGCGCCCAATGCACCCTTAGACATGACACCATGCTTTGCAGAGCACTGTCTCCCTTCCTAGCCTGCATTGCAGAGCACTATCTCCCTTTGGAGACTGCGTTGACTCATGAAAACACCCAAATTCCATTGAATTTGCCTTTGCAATTTTCTTCAGTTCTTTTTCTACTGTGTTCTGAAAATTTTTCTTCTCATATTGACCAGTGACTCTATATACTTCTTCCTCCTTTGACTCAAAATTTGTTCAATGTTTGTTTAAAAAATTTTTCTTTATCATTAACAAGTTGATTTCAAAGTACTTTTTATGGTTGCATTAAGAATCATTTTCTTTTGAAATAGGAAATTTTCGTAAAATCTTCATTTCCTTGATAGGATAAATTGTTGTTGAAGTCCTCATTTTTCCTTCAAAAAAGAAATTGTTGTTTGTATTCTTCGTTTCTCGAAAGTAAAAAGCATTTGAATTGTTGATTTAGTGCACCTAGTTTCTTTTCTGCATTCATAACATTAAATAAACTGAAAAGAAAAACTTACATTTGCATGTAGAATAATGTGTGTTTTGCAAAAGGAACATTAGTAAATCTGAATTTAGTTTTTGCTCATTGATTTGTTTTGTTCATTGATTTGTTTTCTCACAAATTATTTGCTCTCTTCCCTTAGTAGCTAGGTTTTTTCATTGAATAAATTGTAAGTGAAAGATTGTTTATCATTCTTAGCTTGCATTTTAGGAATTTCATACACGTCATTGCGGTGAACCTTTGAAAGGAAAATTGTAAGAAATATCAACATAAAATTAATTTCAATTTACCTAACAAAGCATTGGAACCATAACGATAACATTTAGAAGGTCTAGGCTACAGACGTGTTCCAGCGTCGTAAAACATAGTAGCTATCGTTAACTTGTCTGCGATACGTTCTGAGTTTGATACCTCACTCCACGTACGTAAGTATATCATAGCTCGTATACATACTTTCTGGTATATTGGGTGGTGTTATACTACAATAAGTATAAAGGAGTGCTCTCACTGTGCGGTTTCGCATCAGATAGCGCTAATATGGACTTGGGCCTCCATGTACCTTCGAGTATATTTGGGAGGAAAACTTTAGGTTGCTATCCATCCATAGTGAACTGAGTCGGCCACCTTGTAAATTGTGATACACCAAACACAACATTTTGGGAGATTGCCTGCCCATACTTCTTGGTTCGCCAGGAGGTATTTTGCAGTTCACAATTTTTTTGGTAAACCTTTTTGCCTAGAATTTCCCTTTTATTTTTTTTTACTTGTTTTTGGTTAAAATAAATCAGTCATCATGGAAGAAAAAAATCCTTTCCCCCATCATTTGCGTAGAATAGCATTGAAACCACCCTTACCACCAGAAATTACTCTTGGTCGGTGAAGGCGACATCACTCTACTGAAACGAGTATTATTAGTACCTTGGTGAAGCATCATCTTCCCATATACCAGAGTTGGCACAAGTTGTTTCTAAAAATATCATTTTGTCTATTGTTATCGAGACGGAGTCCTCATAGCTACCTGTGGTCACAATCCATCCAATCTATGAAGACCATACCTCCCGAACCTGACATAGTTTAACTGGAAGTTGATTCAGATCCCATTGTGCTTTCGGGGGGCAGATGTTATTGGTAAAACTGGACATCATCCCCTTATATTTCAGTTTCTATATTCCCTATGTGGAGAAAATCTTGATCCCGAAGTCGAACAACCGAAAGTTGTTTCTATATTGGTCACTCCACAATATATTGTAGCCATTGAGTCTCCCATATTGTAAATTCAACCACCAAAAATATAATTTGGGCCAGACGATGAAGTTATTCCACTTGGTTTGAGTTTGATTGATGAAACATCACAAGACGAGACACCTTCAACTCCAACTCATTTTCAGTAGGAGCTTTACCTGTACGAGTCTTTTCCTCAATCACCTTCGTTTGCTTTTGTTGATCCTGTTTCACTTTCAGTTCCCGTAGATTATATAGGGTATACACTGGGTCATTTGACCATGGCTTAGATAACATCCAAGACTGAACCATATATTTCAGCTGTGACAGCACCTACGGTTGCTTCATCTTCGATGTTTTGTTGATTGAATTCACCCATGTCATCATCTAGAATCCTATTTGGTTCCTCATTTATGAGTACTAAATGGCTTGATCCTTTATTAAAATCTTTAGTGCAATATAAAGTTGATCCCATCAGTTATTCTCCTTGGTGGCCAGTGATACCAGATAAATTACCCTTGGAAATTCCAAAATTCAATGAAAACCTTGGAGAAGACCCGTCAACGCATGTTATAGCTTATCATTTATGGTGCTCATCAAAATACTTAAATGATGACTCTGTTAGACTACGTATTTTCTAGCATACACTCACTATTCCAACTGCACAATGAGGATGGTTCTTTTTCTGTGTCAACCTCGTTAAAAAATGAAACAGAGTTTTGAGGATAGTTCTTTTTTCTTGTGTTAACCTAGTTAAAAAATGAAGCAAGTTCCTATGAGGATAGTTATTTTTTCTTGTGTCAAACTCATTAAAAAATGAAAAAAGTTCCTTTGAGGAAAGTTCTTTTACTATGTCAACCTCGTTAAAAAATGAAACAGGTCATCGGCATAGTTATTTTCCTGTGTCAAGATCGTTAAAAAATGAAACAAATCCTCCCCTGTAATGGACCTTCATTCCACCCAACTATTAGTAACCAATAATCTACTTAGTTTAATGAAATGAAGCTTGGGGGGCATCTTCTCTTGCAAGGGGCATTCGAGATGTGCTTTTGTAGAGGGCATTCAAAACATTCTTACCAATTACACGCAATAGACCACTGAAGTTCAGGGGAAAAATAGGTTCAGAGATCCAAAATGCCAATGGTAACCGGTGAATGGTAAAAATGAATAGTAAAACTCTTTTTATTTAGTAATTTTATTTTTTGCAATGAGTATTTACTGCTATGACTACGGTTTTATTATATTTTTATCATGAAACAGGTATTTTTAATCCATTTGATGTTGTTTTGAATAGGTCTTACAAGTGATGAACAGATTAGTCGTGCATATTTATTTTAAGAATGATTTTACCACAAAGCATACTTTTTCTCCTTATTTTTCGATCTTTGTTAAAAATGAAAAAGGATTTGAAGTGCACTTTTATCTCTTTTTCGAGCTTCGATAACAATGAAAAAGGAACCCCTGGAGTCTTATTTTAGTTCATTTTAGATTCTGATAATGTGAAAATATTTCCGAGCACTTGTCTTTTCGAGCTCGTTAAAGTAAATGAATTGATATCTACTCAATATAAGTTTAACCCTTTTCCGGACTAAGATAGATTATTTAAGAAAAAGGAATACCCTGGTTAAACATGACCAAAGAAGTTCTCTCAGATATTATTTTACACTTTTTCGGGTCTGAGAGACAAATTTATGAAAAATTACTTATGGAGTTTTCTTTCATCCTCTTTTTCAAACTCTCTAAATATGAAAAAGGACCAAGCTATCATTGTCGTTAAGATTGTTAAAACATAAATAGCAATGAGCTTGTCGATCATGGAAAGAATCAAGTTTCATTCATTGCTAGACTTGTTAAATTATTAAATAGCGATACTTTATTCACCTAAAGGGTTGAATTATAGATCAAGTAAATGTTATCCTCCTCAAGCTTGTTAAAAAATAAAAAGGTATTGGTCGAAAAATGACTAGGGAAAATTTGGGAAAAGTGAGCAAGAATTATTTTTGGTAGCAAGTCGCTCTTGAACATGACACTTCTTTCACTCCATGTCTGTGACTATTTGGGTTAGGTAATCATCTAGATGGTTCATTCATACCTATGGTTCATCATACCTTCACTTAAATTTTGGGTCAATGCTGCCAACTCATCACAGTGTTGCCGATATGTTCAAGAGAAGTCATCCAGTGATTTAAAACTCATCCTTCTGAAATACTCACAAACCGTCATTCTCATGACTGTCATCCCTGAAAATTTCTATATCAAGTCATACCCTTCTCTCCGAAATTAGTAACTCTCATTTCATAATAAGGTGACTTCCTGTCGACAACAAATCAATATCCAGGAAGTTCACTTAGAAAAATTAGATTCCAGTACCATGAGGCTTGTTACAGCATCAAAAAGATCCTCGCTTCCCGACCTTTGACTGAAATATTTTGTTTTGTGTTCGACATAAAATCATACATTCACGCCTTACGAAATGTACTACAGTAACTTGAGGACCATTTTCATTAATGGTGGTTCTCTAGAATTTGTTAACAGCTCACATCATTAGCTGGTAATCAAACGATGTATTTCCATGTTCGACTACAAATCAGATATTCACATGGCTATACTTGTACCCGAATGATTGAGTGAACGAGATAAGAAGACCTCGGATCTATTTTCATCCATTGAGGCTGTGATTTTAGTATTTTTTTACACATCATCTTTATGGTGACCTTACATACATATTTTCATCTGATCATGGGCCTATATCTATAGGCATGTCTGCATTGGGAAACATTCCAGTGTCGATGACTTTCTGAATTATGTACATGTTATTAGATTGTTTATGTGCTGAACATGGGAATGCCTACCCTTAGAAATTATGATAAAAAGGGATATATCATGATGTAATGTATTGTAATATTGATGTAGGTGATCATTCCGCTTCATCTACAGGCTCATCATAGTGTAAAGCATCTCAATCAAATTTTTTTATTATTTGGATCTCATGCTTTAGGGGGAAATTGTTATAGGTCAATTTGGGCACCATTCCTAATGACCTGGTTAACTGGGCATCATCTCTAGGACCAATGATCAAGGGTCTATCATTCCCTATCATTTCAGTTGCTACATGCCCTAAGAGAAGAAATAAGAAAAAATCAAACAAGACTTTCATCAAGAAAAGGTTTCCAAGGTTTGAAGCTTATTATATAGCATATGAGAGCTCACCAATGCAGGCTCTAAGGGGCCTAAGTGTGTTGAATATGCAGGTAGCCCCATGCAAGGCTGCTCTGCAAAACACTTCCTGACATTCACAGGTGCGTTGGTCACATTGGGAGCGAAATTCTCATTGTTCTGAAATATCCACTTGGCCAGTGCCTTCTAGAAGAGTTCACATGTGTCAAGCTTCAGATCTAAGTGTCCATTTGACATCTACATGAATAGAAACATGTCTTGCCTATTATTGGAAAGTCATTTATTTCAAAAAAACCTACAGTTCATCTATAAATTGAGCACAAATCTAAGTGCTTGAGAAGAAAGAATTTGAATAGAGAAATGCTGGAGAATTTTCAATTGAGAGCTAGATTTGTATAGCTGCTACTGGAGAGATTTATACTGTGATGAGGCTTGGGAACATTGCTGGAAGGGTCACTTCAAATCAATCATTTGTTTATAACCTCTCCTTCTATCATCAATAAAGATTATTTCTTATTTTTCCCTATATGCATCTGTATTGACTTTGATTTTCCATATTGCAAGATCTTGGTTTATGTATATGGTTTATGCTTTACTGATTTAGCTAACTAGCTTGAATAGATATCTATATTATTTCATATTCTATTGTTTTTGTGTTCTTTCTTATAGGAAGTATTTTGCACAAAATGCTTGAATTTGAAGCTGCAATAGAAGTGACAGAAGGAGCTATTTGGAAGCGACTGATCAAGTAAGCCTTCAATCCATTCTGTGTATCTATTCCGAGTTAGGATAAAATAGTTGTATAGTCTTTCACCTATTGTTCTAGAATAGAACCTCTCTAGGGAAGCGTGATTTATCCTTAATTCAAAATTCTGGCCCAACACTCATGAAGGGGCATTGGGGGGGCATGATACAGCACTGAGAGTCTTGGGTAGACTCAAGGAGGGGGGAGACATTATCCCAACACCTTCATCATCCACTCACATTTCAGATTCTACATTGACGGAGGAGAAGCAAGGGAAGGATAGAAACCTTCCAACATATACCTTTGGCATGGGAGATGTCAAGGAGAAGGACAACCATATGAAAAATATTCTTTATGATAGATCATCAGTGTTGTCACTATGGAAGATTGATTCATATTGGAAATCCCAGTTGTTGGTGGATTATTCAAAGGATCTTTTCACATGCATGATACTTGATGAACAACTACATGAGGAGGGTTATTCATTCCAATATGAAGTCATCTACTATCATGGTAGAATATTCTTAGCTAGATCCTCCAAGCTCAAGGATAAGTTGCTACAAAGGGCACATGAAGAATTCCTTTTCAACCAAACTTATTCTATGAAGGCTCTCAACAATATAATGGAGTACTACACTTGGGAAGGCTTTAAAGTGGGATTATATCAGAATTTTCAGAGATGCATGAACCATGTGGAGATGGGAGAGATACATGACTCTATGAAGGAGTTAATTCAACCACCTCTTTCCTCTTTTGGAATGAGAGAATATAGATCTATGCACCACTCCATTTGTATGAGGAGAAATTTTGGTGAAGAATATGCTTGTGTCTCTAATGATTCATCTGATTATTACTTGCATTCTTTTACCATGTATATGCAGGCCATAGCTCCAAGAAGGAGTATTATTCCTTATAAAATTCATGGCCAACTTTGGGCTACAAACATTTCTAAACATGACCACTCCCTCGGAGGACAAAGGGAGATATTGTATCATTGTGGGTGCATTCCAAAAGCACCAAATATATCTCACACTTTCAACCATGGTGAGATGACTTGTGAAGCAAGTAAGTGGTCGAGAAACCACTTACCATATCATTATCTAATGCATTCAGGAGATATAATACGTGGTTCCACATGTGGGACTATGAACCACCTCCATTTTAACATATTTCTGTTTGTATATACTTGGTTTTGATCCCATACATTGATGATGTACTTATTCTTTTTATAGGAATTATTGAAGGGAGGATGGGAGGATTGGATGTGTAATTTGGGAGAGAGATTCTCCATGGTTCTTATGTAACATATTTTTGGGAAAGCATTGGACCATCCATGATTGCTATATTGGGTCTCTTGTGTCCTTATGTGATAAGCCATTTGGGTAACTTGATCACTTAGGAGGTGCCTCTCATGAGTATATGGGAGGATTTTTGCTATGAATTACCACTCTGGAGGTTGAGTCATTTTGTATGGATGATAGCTTGGAGATTGGATCTCCATATGGGAATAAAGGTTCCCCACATTTTCAGTTATGTCCTTACAGTTTCTTGGGGACAAGCAACACTTGGGAGGGGAGGATTGTAATATTCCTAAATTAGCCATGAGCTAGTTGGAATATTAAATGTTGTTTTGTTGCTTTGTTTGATGAATAAGAGGACAATGGAGGTCCATAATTCTCCTTAATAATGAATAAATCAATGCCAAATGTGAAATATACAAATCTTGGCAGCTTAATTAAGCACCATTGGTGTGAGAAGGGGCTGGATCACCTTTAATGGGTCAACCTTAACAAAATCAACAACGATGTCATGGGGGAGTGGTCATCAATGCGAGACAACACAATTTTAGATGGAGATGCTTTGTGTGGATGTAGTGATATTTTTGGATGTGGGATTAGGGTTTGTGAGCTCATATCTTATTTAAGGAAGAGGATGGAAGCCATTATTCATTATGTATGGGTTTATTATATTTCTAAATATATGGTCTGTTTAGACATATTTCTTTCTCTTGTTGTTTAGCTGAAATAGGGTGTTGTTTAGAACAGGGTGTTCCTGATCGGGAATCCCACCTCTTCCATTGAGAAGCTCTTGGAGGATTCTTGTACTACATTTTCCACTATCAGGCTTAAGGCCAAGCTTCATATTTCATATATAGTGCAAATCTTGTTGAGGTTTTGGTTGTTTTGGAGGCTGCAACAAGTGGAGAGTAGATCTCTAGATCTAGGCCATTTCATTGCTCATTTTCAGTGGACGAGGGTTCCTTTCCATTGGGAGGAAAATATTGAAGGCCATTGAGTATACTTTCAGATCTTGGCATCAGGCCAACAAGTTATTCATCCCTACAGTTCATTTTACTTCTTGATCTATGTCATTTCTATAGGAGGAGTTGCATGGTGGTTTAGCATACCATTTGGAGAGCTGATTTTCTAGTGAAGGGGATCTACCTTTCACTTAGAGGATCTATTGGAGGATGTTATTGTATTGAACATATCAAATCAACCACACTTTCTAGATCTATATTTTTCAGTATATCTGCAGCCTTAGAGCTTATATCTAAAACTTGTACTTGGTGTTTGGCTGAAAACCCTTAAGGGGTTCTTCAAAGGAGTTTGTATAGTTCTTAGATTTTATATAGATCTATATTTTGAGGCACATATCGGCCCTATATCTGATGTATAATCATTATTTGTAGAAGAGCTAATAAAAAAATGTTGTAAGGGTCTTCTTGCTTTTATATATAGTTGCATCACATCATATTGAGGGATTTTTTCCATTGGAGTCTTGTAACTTATTGTTATGCATCTTATGGCTTATTTCTTATGTGTATTTTTCTGCTGTTACAACATATGAAAGGTATTCATATTGGCTTCTTGCTTTTAAATGATGATTTACAATATTGTTCCAGCATTTTTCACTATATTCCTGCTTTTCCCATTCGGGAATATTACATAGTATTTACAATAATATACACATACAAATTTTCTCAACCAAAAAATAAAATGACATGATGCACGTATCAGTAACAAGGGAATCCATAGGCTCACACCTCTACCCTCAAAGTAATACCAGGATTCACTTCCTTCCTAAGAAGTCCAAAATACACTACCAAAGTCAAAGTTGCATCGAATGTCCAACGCTACAATCCCATAATGTTGTCTTCTCAGTGAATAGTTACCAAATCATCATTCCAAGCCACACTCTCAATGTACATCTGATTCCATATGGAAATGCTAATGAAAAAAAAAAAATCAACCTCGACCTTCCCTTATCTGCTACACAGTCCCTCGAGAAATTTGGTCATCCCTTCCGTGCAATCACTCACCTTCCAGGTTATACTGGAACCCCCATCCCAGGTAGTCCATCCCTTGGCAAGGTTTCGTCACATCAAAAGATACAGAAGCTAAGGAATATACCTACCTAAACCACAATACCAGTCATAGTATGCTCATGGAAATAAATGGAAACTATTGGGTACTAGTGTCCCACAATGTCCCTACTCCTAAAGTGCTTCACCAACATATTGTTGCATGTTCCAATTCCTTTTGTTGTTGCTACTAATTCTTGTAGTCGGTTTCAACCATCCCAAACTGGGCATGTTCATGTATTCGTGTACCAAGAACATAATTCCCATTACACTAAAAAAAAATTGAAATAAATTCACATAATATGTCTTTGGTAGGTTTTCAATAAGGTATGCTTGAAATTTTGTTCACTTCCTATCACAACAAGTCAAACGAGTCGTTTGATCAAATCATCATGTCTAAACATATCACATTTGGTTAGCTCAAGATATAGCCATCATGAATTGCATGAAATGACCATAAACGATAATAATAAATCACATGTAACCATCATAAGTTAGAATCATTGATCACATGCATAATAAGACTAAAATAAAATATCGATACTTATCTTTCATCGGTCCTTACTTCTGCCTTTGTTATTTGTACCCATACCAAATTAGTTGCCATACTCAAAAAACACCATTACCTTATCTTCAAATACGTATACATATACACAGTGTAAGTGTTGGGACATTTTTTTTGAAAAAGGATAAAATAGTTTTGTAAGTTGCGGGCCAGCAGATGCGAAGGGGAAAATTTGCGGATAAGTTGTGAAGGTGGCAAGTTGCAGATAGCCATTGGGAAGGTGGCGTGTTGTAGGTGGATAGTTGCAATAGTGGCAAGAGTAACTAATAGTAAAAATGAAGAAATAATCTGAGAAGCAGAATGAAAATAATAACAAAATGAGGAACGCTGGAGCGTGGCAAAGAAGCTAAGAGGAAAATAAGAAAGTATTGGCAGTGTGGAAGGAAGAGAGAGAACCAAGGAGGTAGTGGTATTGTGTTTTTGGGGTTCTGGGAATAGATCTCTATGGAGACTTTGATATCTTATGTAAATATTTGTGTTGGATGTTAGTATATATATATATATATATATATATATATAGATTGGTTTTGGTCATTGTTGTGTGAATATGGATGTGTTTCTATGTATGAAGCTTTAGAGGACTACTTAAAATTTCCTAACAATGATTTTTTATGTATCTGATCTGATTTGTATCTTCATTAAATAATGGGTAATAAGAGTTGTTTACGCATGATAAAAATGTAATTACATTAGATAATAGAGGGTAAAAGTGATATCGATACTATGGTTCTAGTTATCTTGTCCCAGTAAGTTCACAACACACCTCAGGTCAAACTCCTTGCTCTCCCTTGAGCAAGGTGAAAATGTTGGTGTTGTCCTAGACTACAGCGGGACCTTGTTAGCCTCTAAGCCTAAACCTAGGTCTTGCCCAAAACTCATTATGCTGCCAAAAAATGTTTCTGTTTCCAGGACCTGAAACTTTATCAAAGACCTAGATCATGGTATCAAGGATCTACAAGAGGTAAATTTAAAGCTAGTGGGATAATCATGTAGAACAGTTTATATCGCAACAAGCTGAGCTCTGAAATCAAAGGGAAATAAAGGTTAGGGATCATAGCTTATTATCTAAATCATCAAATGATTTGTATGAGATCTTTTGTGTTGGGTATGTGTTATATTATTTCCACAATTAGCCCCACGCGCTGTATGTTGCGTCGGGCGTAGCTGGGGGGTCACGAGGGGCGAAGCAATCCCCACCGTTGGGGTCCGGGGTAGCGCCCCGGCCAAAATTTGTTTTTTGTGTGGACCCACTCATAGGCGGATCTGCCCATGGTTTTGTGCATGGTTTTGCACATGGTTTTGGGGTTCGATGGTTTTCGGCCCCTGGTATTTTGTAGATCCGGTCAAGGGAACTACGGTTATGTTCTAATCCAGGGTTAATGGATTGGGGTTTATGTATGTTTCGGCATGTATATATATGTGTTGTAACACTAAAAGGAATATAATGAAAAATCAAGCTGGTCGTCCCGATTTGGGATCCAGGGGAAAATCTCTGTGTTTATCTGTTTTATGTTTTATGCTCTTGCTATTGTTTATTTTATGTTATAAGAATCGTGTGTAGATATTTCTGTTCAGGGTTAAAACCTACATTTGGTATCAGAGCTGTTTCGGCTTCAAGGGGATGCCTTTGTTGTTGAGGGTTTTTTGCTCGGGCCTGTGGTAGACCTTGTTCAGTGGGAGATCTGCGAGATCGATTCTTGCGGTGAAAGAAGATGGTGAGCGACGGAAAGATAGAGATCGAGAAATTTAATGGTTAGAGTTTTGAGTTGTGGAAACTCAAGATGGAGGATCTGCTGGTGGATAAAGATCAGTGGATCGCGGTAGATCCAGGTACTAAACCAACGGCAATGTCAGATGAAGACTGGAAGAAACTGGATCGGAAGGCTAAGAGCACAATACGGTTGTATGTCTCAGATTCAGTATTGTTGAATGTATCTCAGAAGTTACCAAGAAATTGGGGAAAATAGACTTGTACCAATCTATCTCTAGTGAATAAATTGTCTTACCACGGAAAAGTCACAGACAACTCGAGGATGAAGGATGGAGACTCGTGACGAGAATCGAACGCTCAACATCGTGGTGGCCGGCACTGGTCCGTTGATATTAAAATCCTTAAGGAAAGACAAGCATCAGTTTGTTGTGTTCTCTACCAGATTTGTGGGACATTCTGGTTATTGCAATAGGCAGCAATATAACTACCTTGAATTTTGATGACATTGTCTCAGCCTTGCTGTCGGAGGAAATGAGACGAAGAAATATGGAGGGTCCAAATGGAGATTCATTATCTATACAAGGAAGGTCCCAGAACAGAAAGAAGAATAAGGTTTCGAGTTGGAGATCTAAATCACTTGGAAAGTTTGTAAAGGTGTGCTGGAAAAGCAGAAAGGAAGGGCACCACAAAAAGGACTGCAGATCTAAAGCTCCTAAGAAAGGAAAGGGATCTGAGGATGCTGCTTCTGCAGAGGCAAAAACCACCTCGGATGAAGGTGGGGATGTGTATATGGCCTCTCCTCCAAATACACATGTAGATCATGCGTCATGGTTGATTGACTTGGGTGCATCCTTTCACTTCACTCCTCATAGGGAGTGGTTCCGCGAGTATGAGAAATATGATGGTGTGATGTCTTCCTAGATGACAGGAAGGCCAATCACCCGACGTGGTGCCGTCTTCAGGCTGTCGCAAGGTGGGAGTGATTAGGAACACTTTCGTGCCCGCATATTCCTACATTGGCCGTAAAATATGATTCTCGTAAGCAAGATGGATGATGCAAAAACGTTCGAGAAAGATGTCCGCAAGATGGTTCGGGGTGGGAGCACTGGCAGACAATGGTAGCGGGGAGTTCGGACCGGAACTCGTACAAGCCACAGCACTTTTATCGATGGGTGTAACAATTCTATGGTTCTTGAAAGTGAAGCGGAAAGTCTAGCTATCTCTGGAGAAAAGACGATGCTATGGCATCAAAGGCTTGGACATATTGGAGAGAAGGGCCTTCGGATACTGCATAGAAATGGTATGGTAGAAGGTATGTCTAATTGTTCTTTGGATTTCGATTTCTGTGAACATTGTGTATATGGGAAGCAAGAATTCCGGTGATTTTTCCTTCGGTGTTAAGAGGGCAAACAAGATATTAGAACTTGTGCATAGTGATGTGTTTGGACCTGTGTCAGTTCCATCACTGAGAAATTCTGTGTACTATGTTTCATTCACAGATGAATTTTAAAGGAATACATGGATATATTTCTTGAGGAAGAAATCTGAAGCTTTTGACAGATTTAAAGAATTTAAGGCTCTGGTGGAAAACTATACAGAGAAGAAGATAAAGGCACTGAGGAAAGATAATGGTGGGGAGTTCTACAAGAAGGAATTTGAAGAGTTCTGTATGAAGTGTGGTATAGCATGGCATAATACTACTCCATACACAACTCAAAGAAATAGAGTTGTAGAAAGAATGAACAGAACACTGATGGAAAGGGCAAGAAGCATGCTCAATGGTACTGGGTTATGACAAGAATTTTGGGCAGAGGCAGTGGAGATTGCATGCTATCTGGTTAACAGATCACCTTCATCAGTGTTGGAGGATAAGACTCCACATGAGCTATGGACTAGTAAGAAACCCTCTCTTTCACATCTAAGGGTATTTGGATGTGATGCATATGTACATGTTCCAAAGCAGAAAAGGACCAAGTTGGATAATAAATCTGAAAGGTGCATCTTTATTGGGTATAAGGATGGTTTAAAAGGTTACAAGATTTGGAACCTGGAAACAAGGAAGGTTGTGTACAACCAAGATGTGGTGTTTAGAGAGGTGAAAGATGTTGTTAAACATGAAATCATACCAAATGAACCTGAGAAGATAGATTTTGAGCTAAAGGAGGATGAATCGGACTCTACAACAGAAGAAGACTCAGAAGAGGAAGAGCCAAAAACTCCAGCTATGAGAAGATCAACTTGGGAAAGAAGGAAACCAGAAAGGTATAGTCCACCTACTTTTTGTTTAGGTTTTGCCTTAACTATAACTGATGATGATCCCAGAACTGTCAGGGAAGCAGTAGATTCAGAGGATGGAAAACTCTGGAAGGAGGCCATGGTTGATGAAATGGCATCCTTGCACAAAAATGAGGCATGGGATCCGTGAGTTGCCGGGTCGAAGAAGTTCATTGGGAGCAAATGGTGTTTAAGAAGAAGATGAATGGTGAAGGCAAGGTGAGGGCACAAAGTCACAGGCGAAAGGTTATTCCTTGTGTGCCGGGAATTGATTTTGGTGATATTTTTTCTCGTGTTGCCAAAGTTACTTCTATTAGATTTCTTTTATCTGCGCTGCTACATTTGATTTTGAAGTAGAACAGATGGATGTGAAGACAACATTTCTTCACAAGGATCTGGAAGAGGAGATCTACATGAAACAACTTGAAGGATTTATTTTGAAGGGGAAGAAAGAGCTGGTATGTAGGTTAAAGAAGTCTTCGTATGGGCTAAAATAGTCACCAATGATGTGGTATCAGAAATTTGATACCTATATACGGGGACTTGGCTTCACTAGAAGCAAGGAGGATCACCGTGTTTATTTTAAATTAATTGGTGACCATGTTATTTATTTGGTCTTGTATGTGGATGATATGTTGTTGATTGGAAATGACAAAGAAATTATCCAAGATTTGAAGACCCAACTATTCTCCAAATTCGACATGAAGGATCTCGTCGCAAACTATATTTTTGGGCATGTGGAAATTAAGAGAGATTGGGAAAGAGGAAGCTTTGGCTAAACCAGAGGAAGTATGTCGAGACTATATTACAGAGGTTCAATATGCAGGATCATAAATTGGTGAATATTCCTATTCCTATAGGTGTAAATTTTTCTGCTGAACAGTGTCCCAAGACACAAGAAGAAGAGAAGGATAAGTCCCGTGTTCCATATGCAAGTGCAATGGGTAGCCCGATGTATGCAATGGTATGTACTAGACTAGACATTGCACATGCAGTGGGAGTATTGAGCAGGTTTATGTCAAACCTAGGGAAGGAGCATTGGACAAATGTTGGTACGGGTTTTCGTATATTTACGTGGCACTAGTGATTATGGCTTGTGTGCTACCAGAAGACTGTGATTGGAAAGAATGTTGGACATTCATGGATTTATTGATGTATATTGGGCTAGATATCTAGATCAAAGAATATGTACAAGTGGGTATGTGTTTAACCTATCTGGAGGTGCAGTCAGTTGGATGAGTAAAAGGCAATCTATAGTGGCTCTTTCAACTATAGAGGCAGAATACATGGCAGCCACTCATGCAAAAAAGGAAGCAATTTGGTTGCAGAGATTGTGTTCAAGTATGGGGTTGGTGCAACAAGCTATAAGGATAGACTGTGGTAGCCAAAGTGCAATTTTTTTGGCTAAGAACCCTGCTTATCATTCAAAGACAAAGCACATTGATGTTAAATATCACTTTGTGAGATATATAGTTGAGGCTAAAAGGGTGTTGCTGGTAAAGGTGGACACTTTGAAGAATGTTGCAGATGCATTGACGAAGTCTGTGAACACTCAGAAGTTCTCTTGGTGTAGAGAAACAATGGGTGTTAAATAATTGGGCCAATGACTAAGCTCTCCTGTGGCCCCCTGTGGAAAGAAAAAAACAAGTGGGAGAATGTTGGGTATGTGTTATATTCTTTCACGGATTAGCCCCACGCGCCGTATGTTGCACCCGGGCGTAATGGGGTCACCAGGGGCGCGAATCTCATCGTTGTCCGGGGACGCCCCGGCCAAAATTTGTTTTTTGTGCGGACCCACTCATAGGCGGATCCGCCCCTGGTTTTGTGCACGGTGTCACACATGGCGTGGGGGTTCGGCGATTTTCAACCCCTGGCATTTTGTAGATCCGGTCAAGGGAACTACAGTTATGTTCTAATCCAGGGTTAATGGATTGGGGTTTATGTATGCTTCGGCATGTATATATATGTGTTGTAACACGAAAAGGAATATAATGAAAAATCAAGCTGGTCATCCCGATTTGGGATCCAGGGGAAAATTCTATGTTTATCTGTTTTATGTTTTATGCTCTTGCTATTGTTTATTTTCTGTTATAAGAATCGTGTGTAGATATTTCTGTTCAGGGTTAAAACCTACATTTTGGGGAAATATTCCCGAGGAGATCTACAATTGGCTGCAAAGAATCCAAGTAAAAATTTAAAGTTGGGGAATCGATTCAATCATGTCATGACTGGATCCACATAGATCTGACATCCTTGCACAGACTGGATATTGATCTAATGTGAGAAGTAAATTTTTGGGTACATTCGATTTTGGAGGGGGACATTGTATATTTTTCAACAGGAATTTATCAATCATTTTCTATATTGAATCTCTAATTAAACTGAGAGGGGGGGGGGGTGAATCAGTTTAATACATTCCTGATCTTTTAAACTTTTCAATAAACTTATTTACACCTTCATTTCAAACTCTATTTGATGTGAGAGTAATCTTAGAATGTAATCTGAAAGTATTAGTTTAATAGAGTAGTAGACTTAATTTGAGAGAAGCAGGTATTAAGCAAATGATACATATCAGATCAATACATAAATATCATGCACAGAGACACCAGATATAAGTGGAAACCCATAAAGGGAAAAAACCACATCTTATTATTGTTGTGATGCAAAGGCAAGCTCCAACTCCCTCTCACCACTGTTTTTCTGCAGGCACCAACCTACAGGAGGCTCCTACCTCAATTCTGCAAGCTACAACTTGCAAGGAAGCACCAACTCCCTTTAGTTTTCTGCAGGCACCAAGCTACAACTGACGACTATCAAGCTGCAACTTGATAGGGAAGCTCCAACTTCCTCAATTTATCAAACTGAAAGTTTGCTGATTTACCTCAAATATCAGCCCTGTTCTGTAGCTTCTCCTTCTGTTCTGTTTTTTTTTTTTAATCTTCTCTGTCTTACTCTTATATATTCTTCCTTCTCTCAATTTACTCTCTCCTTTCTCTATCTTGAATATCAAGATGATATTATTTATAGATTTCTTCACATGACTGTTTGTATTCTACTTGGAATTCGAAATGGAAAGTCATGTCTCTTTGCCTTCTGCCTTCTCACTCCTTTTATCAGCTTACTCAGAAATTATAACTGTAGGTGTCAATTTTAACATTACAGTGGGAGTTTGTTTTCTCTCAGAGACTTGCCAATGCATCACAAACAATAAAAACAATTAAAACATTTACATTCAAATTTAAATGAGAACTCCAGCTCACTCGTTTTGTCTCTTGGCTTGCTGCGCATTTGTCTTTTCTCTGACTGTGTCTTTGTCTTTTCTGTGACTATGTTTTATCTCTTTTCTATTCTCTGTATGTCATTCTGTATATGGCTGCTGCGTAACTTTTGTATTTGTGTAACTGCATTTTTCATTTTTATATCAGCGCTTTATATATATAAATGAATATGCTGACTGTAATTCTGGGCCATATTCCAACACTTTTCATGCCACGAGTGTCTTGTTGATGTGGAACATTCCGCAAGCGGAACGGACATATATCACAGTCATTGTATATTGATAATCGCCCTCCACCTTAAGCCGAGGCCCGTGGGTCCACAGACCACGCGGCACTTTTCAATACAATCGCAACAACTTTATATATATATATATATATTTATATATAACAGTGCCTTCAGAAATTTCCGTTTGCGATTAGAACTGGAACTCAAACACTTTTTAATCATAGTTAATAAGCCCATCGGGTCTGGGCTTCAATCAAATGCAATCGGGGCACATAATAAAAAAGTTCCGATTGCGATCAAAACACGGATGCGATTTGCATATATAAACTCCCGCTTATAACTGGATCAGGTCCGCCACTTCAATCGCAGCGTTTTACAAAGTCGTGCGATCAATCGGAGAGCTCCGATTGCGATTGAGATTCCGGATGCGATTGAACCTATTAAATCCATCGTATAATGCCATCGGGTCCGCCACTTGATTGGAGCATATTACAAAGGACTTGCGATCAATCGAAAATTTCCGATGCGATTAGCCAGAATTCAAATATATATACACCATCGTTAATACACCCATTGGGTCCGAACTCTTAATCGCAATCGCAAGTCTTTTAATATTTGTTGCGATTGACCACTGTTCATTGTATTTTGCCGATGCGATTGGGACAGGACTTCAAACATGTTTGAATTATAATTCATACCTCCATCGGGTCCAGACTTCCAATCTCAATCGCAACTCACATGTTCTCTGATGCGATTGACCAATTCCGATGCGATTGGGAACTCGGATGCGATTAGCAATAAACTGTGGCATATAGCTCAATCGGGTCCGGCCTTTAATCGGAGCACATAAAAAAACTCCACCGATTGAACCTTTTCTCCGATTGCGATTGGGGAGGGGTCCCACCTTATAAGCCATTTCGTTTTGATAGAACCTTTGGTTAAAGTGCTCCGCTTGTATATAACTGATATATATGCTTATATATATTTTGCCGCTGGAGTGAAGCGATTCCCGGAATAATGTTTGTATTTGTTATATGTGCTCCGCCGGTTGGAGAGTGCGATTCCCGGAATATGGTTCTGTATTATATGTGTAACGCCCGGCGGGAGTCTGCGATTCCCGGAATAAGATTCGTGTTGTATAACGCCGGTTGGAGTGTGCGATTCCCGGAATATGGTTCTGTATTATATGCCGCTGGAGTGAAGCGATTCTCGGAATTTTGTAACTGCTCTCTGCCTCTGCTCCGCCGGTTGGAGAGTGCGATTCCCGGAATTTTGTAACTGCTCTCTGCCTCTGTCTCTGCTTCTGTCACTCTGCCTCTATCTCTATCTTCCGATAACGGTTCTTCACTGTGCTTCTATGACTGTTACATTTTGACTTTCTTCTTGCTGCCTCTATTGCTTTCGATATATGTGCTCCGCCGGTTGGAGAGTGCGATTCCTGGAATGTGGTTCTGTATTATATGTGTAACGCCCGGCTGGAGTCTGCGATTCCTAGAATAAGATTCATGTTGTATAACGCCGGTTGGAGTGTGCGATTCCCGGAATATGGTTATGTATTATATGCCACTGGAGTGAAGCGATTCTCGGAATTTTGTAACTGCTCTCTGCCTCTGTCTCTGCCTCTGCTCCGCCGGTTGGAGAGTGCGATTCCCAGAATTTTGTAACTGCTCTCTGCCTCTGTCTCTGCTTCTGTCACTCTGCCTCTGTCTCTATCTTCCGATAACGGTTCTTCACTGTGCTTCTATGACTGTTACATTTTGACTTTCTTCTTGCTGCCTCTATTGCTTTCGCTGTGCCTCTTTTGCCTTCCTTTGCTACAGCGCTGCCTCTTTTGCCTGAGTGCTGCCTCCTTTGCCATCAATGACAATATTTCCAACAGGACCTAGGTCATTCCAATCCATCACCCTCATCCATTTCCAACATCGTCCCATAATTTCCAAGTTTTTCTCATTCATTTTACTCATTGTCCTAAAATGATACAGGAAACCCTTTTTTTGCTACAGGGAACTCCTAGTTTCTAGAAGACAATTATTTTTACTATATCTCAAAAACTATGCATCCATTTTCCAAGTTGTCTCGACTCTCATGGGTAGATTCATATAGATTATGGTAACATTCTCAAGCAATTTCAGAAATTTCTGGTGCATGGTTTGTGAGAAATCAACCTCCATAATCTACATCCATTTTTATTTTTTCTCAAGATTCATGCATCCAATGGCTGAGAGTTTTTATGGGTAGGTGCATAAGGATGATAGTAATATTCTCAAGAACAATCAGGTCAATCTAGTCTACCGTTTAAGAGCTATGCCTAAAATAATTTTTCTACAAGGGGGTGGTCCTGAAATGCTACAGGGAAGTCCTATAGATGCTACAACAAGCAGGTATGATTTGGGAAAAGGGTAAAAAGATCATTTCTTTTGTAGAGAAGGTTGAGAGAGGTCCCCCAAAACCAATTCCATCACCAATCCACTCTATCTAGCCAAAGCCATCCATAAGTTCCACTCTACCTTACATGAAAAAAATCAGAAAAAGATATGTCATCAACTTTTCCACCACCTACACCACCTCTTGATGATTGTAACCTTGTCCTTATACCTCCTATAACTTTCTATAAATCCCACAGGAAGATATTATGTATCTAAGAGGAATTAAATGGTTGTTACAGGAAGAGTATTCCTCTTGTAGCAGCCTGTATAGTCACATCAAAACTCAACATCAATTATTTTTTCACCCATAGAGCATAAGATCCATCCACCTTGAGCATCATGAAGCCATTTATAAAATTGAGAAGAGAACACATTCCTTAGGAAGAAATCCATCCACTACAAAACACAAGACTGAACATTGGGAGAAGACTACACACATAAAAATATTTATCAGTTAAAAAAAAAAAATCATCATGCTATGAAGACTTGTATAGAAATGAAATCATCAACTACAACACTCACATCATGAACATATCAGTAGCAGAATTTTATCCAAGGATTTGAAGCAGAAATAAAGACCCTATAATACCTCCATATTGAAGGTTATCAGCAATAGGACCTCAAGAAAATTATCACATGCAGCTTTAGGATCATGAGTAGCAGCCTCAGAACCATCAAAGGCAGCTTCAACAATCATATCGACAGCCTTAATATCACCTCCAAAAAAACATCAAGGGTAAGACTCAAGTATGCAATCATCTAAACCTTTACTTGAATCTATTCTAGCTTAAGAAAACATTAAAAGTGTGAGAAGAAATTTTTTTTATTATAGTCAAAATCAGTAGCAGAGCAGCCTTGGCCTTATCTAGCAATTAGCTTCACTTTTCCACAAGACACACACACATGTGGGAGAGGAACACGAAAGAAGTAAAGAGGACTTGAGAAAGTGGGTAGTAAGTAGTTAGTTGTGATGGAAGGCAAGGAGTGCCAAGGGGTAACTGAGGGCGAACTCAGTTAACAGAAAAAGAACTCTAATTTTATTTTGCATGCAATGAAAAAAGAGAAAAAAAATTGAAAAAAAGGAGAAAAATTTGAAAAAAAGAAAAAAAAGGGTGGACCCACCACCTCTTGTCATGTGAAATAGAGTTGCTACAGGAAAAATAGGGCTGCTACAGGCACAAAACTTTCTACAGGAAGTTTCTACAACAAAAACATATTTTCTATAGGAAAGACAAATTTTCTACAGGAAATTAACCAAGAAAAATTTTGCTGATCAAAGGTGGTTTTCCTCCTCTCTTCTCTCTCTCCTCTTCTTACACACTCCATGGAAAAATCCATCATGCACCCATTCACTCATTTCACATTTCAAGTAGGCAAAAAACTCCATTTTTACTCCTAACTGTAATTGCTACAGGAAAGTCCTAACAGCTACAGGATTCCTCTAGCACTACAGGAAACCCTGTAAATGCTATATGATACTTATTTACAAATAAAGTAGTTCTCTTGAAGGTTTCTAAACTTCAAAAAGAGCATGAATTTTTTTTTTCCTATACCTACCACTTCTAACCCTCACTTCACTCCATGCACAAGGATTCACTCCCTAAACCCTATGTTGTGCCACTAGCAGCTAGATCACCTATACCTTGGCATGGGACCTCTCCCCTTACCTCTCCATCAGTCCATATATAACCTCCATAAACCATTTCCCTTCATATCTAAGCAAACTCGAGCCTCAAGAAATAGAGAGAAGACTGCTACAGGAAGTTGAAAAGTTTCCTGTAGCAATTCTGTATATGGCACAACAAGGTCAAAATATGAGGATAAGTTGATGAAGATGGATTCAAAGGACCACCAGAAGACTCCAAGTGATCTGAGTATGAATTTTATTTTTTTTGTGCAAATTTCATTTTCAGATTTAGAATTTACTTGTTGATCTTATGCTTGAGGTATAAATGTTTCCTTGTTTCTTATGTGTGTCAAATAGGTAATTTAACTGAGTTTTTATGAGTTAATTCAAGAGAATAAAGTATGAAATTAAAATTATGAATAGCAGCAACATAAATAACAACAAAAAATCATAATTGGTCCATTAAAGCAAAGTTTTGATGAAGGACTTCACCCCTCCTGGGCTCCATCTCCTTAGTCCAGCTTCCATGGCTTGGGCCTCTGGAGTCTGTATTAGCTCAATAGTGAAAAAAAATTTGTTTACATGCATCAAATGCTCCTGAAACATACTCCAATGAGTTCATAATGTCAAAATATTTCATAAATGACTATTAATTCACTCCATTTGGCCTTCAACTGATCTAGGCATGGCCTTCCTTCTTGGTGGCCCTGGGCTTCAAAATTATTTAAAGTCCCAAATACAACTATATAATTTATCCACTGCCTCTGCAACATGTTCCAATGTGTTCAGAGCATGCTAATCTGCTAGGAATGACTCTTCATGAGCCAAAATTTGTTAAAAATTTCTCAAGATATGGCCAATTTAATTTTTCCCTAGATTCTTCCTCCAAATCTGGAGAAGACTCCAGATAACCCCGCCAAATTAGCAAGCCCGCCAAAAATGGGGGTGCCTCCAAATATGTCGTTGTTTTAATATAGGAGTTTAAGTTAATTCTAATTCTGGATTATTAGTGTATAAGCGCAATTTAATGGCGCATAATTCCAGTTTATATAAACATTGGTTTAATTAAACTTAACACTGACTTAAAATAATTAACCCAAAATTTAAGACTAAACTTTGCTCTTAATCATAATTTGCTTCCCCTGGTTCTATGGATGGTCTCATGGGAAGGTTGCATGGGAGGGGGCTGGCCCCCTCCAATATGTTTTCAGATCATACATTCCAAATCAAATAAATTTCTTTGGCCCCCATATTACAAGTATTGTCCGCGGTCCAGTGGTAAGGCACGAGGTTATGTGGAGGGAGGTCATGGGTTCGACCCTCACCTCTGCTCCTTCTCATATATATATTTTTCCAATATAAAATTACATGCTCCAAACCTTTGTGGACTTTGACATATAAAAAAATATGTGCCACCATAATATATGTGTTATCACTTCGCCAGATTCCCATCGACTGAAGAAAGAATCCCAACATAGGTAACCATAGACCAAGCTTTTGGCTTGGTATCTAGCCCCACCAAGTCGGAGAGGGCTCTCTCCAAAAGGTCACAGCCAGGAGGGCTAAAGGAATTATGGTTTTTAGGCTATATATAGAGTGCAAGGGTTGTTTTGATTTGTTTTGGTTGGGTTATCACTGAATGAAGAAATTAGGTCGAGGGAGCTAGGTTAGGGAAAATGAGATAGGGTTGCAGGGATCTATGGGACAAGGTAGTCATAAGGCTTATCACTTAAAGATTATTATAATGGAATGGTTTTGAGACTAAAAAGAAGCTATGAAGAGCATCAGAGATGCATTCTTCCTATACTGACGAAAGTGGACAAACTATGATCAATTCCCCAAAACAGAGCATGAGAAAGCATGTGTTTTGATTATCAAACTTGAAAGATATTATACCATATAATGAAGTGAACATGAATACAATACATTATAACATATGAAATTGAAGAAAATACAATGATAAACATCAATACCAAAAGTATCCCATAAAATAGTTGCAACTCCTCTTTATTAGCTGGCCAAACTGAGTACAATATTTCCCTGATCAATAAGAAAACATACAAACTAATTCCAACCCCTGCTTAATGTGAAGAAAGGGGCTAAATAGACAGCAAAACAGGCTTCACTCATCCTCAGGGGTCGCATCCATGAGGTGAGTAAGAGATCCACTAATTTCTGAACTGAAAACTGAAGTGTAGGATGGTGCAAGTGACTCACTCCCCACTACACTCAAATTGATTCATCTTAACTAAAGGATAACTTTACCTAATGAATCTACCCCTATTTAACTTATCCTTGAAATAATTACATTTACCATGATGAATTACATAGGTAAAAAGATAATTTTTTGAGATAAAATCAAAATTTACAGTGAAACCCAAAAAACTCAACAAACTGTCATATGTGCCATTTTCCTGTCATATGCGCCCTCGCTTAAGGTTGTGCACCCTCCATGTTCAAGCTGACTTTTGAATGACCTACAGGTGTCCAAATTTGACTAAATATGGCTTGTTGGAAATCTATGACTGTCATATTTCTGAATATGCCTCAAGTTCTGAAAATGATGTTGATTTGACCCCACAAAATTGAAATCTCCCAAGATTGCTCCACGTGCATTGACTAGGCAAAAATATGTGTAGAAACATGATTTTTAGGGTGTTTTTTTCCCTTTTCACTGACTATTTTGACTCAAAAACCTTAGAAAATGTACAAGGTGTATGTCTTCATCATTATGAACCCAATGGCGGTGACCGTTTTCCCAAAAAGTGTCCCTATCATTTACGCAACACCTAGGGCGTTGCGCATATGACAAATTTTCTACTAAATCCTTATTTAGCAAAACACAGTCAAACTCAGAATTTGCAAAAAAAAATTGCAAATGCCTCAAAATTTGTAAAATAGCTGATGATGATGTGTCTAGGCTTGAAGGGAAGCCTCAATAAGAGTTTCCAATTTTTTCTTTTCCTCCATGGTCAACTCTTCAATTTTTGCATTGGCACTTTTGAGCTTGGCCAATGCAATTTTCTCTTTAGTGTCACCTTTCTCCTCAATAGCTCATTATCCTTATTTTCCTTGGCTAGCATCCTCTCCAAGTGTTGATTGCCTCTATCAAGCCATGGCTCCCTATTCTCACTGATCTCTATAGCAAGCTGCTCATTAGGGTTAGCTGGTCAGTAAGCTAAACTTCCCTTTGCCTCTCTAGAGCTAGAGATCTTTTCAGCCCTCTAGTTCTAGGTCTTTGTCTTGGTACCTATTCTTCTTCATCATGAAGTAAGCCATACCTTTCAAGTGTTTCATCTAGCATGACTTTGGCCTTTTGAGCCTCCCTTTGAGCAGTGAAATACTAACCTCATCTGTTATTACTCATAATTTTTTGAAACATTACTTGACATGGTCATACAGTTCACTTCTCAAAGGGATAAGGTCTCCTTGAGCCTTTTTCAAATTGTTATAGGAAAATTTCATTTTTTACATGTTTAACCTATCCTAAGGTTCAAGGCCACCTCCATTTAGGTCATGTCATGTCCCATCAGTCATCATTAGGTGTCAGATTTCATTTCTCAAGCGTTTAAATTTTAAAAAGAGCCAATAGCCATTTTTACACACTTCGTAGCGAATTCAATGTAAAATAGGTAGAAAACACTATGAAACTGGCTAATAATTTGTAGCGAATATGAGGATTTCTTTGTTTTTTCACTTTTGAGAAGTCAACTTCAAGGGCAGTTTCTGGACAAAAATAGACATATTTTCATAACCTGAGAGATTTTATTTTCAAGCACATATCAAATAACATTAACCTCTTTCACTTTTTTCAAAGGCGCTACCAATTGGGAGAGTCAGAGATGTCTTTCGGCCCTATTTTCAGAATGTAGAATTTTCTTGTTTTATACATGTTCTTAGAATGAATATTATAGACAGCTGGAGATGGTTTTAAAAAAACCAAGACAGGGTTTTCTTCAATACATACTGACCTACGAAAAACATAATTTTTTTTGCAATATCTATCACGGATAGGGAGATAAGAGCTCATCTCTGAACCCTATGTTTTCCGAAAAAACAGAGTCATTTTAGTGATGAATAAACTTGCTAAAGGTGAAAATGATGTTTTTTGAAGAGGCCCAAGAGGCAAGTTTTCATTATCATATTTCATTATATCATTTTTCATACCTATAGATGAAATTTGGAAGAAAAAGGATTATTTTGGAATTTTCTCCATTATCAGGTAGTTTCATAATGTGCTCCAAGCTTGAAGGCCAAAAAAAACTACTAAATTTCTGAAGATGCTTTTTAGACTATAAAAATAGTTTTTTGAATATCCAAGGAGGGAGGTTGATGGAATTCACTCATTTTCACCTAAAAAACATTGTTTGACCAGCAGAGGTGGCAAAAGGAAAAGACAAGGAAAAAAACAACCTCCCTGCTAAACTACGCTACGAAAATTTTTGTACATGATTGTTTTAGCAGTCAAATTCAAGTTTTATTTTAGACCAAATGAAAAATTATTTTAGAAATATGAAAGAGGTTTTTCTTCAACACAGGTCTATCTACAAAACCATTTTTCATTTTCTGCAAGGCCATCAGGGTTTGGAAATTATACACTCATCTTTGAAGCCTATGTTTCAGAATTTTCATTAACCAAATTTCTGAAAATGTTGTAAAAATTCGACTTGGAGGAGGTCCAACTCAGCATCCACGGGGCATAATGACACATCAGCACTCTAGTACACTGATAAAATTAGTTGGTTACAGTTGATAAGAGTTATTAAATTGATTTTTTGAACTATTAATGAAATAAGAGTCCTTTTTGTATTCAAACTCTGCAAAATAGAAATATCCCTAGGAAGTCTCCAAGTGATGGAATCACGTTTGAAATAGGCCTCTAAGGTGGGAATTCGAAGCTAGAAAGGTATAATATCATTTTTATAAGTCCTCATTCTATAAAGGAGAGCTTTTTAGATTTAGAAAGGGTTGAGAGATGTTATGAAGGCACTACTTTTGTAATCTTTGTCTATCAGTAATATACAGTGGCAGCAACTTAATTTAGACCTGAGATTATTCTATGTGTTCTTATGTATGTTTCTTATATCAGAATTTTAATTTCTCTCCAGTTTTCAAGTTTTATGATCACTTGGAATTCATGATTACATGCTCCAACTTCCATTTATACAGCTAGTATGTTTTCTTGTCATGTTTTATTAGTTTGCTTATGTATAATCACTTGGAATTCATGGTGACATGCTCAAACTTCCTGTAATAATATAGCTTATTGTTCTATCATTCATGTGTGGTTTTATAAGAACACAATTGCCTCAACTTCCATGAGATATATTGTCTTGTGACTTCGTTTTCATATCGACTCCATATGCCCAATGGTAGTAAACCTAATACATCTTTCACCTACACAAAAACACATTCAATCCAATTCAGAGTTAGCCATCTACTTTTAAGTTTTTCATTGAATATCCTTTAATAATTTGAGAGATCCCTCTTAGACTGGAAAGGCTAATTTCCAGTTACAAGTAGTTTGAAATAGTTACTCCAAGTTGACCATTGAAGCAGCCCAGTAGGACTCAATTTGGTGATAACATTTTGGCGCTATTGCTGGGGACGAAGGTTGTACCATTCACCTGGCGACTCCATTTTTCAAGATCATGAGCTTCAAATTTTAGAGCGACTTCACTGGGAAGTATCCAGATTTCAGAACATTCATGGTGATCCAAGATGACAAGGTATGTGGAAAAATCTTTATATGATGAAATGTCACAAAGTGTAAGGGATGAGTTAGAATAATTTTAGATAGATGAAAATTTCTCCACAATAGTATTTCGTGGTTTGATATCCAGTCAACTCACACCTGAAAATAAAATTTGTTTTCTTGGTTTAGCTGCTGCAAGATTAGAGAATGAAATTGAACTATTGGATGTTAAAATTGGATCATATGATTTCCAAGATCCTAAACAGTTCTTGCAAGGTCTTCCTCCTCCAAAAAGGGAGGAAATTGTTGTACCATTTTACTTGCAGATAGAGGGAGAATATGGTTATGAGCTTGATATTGTAGAGTTGGAATCAAATTTCAGCCTTGGTGAAGAAAATGAGAAGGATATACAAGATCAATTTTTCATTGAGAGCTTAAAAGATATATCAATAAATTGTGTCTTCTATGATCCCATAGCTGATTACATGGAAGAGTTCTACAGTCCAACTTTTCAATTATTTTTTCTCTATGAAAAATAGATCCATCTTCTCTTACCTTTATCATTTCAGAATATAGTTGCCTTTTGGTTCAAGTGCGGTCAAGGGGTTCAAGTATCAGATCAGCTTATTGAATGGCTTTATTGGAGATTTCATGTTGCTTAAATAAAATATGAATATTGCAGCTATTAGGGTAGGTAGGAGCATGTGTGAATAAGCTCAAGTAGTTTGAGCATATTTTTAGTATGTATAGATTTGGTTTTTCAACAGTAATCATCAATCATAAGCTCGAGGAGAAGGCCATAAGATCTTGGCGAAGTCTTCATAAATTCAGAGTTTTTATTTCCAAGAATATGGATGGCATTGGAACTACAGGTTCTTTGGTGTACCATAGGGGCACAACATCCCAAGTGGAACCACTATTATCACTCATAATTTTGTGAAAAATTACTTGACATGGTCATACAGTTCACTCCTAAAAAGGGTAAGGTCTCCTCGATCCTTTTTCAAGTTGGTATAGGAAAATTTCATTTGTTACATGTTTAACCTATCCTAAGGTTCAAGGGCACCTCCATTTAGGTCATGTCATGTCCCATCAGTCATCATTAGGTGTCAAATTTAATTTCCAAAGCGTTTAAATTTGAAAAAGATCCACTAGGTTGTTTTACACACTTCTGTAGCGAATTTAGTGTAAAATAGGCAGAAAATGCTACAAAACTGGCCAATAATTTCGTAGTGAATATGAGGATTTCTCTGTTTTTTTACTTTTGAGCAGTCAACTTCAAGGGAAGTTTCTGGGCACACAGAGTAGTATTTTAATAAATTGAGAGAGGTTATTTTCAAAAAAATATCAAATAATATTAACCTCTTTCACTTTTCTAAAAGGTACCACCAATTTGGAGATTTAGATATGTCTTTCGGCCCTATTTTCAGAATGTAGAATTTTCCTATTTTATACATGTTTTTAGAAGGAAGATTTTGGACAGCTGGAGCTGGTTTTCAAAAAACCAAGAGAGGATTTTCTTCAAGACATGCTGAAATAAAGAAATTTCCTTCAGTTTTGCAATATATATCAAGGATAGGGAGATAAGAGCTCATCTTTGAACTCTATGTTTAAAAAAAAAACAGAGTCATTTTAGCAATGAATAAACTTGCTAAAGGTGAAAATGATGTTTTTTGAAGAGGGTAAGATGCAATTTTTCATGATCATATTTCATTATATCACTTTTTATAACTACAGATGAAATTTGGAAGAAAAATGAATATTTTTGAATTTTCTCCATTATCAGGTAGTTTCGTAGCGTGCTCCAGGCTTGAAGGCCAAAAATCACTTCTAAATTTTGAAGATATTTTTTTTCCTTTAAAAATAGTTTTTTGAAGATCCAAGGAGGGAGGTTGATGGTATTCACTCATTTTGACCTGAAAAACATTGTTTGACAAACAAAGGTGGAAAAAGGAAAAGACAAAGGACAAAAACAACCTCACTACTAAACTACGCTACGAAAATTTCTGTACATGACTGTTTTAGCAGTCAACTTCAAGTTTGATTTCAAACCAAATAAAAAAGTATTTTGGAACTCTGAAAGAGGTTTTTCTTCAGCACAGGTCTATCTACAAAAATGTATCTCAATTTTTGTAAAACCATCAGGGTTTGGAAATTATACACTCATCTTTGAAGCCCATTTGTTCAGAATTTTCACTAACCTAATTTGTGAAAAAATTGTAAACATCCACGTGGCATAATGACACATCAACACTCTAGTACACTCATCAAATTAGTTTGTTGCAGTTGATAAGGGTTATTAAAGTTATTTGTTGAATTATTAATGAAAGAAGTGTCCTTTTTGTATTCAAACTCTACAAAATAGAAATACCCCTAGGAAGTCTCCAAGTGATGGAATCATGTTTGAAATAGGTCTCTGAGGTGGGAATTCTAAGATAGCAAGGTGGAATTTCATTTGTATGAGTCCTAATTCTATAAAGGAGAGAGTTTTATAGTTAGAAAGGGTTGAGAGAAGTTATGATGGCACTACTCTTGTAATATTTTTCTATCAGTAATATACATTTGCAACAGCTTATTTCAGACCTACGATTCTTCTATGTGTTATTATGTATGTTTCTTATATCAGCCTTTTACTTTCTCTCCATTTTTCTAGTTGTATGATCACTTGGAATTCATGATTACATGCTCCAACTTCCATTTATACACCTAGTCTGCTTTCTTGTCATGTTTTATTAGTTTGCTTATGTATAATCACTTGGAATTCATGGTGACATGCTCCAACATCCTGTATGCATATAACTTATTGTTATATCATTCATGTGTGGTTTTATAAGAACAAAATTGCCTCAGCTTCCATGAGATATATTGTCTTGTGACTTCGTTTTCATATCGACTCCATAAGCCCAATGGTAGTAAACCTAACACATTTTTCACCTACACAAAAACACATTCAATCCAGTTCAAAGTTAGCCATATGCTTTTAAGTTGTTCATTGAATATCCTTTATCAATTTGAGAGAGCCCTCTTAGACTGGAAAGGCTAATTTCTAGTTACAATTGGTTTGAAATAGTTACTCCAAGTTGACCATTGAAGCAGCCCAACAGGACTCAATTTGGTGATAACATCATCAATGACTTGTTTGGTTTTCAATTGGTCATTTTTTTGCTCAAGGAAGTGTATGACATATCTTTCCCTATCAACATTAGTCTGCAGTTCACTAATCTTAACATCCTTTTCTTTTATGGCTTCATTAGTGGTTTTTTCAATGTCATCCTCATCTAGGTCAACAATGTGAAATTCCTGCTCTATTTCATGAGTGTCCTCCTAAATGTGACTCTAGCCAAAGTGGCTTGGTTTTTCTGGAGGTTGGATATGAAGAGCCTGGCCAACCTAGCATGGTGCTGAACCCTCTAAACTTGTTCACAAAAATCATAACAACCAACATATTTGAAACATGTTATTGTCATTGGAAAGGCTAAAATTTCCCTAGTATTAATATGTTCAAGTCTAAGCACTCTTCCACCTTTATGTGGCCTCCTCTCCTCTGTTTCCTCTCAATCATTGAATATTATGTTTCCTTCCTCTCCTGTCATGGTTTTTTTGTCAAAACCCTAGAGATTAGGAATGATAATATGTGTAAGGTGACTTTTTTGGGGATAGGAAATGCGGAAAGGGAAATTTGTGGGAAATAATTTTAGGGATATGAGAAATGGGGGAATGGAAAATGAGTGATAGTGTGATGAGAATTGGGAATTGGGATAGGGAATTGGGAGCCTAGGTAAAAAGAAGCACCTAGGGCTTAGGGTTTTAGATTTAAAATCTTAGGGACATGGATTGTACTAATCAGAGATTTGGGAATGAGTATTTGCAATATGGGAAGGTTATGAGAGTGCAAGGGAAATGGGTTTTAGGAGTTTTGAGTGTTAGGGAGGAAAACTAGGGTTTTGAGTGCTTAAAAAATCAAATTATCAAGCAAATTACACAACACCAAACAATTAAACTTGAAGGAGGTAATGATGATGGAAGACACCTTTACTTGCTTGTTGGAGGCTCAAATAGATTTTTTAGAAGTTCTGGAGGTGATTTGGTGAAGTTTGGATGATTTTTTGGCTTGCTGGACATATGCGCAGTGCCTTAATGCTGTGTGCCCTCTCTTCAAACTGTGCGCAGTGCCTTAAGGATATGCGCCCTCTGCTCAAATTTTCTCCAATTTTGCCTAGAAAATTGGAAAATCACTCTCTTCAAGTGTTTGCTCGATGGAATAGGAGGAAAATTAATTTCAAATTGATGTCTAGGAGTCTTTAATGCTTGAGTGAATTTATATTTAAATCAAAAACCCTCTTTTCTTATGTTTCTTTTCACTTTTTTGACACATTTCTAATTACCCTTTTATTTTGACTTTTCTTCTTTGCAGGATGATGTTGCTAGAGTTTGGCACTTCTCACTTTCAGTTACTGATCTTCAGTTTGGCATATGTAATTTGAATTGGAAGCTAGGGAAAGAACTTATTACATATTATAAGCATAAAATTAGGTATAAAAAAAAGTAAAAATAAATTACATCTCTATTTTCATATCAAAATCACAATTATGATATGAAATCAAACTTTTAAAATCAAAGTTACAACTTTAAAAATACCAAATTTACATGTTGATAATCTTCTCCAGATAATAATGAAATGTTTATTGAGTCACTCTCACACCTTTTTGCTGACCTTCTTGAGAATAAATGGTGCATTTTTGGACCTTGAAAAATAAAACCTAATGGCCTAATGGGACCTTGAATGACCTAACTCCATGGTTCACATAAGACATAGTGAAATGTTCTTTTGAAAAGTGTATTTATGCTCAGTAGGACATGAAGGTGGGCCAAAAAATGTGACATTTTGAGGGAGAGTGAGGTGTTATGACTTGGACTACCATCAGTGAATAAATGTTTTGCATGACTCAATGGAATGATACAAAATTTTAGAGTGGGACCCCTAAAATGAATATAAAACGAGTAATTTTGATCACTAATGGCAGAATGCATATTCTGACACTAACATCAGCCTTATTTGGAATGGAAGATCCTTGGAGGTGTCAAGAACACCGTAGACCAAGTGCCTAACCATTGGGCCAATACAGTAAAAAAACTTCAAACTGAAATGCATGACTAAATACTGACAACTCAATGACACAAACTAAATTTGAAACTGACAGAAATTAACTTTGAACAAGGACTCAAAACTTAACTTACTTTCTCTAAAAACTTAATTTGAAATGGTAGAAACTCAATGAAGCTCCATGGCCTTCACTTCGGTCTTCGAACTCCAATGCTTTTCCACTTTACACTTGCACGAATATCAAACTGATATATACAATAAGGATGATTTTTTTTTTCACAATTTCAGATCAAAAAATATAGTGCTTCGGGAGCCTACCATTAACTCGCCCTTCTAAGAAACCTTTCCTATTCATTTCGTCCAAGAGATATGCATTTTGTGCACAAGAAGTTGCAATCTTAAAATGACCTTTCCATAAATTATAGAACTTCCCGTACTTACCCTTGTCTTCATTCCTGGATTCCTAGCAGAGTAATACATCATCGATCTTGAAATCATCCTGCATGGTTTTTCTATCATAGATTTGATTGATCTTATCATGGAGCTTGGAAGTGTTATGAAACACTTCTTCTCTCATTTTATGCAAGTGAATTTTTTGGTTTATTCTGCGATGTATGTCATTTTCTTCACTTCCCGCTTCTTGTAAAAGTTTCATGACTGGGACAACCAATGAAGAAGGGAAAACCGTGTCCACACCATAAACTACCTAAAATGGAGACATGCTAATGGATTTCTTTCTACTTACCTGATCTGCCATAGTGCATTAATTAGATTCTTGTGCCAATTCTTTTTCTTCACCTCCAACATCTTTTTTATTATAGTAATTAAGTACTTGTTGGAGGACTCTGCTAATCCGTTGCCCTGTGGATAATATGTTGTAGAATGACCCAAATTAATGTTATACATCTCACAGAATTTTGTCATATTCTTTGATTTGTAAGTTGCGGCGTTATTCTTCATGATATTTCTAGGACAACCAAACCGGGACAAGATGTTAGTTTCTAGAAACTAAATTATAACTGAGTATGTAGCTTGCCTGGTTGGGATTGCTTCGATCCACTTTGTGAAATAGTCTATGGTGGTAAGTATCTATCTGTGTTGATCAGATGAAGGTGAATATATTTCACCAATAAAATCTAAGCCCCATTGTTGGAAAGGAGCTTCAACTGAAATGAGTTGTAATGGTAAAGGAAGAAGCTTACATTTACCTTGGAAAAGTTAGCATTCATGGCAGCTCATGACCATCTTGTAAAATTCTGCAAACAATGTTAGTCAATAGTAACCTGCTCACAGTACTTTGTTGGTCGTGGTCTTCCAGTATAAGTGACCTTGACAATCTCCTTTGTGGAAATCCTTCATCACTTCTTTGGACTTATCTTCAAACAATCAATTGAGTAGCACTCATCCAGGATCCTTCCAGTAGAGTGCACTATCTAGTATGCAATATTTTGAATCCTTAAGATTCAAGGACCTGCTCTTACCCTTTGACATGTCTGGAGGAGGGTTCAAATTTTGCAAAACATAAATGATATCAGCATACCGTGGAGATGATGAAAAGAGATCTGGTAACTGAATAAGACTTACACCTTCTTCGTCATCGGACAATGCTGATATGAGATTGATGTTAAGTGCATGTAGATTAGACTCATCCATGAGCTCGGCTAAGCCTCTCCCTTTGATCAGCTTGGTCAGCTTGATCTCAAGGTCATACTCTAAGAGCATTGATATCCACCTACCTCTTCTTCCTTTTGGATCTATTTGCATGAGTACTTCTTTAACGACTGCATTTGGAACATATGCCAAAATATGTGAGTGCAGAATATAAACACGAAAGACCTTGAGTGCTTTAACCAAAGACAAGGCATGTTTCTCAATTATGTTGTATCGGAGGGATGCATCCCTTATTTTGCGACTAAATAATTCTATTAGCAACTTTGTCCCATATTTTTTCTACATTAGCACTGCAGCCAAAGTATGCTTAGAAGCAAAAGAAAATATAATGAAATTTAGAGAATAATCGGGACTTGTCAAAACTGGAGTGGTGGTCAAAGAAAATTTCACCGAGCTTAATGACTTACAAGCATTTTCAGACCATTTTACATCATTCTCCTTCTTCGGCATGTTAGTTAACTCTCTAAGATGTTCTAGTAAGTTGGGAATGAACCTACGTAGAAAATTCATCCTACCATTGAATGCTTGGAATTTGTTGGCTTGAGGGGTCCTGACCCAGGTTTGGTAAGCAAGGTTTGCCAACAAACCCTTATACTACTGGCCCTTTCGGCAGTGACCTGCTTTCGCAGGTCAAAGTCTCACCCGAAGTAGTATGGGTGGGTGCTGGAACCAGGTTTCCGCACCTTGAGAAAGGATGGGTAAAGCAAGGAGAGTAGTCCTAGGTCCTGTAATCCCCGATTACATTTTCCTATGCAGAGTTAATTACGTCTCTATTCGCATCCACGTTCACTAGATATATTAAGTATATGCTTGTTATAACATCAACACAGCAGTAAATAAACAAAACATAACAGATCTAGATCCAAGAACACAGTATGCAGATCTTTTGCAGCTTAAGGGAAGAAAACGCACAATATAGAAATTATCAGTAATTCACATAAAAGTACTCACAGATTAAGATTCAGTTCTCTAACAACCTTTCACATTCATTCATCAATTCTTCCTTACAATTCCAATTCCCTTCCCAACCTACGCACACAACAGCAGGGTCCGCACACAGCTGTACTTGGATCTCTGCGTACATAGCCAACAGGATTCCATTCCCCAAAACCTAAACATATATCTTAAATCGCAACTCGCATCAATAGCTCATCATATCCTATCCTTTACAATACAAAATGCATCTCTATTTATAACAATCTAGCCTTGACTTTCCTATGGTCTGCAACCCATGGTTTTCGGACCCCTAGTTTACCCTTTGACCCCTTATAATGCGTTCGGGGCTTTGACCCACCCCAAAACCCCTTTTCTATGCTAAATATAATCAAAAATATTAAAAATGGACTAGTTTCGTAGCTTGTTAGGAGACCCTATTCCAACAGTCCCCCAACACAATCTTGTGACTCATCCCAAGTCACTGCAATGGTGCGGCTTCAATTTGCGCACGCAAGGTAGCTAGAGCACGGATGAGCGGTGGGAGCACTTCCTTACTCTGGGCTGCAACTCGTTGTGCAATGTTGACCATTTTCAGGGAGGAAGGAATATCTGAAGCTGCGATAACCCTTTTTAACAGCTGGTGGAGGCCCGCAATGGCAGACTGAGCGTCTTCAGCGAACTGGAGTGCAGTATTTACCCCTGGTTTCAATCGTTTTCAAATGACATGCTTTTTGTGGCACAAGTTCTCAATCCTATCTAAGATGGCTAGACGATGAGAAGAGACGGTGGAGGGTGAGGAGGCTCTGACTTGGTCCAGAGCAGCTTTCGCCTGTTGTAATTCTGTCTAGATATGATGAAGCGTGGAATGGTGTTGCATTTCCATCCATAATTGTGTAGTTGTTTCAACCAATTATGCGCTCTGCATCAGGTGCTCTTGAATAATATGTGTTTCCTCTATGACCACTGCAATCTGTTGGTCCCGTACTTCCTGAGGTATGTCATACGGTCATCTCCTAGCTTGGTCACGGTGGCAAACTTCGGGCAACACTCTGGTGTTCAGTTCTTGTAGCTCTGTGCGAGATAGCTGTGCTAAATCAATTTGGATGTCCCCCGTAGTTGGATCAGGAGCATTGACGAGGGAAATTTTAGGGAGGGAACACACATTGCTTCGATTGGGCGGGACTCCGGAATTGTGGAGAAGTCATAGCATGTCCCTGTATCGCAGTGTTCCGTTTGTGCATGGTTCGCGGACAATCCTTTCTGTCAAGAGCCCGTGCTCACCCTAGTGGCTGCACTCAGCATTCCCTGGCTCTCTAGTTGGGTCCATCCTAGCAGCACGAAATCGAGAAACCCAGAGAATGTTAATGAGCGCAAAGTACCAGTACATAGATAGCTTGTTAGGAGATCCCGTTCCAACAGAATTCCTTCTTGTTATGAGGGAAATCAATTTTTTGTATCACTTCAACTCTAGAAGGATCTATCTAAATCCTATATTTTGAAATGATGTGACCCAACAATTTTCCTTTTCCATAGAAAATAGGCACTTTTTAGGATTTAGAGAAATCCCAAATTTTCTACATCGCTGGAACACAACTCTCAAATGGTGTAAATGCTCGTCATACAAATTTGAATAAACATTCACATCATCTAAATAAACAACAATGAATACATCTTTCTCGTTACCAAAATCTATGTCCATGGCATGCTGAAAAGTGGCCCCGGCATTCTTCAAACCGAACGACATCTTAGCATATCTGAAGGTGCCCCATGGTGTAGTGAATGTTTTCTTATCCTGATCATCTTCATGCACAAGGATCTGATTGTACCCTGAGTAACCATCCAACAATGACATCCTTCTGGATCCTACAACTCGTTGAAGTATGTGGTCCATTTTGGGCAGTGGGTAATTATCTTTCAATGACACTTTATTTAGATTGTTGAAATCTATACATAGTCGGATTTCACCGGTCTTCTTCTGTACTAGAACCAAATTAGAGATCCAATCTAAAAATCTGACTGGAACAATAATACCTGGCTTATAGAGCGTGTTTACCTCCTTCTCAATGGACGACAACAACTTTGGGTTTATTCTCCTGAGATTTTTCCTAAAAGCCTTTCGATCTAGCTTTATCAGGATAATGTGTTGAATGATATATTTATCTCACACCTTTAGAATTGAGTAATCCAAAGAAAACATGTCAAAAAAATTAGTAAAAAAATCAACATATTTAGGATTTACCTCTGGAGGCAAAGACTCTGAAATCTTAATGAACTTTGGCTGCTCCATTGTTCCAATATTAACATCCTCTACGCCTTTTTCTGTGGGAACCAAAGTAGGTTTTCTTGCCATGTCATCTTGATCAAATAACTCTTCCAAAGGTATGAGACCTTTTGGAATGTTATTTCCTTGAGCTGAAGTATGCCAATCTGATCTGTCTCAATTACTTGGTCATCCTTATCATACACTTCATCCATAGAACAGTTCTCAAACTCACCTTCACTTTGAAGGAAATTTTTCACTTGTTTATCATCCCAGAATACTTGCCAAAATTTCAAGTTATCCAGAATGGCGAGCCTATTCTTTATATGAATTTCAAACTTTTTATTTGAAAACATTGTAGATATGAAATTACTTGCAGCAGTAGCTAATGAATCAGCCATAATGTTTTGCAACCTCGGCACTACTTTAAGTGTATATTCTAAAAAAATTCTCAAAATGTCAAGTGTTGCATTCCTATATTGTCTCATCCTTGGGTGATTAGCTTGATACTCACCTTTGATTTGTTTAATTACAAGCTCTAAATCACCATAGACTGCAATTCTTCTAGCATCCAATTTCTTCAAAAACTTTAGACCGGTAACGAGTGCCTCATATTTAGCCTCACTGTTTGTAGAATCAAATGCTAATTTGTAGGAACACAACCTAACATTATTTAGGGACTTTATTTTTCTGTTGAAATGGGTTACGGATCCATAAACCAATACCAGCCTCATCTTTTCCAACAGAACCATCAAAGCCCATCCTCCAAATACCATCTTCTTCCTCAAGGTGTTGAAATTCTTGACTCTGATTTGACACAATTTTCTGATCTAATTCTTTATGTTGTTCTAAACTTTCATTTGCCTTCTCTGATGGATGTTTGGATATAGTGGGAAGGTTTTCTTTCTCTTTTTCTAACACTATTCTAATGCAATCTGAAACTTTAGGAACATCCTCTATTTCTACTAATTGACAATCTACATAATTTAATCCATAATCATTATACAATATGAAGGACTCTAATTTTGTATGTACAACGTTTATAGGATGATTATTAGGCCTTTCCTTGTTTGCTATCATGTATTTCATTTTAGTCTCATGGTATAGTTTTCTCATTTGACCGAAGACAGGAATTGTTACATAGGAAAAGTCCAACTGCAGTGTACTTTTCAATTTAGCCCCCTGGGATCTTGATAACATCATACCGAAACGTGGTGGAATATCAGCAACTACCACGCCCATAAGGACATTTTTGGCTGGGATTTTCTCTAGGGAGACAACTAGATATTTTATTAGACCCAAACAACGAACACGACCAGAATCGAAAGAATATAAATTATGATATGGGTGGGTTATGTCAAGTCCAAGCTTCTCCGTGATGGCTTTCGGCATGAGGTTGTGAGAGGATCCATAGTCTAACATAGTGTTATGAAGGATGAATTGGTGAACTTTGAGACTCAAGTAAAACGGTGGGACCTCACTATCTTCATACTAACCATCGATTGCGGGACCAAATATTAACTCGGGTTGATGATCCTCTATATTAACCATGTATGATAAAGATAAACTTTCAAGTTTTTGATTACATGGGATTTATATTTATGAAATTTGACCAATTCGGTAAGAGGAATAGAAAATTTTAACTTAGAAATTTCTGACTCTAAATTAAAAGGTATAGTTCTGTGTACCTCTTATATGATGATATCCCTTTTTCTCAACATGATCTCTCGATGCAACTTATTTTCTTGGAATATATTTTTCTTTGGTAGGTGCACTTATAGAAGGCTGATTGTTTCTGTTTTGATTTGGAGTTTCACTATCTTTACCCTTATTTTGATTGGCTTGAGAAACTTTCTCCTGTGGTGCTTTTTTCTGCTAAACTGCCTTCTTTTGAGGTGGATTGATTGGAACATCATGGGTCCTCAAGGAGTACTGCCTTTGTTGGGAACTCAATGCATTTAGATATCCTCTCTGATAGTCATCAAATTCTACTTCTAACTCATGATAATTCTCCATTATGTAGTCTTTTTCACTAGGTAAACTTGTTTTTTTCACATATTCTTCATCAACGGTGATAAAGTTGGGATGACCATCAGTTGTGAAAAGAAGGTTCTTCTCTACTGTTGGCTCTTCTTCTTCATCACATTGAGCATAGTTTTATTGTATGGTGTCCTAATTTTTTGTTGTTGTTGTGTTTCAGGAGCTCTTTGCTCTCTTTTCTTTATTTGAAACTGAGGTTGTTTCTGCTGGGCTCAAAAGTTTGGATTTCTGATTTGTGGCTCCATCTGTCTATTTGAAATAAACATCTAATCAGCCATTCTTTCTATGGTTCTAAGAAAAGCATAAAATTTAGTATCGTATGAAGTGGAAGGTTCCTCTTTAATGGTCACTTTGTGTTCAGTTTTGAGTTTGGAATTTCTAATCAAGAGGTTGGCCTCAACACTCACTAAATTTTTGATCATCTCTTCTAGAGTAGTGGGATTTATTTCTCTCAATGAGTAAGCCATATATGGGGCAAAAGCATTGGGATAACGCAGAAGATCCAAAACAAGAGGTGGTTTCATTTCATTTGGGATGGATTTATAGACTCTGAGGTATCGAGAACTATAATCAGGCACTGATTCATTAGGATTGTGCTTCAGGGAATCACATTCAGCAAGGATTTGTAAAAGGTTTTTGTTCTCATGCCCCCTAGCTAAGAAAGCATCAGTTAGTTCAACAGGAGTCATAAAATAATTAGCTGCTAGGGCACGGAACCAAAATTTAACTTCACTAGAAAAACTTTGTGTCATGATTCGCATCTTGGCATCATCTACATCTAACTCCTCAATATCTATGAAGGTTGTGATTTTGGACATGTGCTGATGGGTTGTGATTTCAGAATTTTCATCTAAGAGGGGAATACTTTGGCCATATACTTGAGGTAGATTAGCAATATTACCAGGGAGAACTAAAGATCCAAAAAAAGCCATATTTCCTGCTGAATGGAGTACTAGATTGAAAACAGGAGGGATGGGTTGAATAGGTAAAGGAGTTGAATTTGTTGGTACTGAAGTGGCAGGTATGTCTGATGAAGTCGAAGGTGCAGATGAATATACACTAATTGATTGACTTTGAGGTTCAGATGAAGCAAAAACTTCCTCAGGATGGTAGAATTGGATCCACTCCTTAATGTCAAGGTCAGACTCTGGCTTAAATTCTTCGAAAAACCAATTTTTCAAAGGACTTAAGTCTAATTTAGACAAATATTTTACCTCAGATAACCTTAGAGGATCAAATACTATATCGGACAAAGAAGTTTCAGATTTGGATTTAAATAAAGATAATTCAAACTTTATGTCATAGGGTATATCTTCTAGAGAAAGTAACTTAGCAGGTAAAGAAACTGATCTTACCAACGGAACTCGTCCTTATTTAATATGTGCAGTTTGATATCGATGTCTTCGAAAGAAATTATCTATATCAACCAGATCGATTGGATGAGGGTTTGGATTCACTCTGGTATATCTTGTAGAAGACAAATCTGCTATGAGGCACTGCAATTATGAAATTAGCCTTACGAAACTAGATCCTATCATCCAAAGGATCAATTTTCGATAAATGTTTGTCATACACCTAGGGAAAATTTGTCTTTTCCTTCCCCAGAAACGGTGCTAGAATGTTATCACTCATCCAGATTCGCAAGGCTGAAGAAGGAATCCCAACAAAGGTAACCACAGACCAAGATTTTGGCTTGGTATCTAGCCCTACCTAGTTAGAGAGGGCTCTCTCCAAAAGGTCATAGCTAGGAGGGCAGCAGGAATTAGGTTTCTTGGGCTAGATATAGAGTGCAGGGGTTGTTTTGATTTGTTTTGGTTGGGTTATCACTGAATGAAGAAATTAGGTCAAGGGAGCTAGGTCAGGGAAAATGAGATAGGGTTGCAGGGATCAATGGGGCAAGGTAGGCATAAGTATTATCACTTAAAAATGATTGCGATGGAATGGTGTTGAGACTGAAAAGAAGCTAGGAAGCTCATGGGAGATGTATTCTTCCTAGACTGAGGAAAATGGACAAACTATGATCAATTTCCCAAAATAGAGCATGAGCAAGCATGTGTTATGATTATCAAACTTGAAAGAGATAGTACCATAAAAATGAAGTGAACATGAATAAAATACATTATAACATATGAAATTGAATAAAATACAATGATAAACATAAATAATACAAGTATCCCACAAAATCGTTGCAACTCCTCTTTATTAGCTGGCCAAACTTAGTACAATAGTTCCTTGATCAATAAGAAAACATACAAACGGATTCGAACACTTTCTTAATCTGAAGAAAGGGGATAAATAGACATCAAAACAAGCTTTTCTCATCCTTGAGGGTCGAATCCATGAGGTGAGGAATATATCCACTAATTTCTGAACTGAAAACTGAAGTGTAGGATGGTGCAAGTGACTCACTCCTCACTACACTCAAAATGATTCATCTTGACTAAAGGATAACTTTACCTAATGAATCTACCCCTAGGTAACTTATCCTTCACATAATTACATTTACCATGATGAAATACATAGGTAAAAGGATCATTTGTTGATATAAAATCAAAATTTACAGTGAAAAAACAAAAAACTCAGCAAACTGTCATATGCGCCCTTGCTTAAGGTTGTGCGCCCTTCATGTACAAGTTGACTTTTGATTGACCTATAGGTGTCCAAATCTGTCCCAAGATGGCTTGTGGAAAGATTTACCTGTCCTCTTTCTGAATATGCCTAAACTTATTAAATATTATGTTGATTTGGCCTCTCAAAATTGCAATCCCCCAACACTGCTCTGTGCATAGCGCCTATGCAAAAATATGGGCAGAAACATGACTTTTAGGGTGTTTTTTTCCCTTTTCATTGATTATTTTGAATCAAAAACCTTAGAAAATGTACAAGGTTCATGTCTTCATCATTATGAACCCAATGATGGTGACCTTTTTCCCAAAACTTTTCCCTGTCATTTGCGCAGCGCCTAGGGTGTTAAGCATATGACAACTTTTATGCTAAATCCTTATTTAGAAAAACATAGTCAAACTCATAATTTTAAAAATAGTTTGTAAATGCATCAAAATTTGTAAAATAGCTGATGATGATGTGTATAGGCTTGAAGGGAAGCCTTAGCAAGAATTTCCAACTTTTTCTTTTCCTCCATGGTCAACTCTTCAATTTTTGCATTGGCACTTTTGAGCTTGGCCAATGCAATTTTCTCTTTCAGGGCATAGTGTTTGACCTTTCTCCTAAATAGGTCATTATCCTTATTTTCCTTGGCTAGCAGATTCTCCAAGTGTTGATTGGCTCTATCAAGCCATGGCTCCCTGTTCTCATTGAACTCTATAGCATGTTTATCATTTAGGGTTAGATGATCAACAAGCTTAGCTTCACTTTGCCTCTCTAGAGCTAGAGCTCTTTTTAGCCATATAGTTCTAGTTCTTTGTCTTCGTACCTATTCTTCTTCATCATCAATTAAGCCATACCTTTAAAGTGTTTCATCTAGCATGACTTTGGCCTTTTGAGCCTCCCTTTGAGCAGTGAAATACTTAACCTCATCAATGACTTGCTTGGTTTTCAATTGGTAATTTTCTTGCTCAAGGAAGTGTATGACATATATTTCCCTGTCAAGATTAGTCTAGAGCTCAATAATATTAACATCCTTTTCTTTGATGGCTGCATTAGTGGTTTTTTCATTGTCATCCTCATCTAGGTCAACAAGCTGAAATTCCTACTTTGTTTCATGGGTGTCCTCCTCATCATGAAATATTTTCTCAATGAGATTCTCTTTTCCTTTGTTCACCTTATGTGTTGTTGTAGAAGGCATGACCCCTTCCACTCCATGTGGATCAAGCCCGTGCATGTAGCCTCTCTGGTAGGTTTTTGGCAATCACTCAACCTCAACTATACTAGCCCACTTAGGGTCAATATCCTTCATCCAAGTGGGTGATCCAATGTCATGATGAGATGGAGATGAAGGAGGTGAAGTGGACTAGTCAGATGATGATGAATGATTTATGGGCTGAGATGGAGCAATGGAAGTGGATGGATGGGATGATGAAGGAAAATTTTGTGCATGTTGATTAAGAGGATCTCTGAATATATCAGGGGCTATGAAGGTGTCCCATGCAATGTTTAGTTGATTAAGATGGTGGATGACTATGATATTAATGATGGAATTATGGAATAGAATTTTCATTTGATGTTCATATTGCCTTTTCCGGACAATGAATGCCATATTATCTATGCTTCGGAAAAGGTAGTAGGGTATGTTCAACATCTTTACCCTAGTGAAATGCATCAAGAGGCGGATGTGATAAGTATAGAGCCTTGAAAATACACCCTCACATGAAAAGTATTTCATAATTATCTTCATCATTGGTGCATATATGTCCTAGAGGTGGGAAAAAGGAAAGAACCTCTTTCTTTCATTCTTATACCTTGGTTTCAGGAAAGGTTCAAAGTAGTTTTCCTCCAAATCACTTTTTTTGAACTACTTCTCCCCAACATTTGGGATCCTGATGGCAGCTGAAATGGTGGCAGTTGAGACAATAATGGTGACTCCAGAAAAGTGACTTGTTTTTTGTGGAGGTTGGATATGAAGATCCTAGTCAGCCTGGCATGGTGTTGAACCCTCTAAACTTGTTCACAAAAATCATAACAACCAACATATTTGAAACATGTTACTGTCATTGGAGAGGCTAAAAGTTACCTAGTGTTAACAGGTTCAAGTATGAGCGCTATTCCACCTTTATGTGGCCTCCTCTCCTATGTTTCCTCTCATTCACTGAATATTATGTATCCTTCCTCTTCCGCCATGGTGTTTTTTTCAAAACCCTAGGGATTAGGAATGATAATATGCGTAAGGTGACTTTTTTGGGGATAGGAAATGGGGAAAGGGAAATTTGTGGGAAATAATTTTAGGGATATGAGAAATGGGGGAAGGGAAAAGGAGTGCTAGTGTGATGGGAATTTGGAATTGGGATGGGGAATTGGGAGCCTAGCTAAAACGAAGAACCTAGGGCTTATGGTTTTAGATTTAAAAGGTTAGGGACAGGGATTGTACTAATCAAAGATTTGGGAATGAGTATCTACAATATGGGAAGGGTATGAGAGTGCAAGGGAAATGGGTTTTAGGATTTTTGAGTGGTAGGGAGTAAAAATTTGGTTTTGAGTGGTTAAAAAACCAAATTATAAACAAAATTACACAACACCAAACAAATAAACTTGAAGGAGGTAAATGATGATGGAAGACACCTTTACTTGCTTACTGGAGGCTCAAATAGATTTTGAAGAAGTTTTGGAGGTGATTTGGTGAAGTTTGGATGATTTTATAGCTTTCTAGACATATGCCTAGTGCCTTAAGGCTATGCGCCCTCTCTTCAGACTATGTGCAGCGCCTTAATGATATGCACCCTCTACTCAAATTTTCTCCAATTTCGCCCAAAAAATTGGAAAATCGCTCTCTTCAAGTGTTTTCTCATGGAATAAGAGGAAAATGAATTTCAAATTGATGTCTGGGAGTATTTAATGCTTGAGTGAATTTAGATATAAATCAAAAACCCACTTTTCCTATTTTTCTTTTCACTTTTTTAACACATTTGCTAATTACCCTTTTCTTTTTACTTTTCTTCTTTCCGGGATGATGTTGCTGGAGTTTGGCACTTTTCACTTTCAGTTGGTGATCTTCAATTTGGCATATGTGATTTGATTTGAGAGCTAGGGAAATAAATTATTACAGATATAAGCATAAAATTACATTATAAAAAATTAAAAATAAATTACATCTTTGTTTTCATATCAAAATTACAATTTTGATATGAAAATCAAAATTTTAAAATCAAAATTGCAACTTTAAAAATATCATATTTACATGTTGATAATGTTCTGTAGATAATAATGAAATTTTTATTGAGTCACTCTCACACCTTTTTGCTGGCCTTATTGAGAAGAAATGGTCCATTTTTTTTACCTTGAAAAATAAAACATAATGACCTAATGGGACCTTGAATGACTTGAGTCCATGGTTGACATAAGACAGTGAAATTAGATTTTGAAAAGTGTATTAATGCTCAGCAAGACATGAAGGTGGGCTAGCAAATGTGAAATTTTGAGGGAGAGTGAGGTGTTATGACTTGGACTACCATCAGTGAATCAATTTTTTGCATGACCTAATGGAATTATAAAAAATTTCAGAGTGGGACCCCTAAAATGAATATAAAAAGAGTAATTTTGATCAATGATGGCAGAATGCATATTCTGATACTAACAATATTCATAACCCAAAAATTTAGGTTAGTTTAAATTTGCGACCATAATATATGAATGTCAATCTCCAATGTTTGAAACTTAGGTTTAAAAACAAACCTTCAAACTATGGTTAATATGAACCATATATGTATATACCATATCTGACAATTGTTAAATATAAAATTTGACCACCATATCATGACATTGAAATTTGACCATAGCCTATCAAATTAAATTCGAGCCAGACCTTGGAGAGAGGGTCCACCAGAGGGGACACGTTGTGGTCCATGTCTAGGTTGTCCCCCCACATAAAAAATAAATCGAACTCAACCTTAGGAGCAGATCCTTAAAAAAAATCACTTTCAAATCAAACTGGCGAATCTTGTTTTGACACTTGTCACAGTGCCACTGGGAAAAAACTGAAGAATATTCCATGCATGCTGACTGCGCTGTCATGTCATCAACCTGTCACTGTTTTGCAATTTTTTTTAAAAAATTGCTTGTTTTGAACGGCGGTCAGGAGGCTATAACGTCTTCATTCGAAGTCGGTTTTTGATGAAACGAATTGTGTTGGATTCCTGGAAATGAGCCGATCGTTTTCATTCAGTTTCTAATTAGTTCTGATCACTTTTGTTTCTGATATAAATTTAGAGCCTCTGATCCCCAAGAGGGTGAACACGCCAACAAAGGCACTTGAGGACCTCCATGCAGCACCTGCAAGAAGAAAAAAACAAATAAAAAGGTTAAGCACCCCACTCAGAAACAAGATGCTAACTCATAAAATACATTAAAAAAAAAAAAAAAACATAGCAAGAGAAAGATAGTCATGGCTATCACCAAACTCGAGCACCTTGCACGAGATATGTCTGCAACTCCTAAGCAACAGGTACAAACAAGGGCTTGACTTTGCACACCATTATAGTTGAAGAGTCACTTGAGAGAAATAAGCAACCTGAACCTACCTTAGAAGTTTGATGGGAAACTATGACAGGGGAAGAAATGAAAATAGAAGAGTAGCAAGAATATCAGCAGGAGGAGTAGCACATGGAACAATAAACAGAGAATGAAATAGGTCAGCATACATGAAGAACCACAAATCAAGGATGATGAATGGGTTGCTTAGAGGATGAGCAACAGTTTCAGTACGGGGGTATGATGGGCCTCTAAATTAGGAATAAATTAAGGCCCATAAAACCTTTCTTAGGCACATAAAAGATATATTAAATCTCTCCTTATACACTTAATAATGTTTTTTTTAGCTTTAATATGTTCTTAGGAAGGTTTAGAGATAATTGCATATTTGTGCCTACTATTATTTATTTTTGAAGGATATTGTGAGAATATTGGAAATATTATGGAGATTTGGAGAATGAGATAATTTAGGGACTTTATCCATACTACTAGAGGATGAATATGATGGAATAAATGAACCAAATATAACGAAATAATTGAGAAATCCTAGAGAGATTATGGAACTCTGACGATTGAGAAAATCTAGGAATGTATTCCCTGTCATTTATTGCAAACTCCTAGTGTTGGGAACCAGATCCACTATTTGAGGTATTCTGGAGGGAAAATCTTCCTCCTTTCAAGGAGAATGCTTCCTCATCATTTTGTATAAGTACCAATTTGAATAGGCCTCTAGGGGCATGTATTGTTTATTCTTATTGTGGAGAACTTTTTTTTTTTTTTTTGGCAGCTCCACTTTCTTTTCTTGCAGGGATATACTTGAATTGATTCAATAATGAAGATTAGTGCCATTTTTAGCTTCTAAGTCTTGGTTTCTCCCATAGGACTCTGAGTCCTTCTTGGGCTTGGCCATCCCAGGAGCCTCAAATCCCTCTTTCAAAATTTATTTATGTTCTTTTCACTTCTTATTCACATACATCTCTTATTTATGTTTTGCATATTTCTGTATTTAATATTGTTTCTTTTATTGTTGTAGGATTGAGTTAAATGATTTAAGTGAGTTATTTTGCAGGATGTTTACAGCTTCAAAAGAATTAATCATCCTTATAATAACTTTGGAAGGTCATCTTAATCATTAATCTACTTGGATTTGGTTACTAGTTCACGAATATAATATTTATGGAAATGCCTTGTAGCGAAATAGTGGCACTTCTACTATTTCTGAGAAGGGGTTAATGATATCCATTTGACTTGATTCCACTTGTATTAGGTTATAATAATGTTAAATTTATAAAAAAAATAACCCCATTTCATTTTCACTTGATTAGGTTAGGCATTTGATAGATTAACTAGCTCACTAGTTCTTGAATTTCCAGATTTTATAGTAATTTTCTGTTACTTTTTAGCACTTGTGAACAGACGTATTTTGAAGTGATTCCACTTGGAATGGAGATCCAAGAAATACTAATTTTTGGCCTGTGACCACACATAACATGGAGAGCTGGTCCCTATAAGGAAATCACAGGGCATAGGCACGAAGGTTTAAGGGGAAGGCCGATCTATTCAAGCACCGCCCGGAAGGACGCCCCGCAATCAAAGAACAATTCAAGAGCCAGACCAATAAAAGACCTTAATTTTTCTGGAAGAGGAGCAAGGGGGAAAATAGGCTGCCAGGATCCAAGCACAGAATTGAAGTGAAGAGATGGACAACGGAGATTAAATTGCACACCGCTCCCTACAAGTTTTAACCTTTACATCTTAAGACTTACCAAAACTTATCTTGTCGTTGATGCGACTTGGTGGATCCATCCAACCTTTATACATCACCCAAATCTGCATGAAAACCCTTGTGTTCTTCATTTTCCTTACCTTTCACCTTTTCACAATTTTTAGCATCTAGCGCGTCGCATGTCGCATTTTGCACAGTTTATAATTTACCTCTTAAAGCGCCTGCAAAGTGTTTTGTTTAAGTTGCGACGTGGTTGGCCCCACTGCAGTAGATCTGCCTCCCACTTCATAGCCGTTTGCAATACATATCACATATCTTATGAAACATTATAAAACCTTTGCCTTACAGCATAAAACATTCGTTGATTTATAAACTATGTTGATTGCAGTGGGCTCCATTTATCCCTGACACATCATCCTCCATTCAACGCAAATCACACTTCACAGCTTTAAGCGTTTACATAATTTCCCAAATGCTCAATTATGTGATGTGTGATGTAGGCAGGTCCCTCTCCCCGCACTTCGCAAGTTTTATATTTTAACCATCGCTGCTTATAAAAAAACGCTAAGATCTGCGATTTGTAATGCGGTCGGGTCCCACTTCCCCTCCATGTCACTTCCCTCCTTCCCGCGCTTCACACTTCACACCATTTAGCGTTTATCTCTACTGCTTCAAGTTAAAGTTTTCGATTTGCGATGCAAACGGGACCCACCTTCCCTCCACGTCACTTCCCTCCTTCTTGCACTTCGCACTTCGCACCGTTTAGAGTTTAACTCTACTGGTTCATGTTAAAGATTACGATTTGTGATGTGGGTAGGTCCCACCATGCTTTTTTCCATTTCCATCCGGTCTTCACACATCTCATCACCGCTAAGCCCTCTGCATCCCTCTGTCACCTTTGCTTCACCCCAATGCATCTGACGGTCCTTGTTTCATTTCTCACCCCCCACAACTTTCAAACTTTAACCATGGGGGGGGGGGGGGGGGGGGTCCGAAATGGGTGGTATCCATTACCTCCCACTCCTCCACGTGTTTTCCTCTCATCATTTCACTCCCCCCTTCTCTGATACTGCTTACCATTTGAGACCCCCTCCGAAATTTGGTTCTTGTTTTTGCAATTCAAAACACCGCATGGGCTTTTAAGGCAGAACATACAGTTGTGGCTTATGCGGCCTGCTCAGGATATCTCCACTAAAGAACCAAGTGCGCTCAGTACAATCGGCCTATTCATAATGGATGAAGTGGAAATCACCATACTGAGGGATTGGAGGTCTATAGGCAATATATGGAATCGTAAAATGACAATGAACCTGTACACCTGTGACCACTCCTTACCATACTGTCTTGAAGGCTCCATTATTAGCCTCAATGGGTGAGTGTGTCATTTATTTTTTTGGTTTAATTTTGATGATTTTTCTGGTGAAATATCAATTTGTCCCCATTCGTGTTTTAATTCTCTCAGTATATATAGGTAATTTCTCAATGTACGCTTTGCAAGCTAGGTAGCATGTTTTTATTTCATAGATATGGGTCAATCATAAATTATCAAGTACTGTAGACCCTCTAGGAAAACTCTGTATATAGTAATTTCTATGATGATAGTAGGGTTTTGGAATTTTAGAATAATTTTGCTGTATTTTTTTATGATTGTGCTCCCTCTGCTCTGAGATGCATATTTGGGAGAGTCGTTTGAACTTAATATAATACAGCATTTATATTTGGATTCCAGATGGAGCACTGAGTAGTATGTATCCATTTTCCTCTGTTATCAGTAATCTCTTTTTATGTATAATCATATGTCACACTTTTCTGCTTTGAAGGTCCCTGTAATGTATCTGTTGGTAGTCTGCAATTTTGTTCATGAATTCATGTTTTCATAACGCTCATGTGTTAATGCTCATGTATTAAACTTGTCGCACTCCCTTAATTTGTGCTCTATGAACCTCTGTTGCTACCCACATCTCATTCATATCCACTTCCCATGAGGTTGTTGGGGGACATATTCTTAAATCTCTTAAGTTTGTCTCTTGTGGGTTCATTCTCCATTCTTCCTCACCACCTCTACGCATTTAAAGCTTCTGCTCATTGTTTTATACTTGGCCCAACTAAAAGACATCAACCTCACAGCCTCCTGAGCCCTCTCAACATTTGGGGAATTCACATGAATCGGGCTCAAATGGTCTTCTCTATTCTTGATCCATCAAAACCTTTATTCTCTTGACCCATATTTTGTCAGAGGCATTTATACAATTTCCCAAATTTTACCTCTGATTTTAAGATGTCGTAGGCACTGGTCTTTTGCAACTCAAGGTTGTCTCTAGGAGCTGCAACATATTTTGGTGTCGTTGATGGGGAATTGAATGAAGAAATATTTTCCATGGGATACAACATTATCTTCACCCTTCAATTAGGTCAGCAAAAAGGGTTGAGAGTTGCATATTCCCCACCTTGGCTACTCCACTATAAAATAGTCCTAATCAGAAGTAGTCATGGCTTTCACTAGGCCTCACACAAGATTCAGATCCATCATCTACACCCACCTCTAAATAATATGGGTGTTTCGAGTTTCCTTTTGAACAAGTATTCCCCCTTGGCCCTCCCTCAGCCTCTAAATGATATGCTGCAAGACTATCTAGAGTGGTTTCCTTGGTTCACTGGGGAAGATAGTACTTCTACATAGAGACATATTGAAAAATCATGGTCTTTTGCTAAGAATGTAAATGTAGAGCACTTAGATGTGGTACTAAGTATTTTCATCCAATCCTTTGAGGGAGAAGCCTGGAAATGGTTCAAGTCTCTAGCCAAAAAAACAATCCACACTTGGGAAGAAATGGAAAATTTATTCACATTGAAATAGGGAGAAAAGAGGGACCATGGATATGTCCTCACAGAGTTCATTACTCTCAAGAAGATACAAAATGAGGATGTAACATAATTTTTAATTAGGTTCAATAATATCTATAATAATCTCCCTTTCAAGATAAAGCTTCCCCAAGCAGTTGCTAAGGTGGTTTTTGCAGGAGCTTTCGAGCTAGATTTTGGGTTCACCTTAAGAGAAAGAAGATCCACATCTCTGGATTAGATCAAGACTGGTGCATTGGAGGTAGAAGAAAACTTTGCTTCTAATAGTAATTTCAAGGGGAAGACAAAACATGAAGCTAGAATAAAGAAGGGGGAGGAGACTTCTATCTCAAATCAGGAGAGGGAATTACAGGAGCATATAATCAAAGAGATGAATAGGCTGATCAGAAACCTCCCAAATAAGTTGGTTAAGCTTAAATCAGAGGCCAAGAATTTCCCTCTTCATTCCAACCAAAGGATTCCTAATTGGGGGTTTAATCCTCAATATCAAAATCCCCCTCTACAGTTGTTACAGTAGGCCGAGGAAGTCACAGACAGTTAAGTAGATCAATTCCTCGCTTACTCAGAGGATGAAGAAGGTGAAATCACCCTGCAAGAAGGCCTGGAAGAGAAGGAAGTACCCCTAGAGGATCGAGAGATTGAAAATTAATGCAGGCAGTTTGTGGATTTCATGCAAGCTCAACTCCACAAGAAGTATGACCTCAAGTTCTCTAGAAAGAGAACTTTGGGGTGAGAAAAAAATGAAGAGTCTATATCAAGAGAACAAACCTCTCCTAGTCCTGCTAGTAAAGGGAATAAGTTGTTACAATAATTGTCCCCTCGTAAGACCACTGCATCCTCTTCCACAAAGCAAGAGGTTTATCCTCCCAAAGATAAGAAGCCCTCATCTATACCCTTGGAACCACCTGATCCTCCTAAAGAGTAGTTCAAAGAAGCCATTACAGAAAAAGGGCCCACTCCCTTTAATCTCCAAGAAGAATGAACCATGGTGGTTTTTGGACTGAATGTAGAGCATCAACTTCTAGCATATGCTGAAGAAGAGGGAGGTGAGCTTACCCTCCATGAAGAAGGAGAAGAGCTAGAGTATTTCCCAGAGGACAACACTAAAAATCAACAACAGTCTATTGATCTGGAAGCAGGGGTAGCAGAGCTTAATTGTCTATATCCACAAGAACACCTTCACCTAGTAGTGTTGTATCCAGAGATTGAACACCCATGAAGTGTGCCCAATGAAAGCCATGAAAGTTCAAAAAAATATGACCAATCAAGTTTGTTGATTGAAGATCACTCAAATATTCCTTCTGAGTGTGCAGATCTTGAAGAAGATCGTAAAATTTCTTCATCATTAGGTTCTTCATGGGGTTTTGAGGAAACACAATATATTGCTATTAGTCAAGATCCTTTACCCGAGATGATTCAGAGTTTTCAACTCCCCTACAAGCCTCCATATGAAAAAGGAAAAGATGAATAGCACACAAAGCAGTTGATTATAATGGAAAAGGAGAAGAAACAAGAGTCATCCTTGTTGTTTGAAGACAATCAGTGGCAACGCACAAGCATAGCAGCAGTTTGGAATGAGGTATGTTTTCTTGTTACAAATCCTCCAGAAAAACTCATGTTGAATTTTTACCATGATCCTTTGGGTAGTATATTGCAGCCATCAGTGAAGGAGGAATTTTCCAGGTTCATCAATGGAGCTCTGAAATTCAATGGAAGATATAAGTTGCAACATTTTGAACCCATTTCTCTACCTACAAGAATGGGATGCCAATTTCATTTGAGAACTCATTTTCTTAACTGGTTACATTGGAAGTTTGATTATTATTTGATGGGATATTTTTTTATCATAATAGGTGTAGGTAGGAGTGCCAATAAGCTCAGTACTATGAGCGTCTTTCCATTTTAGTTTCATATTGATTTGCAGTTTTCAGTTCAAGTGTGTTTCAGTTTCCAATTTCAACATAGTCTGTATTTCGGCATTTAATATTTTCAACGTATGGTAGGGATTTCTATTTTATATATTAGGCAATGCATAGCTCAGTGGTAGTTTCAATTCAGGCTTACAACATGCATTTTTGACTCCATGAGCCCAATAAGTCATAGGCATTCAGGTCTGCAGGTTCTCAACGCACTTAGAACAACACATTGTCCCCAGATGGAGCCAATGTTGGCCTGTGACCACACATAAAATGGAGAGCTGGTCCCTATAAGTAAATCACAGGGTAGAGGTGCGAAGGTTTAAGGGGAAGGCCAAGCTATTCAAGCACCGGCCAGAAAAATGCCCCTTAATCAAAGAGCAGTTCAAGATCCGGACCAATAAAATAACTTAAGGATTCTGGAAGAGGCATAAGGGGGAAAATAGGCTACCATGATCCAAGCACAGAATTGAAGCGAAGATATGGACATCGGAGATTAAATCACATACCGCTCCCCTCAAGTTTTAACCTTTACATCATAATACTTACCAAAACTTATCTTTCCGCCGATGCGACCTGGTGGGACCCATCCAACCTTTATACATCACACAAATCCGCATGAAAACCCTTGTATTCCGCATTTTCCTTACCTTTCACCTTTTCCCAATTTGCAACATCTAGCGCGTCACATGTCGTATTTCACACAGTTTATAATTTACCTCTTAAAGTGCCCACAAAGTGTTTTGTTTAAGTTTCGATGCGGCTAGCCCCACCATAGCAGCTTTGCCCCCGAGTTCACAGTCATTTGCAATAAATATCACATATCTTAGGAAACATTATAAAACCTTTTCTTTACCACATAAAACATTCATTGATTTATAAACTTCGCCGATTGTAGTGGGATCCATTTATCCCTGACACATCATCCTCCATTCAGTGCAAATCGCACTTCACAGTTTTAAGAATTTACCGTATTTCCCAAAAGCTAAATTCTGTAATGTGCAATGCGGGTGGGTCCCTCTCCCCGCACTTCGCAAGCTTTATACTTTAACCCCCGCTGCTTATAAAAAAAAATGCTAAGATCTGCGATTTTCGATGCGGTCGGGTCCCACTTCCCCTCCACGTCACTTCCCTCCTTCTCATGCTTCGCACTTCGCACCATTTATATTTTATCTCTACTGCTTTGTGAAAGTTTACGATTTACAATGCAGGCGGGACCCACCTTCCCTCCACATCACTTCCCTCCTTCCCACGCTTCACACTTCGCACCATTTAGATTTTATCTCTACTGGTTCATGTTAAAGTTTGTGATTTGCAAGGCAGGTGGGTCCCACCATGCCTTCCACCATTTCCATCTAGTCTTCGCACATCTCATCACTGCTAAGCCCTCTACATCCCTTCATCACCTTCACTTCACCCCAATGCATCCGACGGTCCTTATTTCATTTCGCACCCCCCGCAGCTTTCGAACTTTAACCATGGGGAGAGGGTCCGAAATGGGAGGTATCCATTACTGCCCACTCCTCCACGTGTTGTCCTCTCATCATTTTGCACCCCCCTTCTCCGATACCACTTACCACTTGAGACCCCCTCTGAAATCTAGTTCCTTTTTTTGCAATTCAAAACACCACATGGGATTTTGAGGCAGAACATATAGTTGTGGCTTATGTGGCCTGCTCAGGAGATCTCCGCTAAAGAACCGGGTGTGCTCAGTACGACCAGCCTCTTCATAATGGATTAAGTGGAAATAACCAGACTGAGGGAATGGAGGTCTACAGGAAATAGAAGGAATCTTAAAATGACAGTCAGCATGTACACCTACAACTACTCCTCACCATATCGTCTTGAAGGATCCCATTATTAGCCTCAATGCGTGTCCTTTATTTTTTTGGTTTAATTTTGATGATTTTTCTCGTGAAATCTCAATTTCATCCCATTCCTGTTTTGAATTCTCTCAGTACAAAAGTAATTGCTCAATGTGTGTTCTACAAGCTAGGTAGCATGTTTTGATTTCATAGATATGGTTCAATCATAAATGATCAAGTATCGTAGACCCTCTAGGGAAACTTTATATATAGTAAGTTCTAAGATGAAAGTAGGGCTCTGGAATTTTGGAAGAATTTTGTTGTAGTTTTGTATGATTGTGCTCATTGTGCTCTGAGATCCATATTTGGTAGAGCTACTTGAACTTAATATAATACATCGTTGTTATTTGGATTCTAGATGGAGAAATGAGTAGTATGTATTAGTTTTCCTCCGTTATCAATAATCTCTTTTTATGTATAAGAATATGTCATAATATTATTCTTTGAAGGTCTCTGTAATGTAGCTGCTGGTAGTCTGCAATTTTATTCATGAATTCATGTTTGCATAATGTGCAGGTGTTAATGCTCATGTACTAAGGTTTCCACACTCCCTTAATTTTTGCTCTATGAAACTCTGCTTTTTCCCACATCTCATTCATATATTCTTCCTTTGAGGTCACTAGGGGACATATTCTTAAATCTCTTAAGCCTGTCTCTTGTGGTTTCATTCCCTGTTCTTCCTCACCACCTCTACACATTTTAAAGCTTCTGCTTGTTGTTTTATACTTGGCCCAGCTAAAAGCCATCAGCCTCATTGCCTCTTGATCCCTCTCACCATTTGGGGAGTTCACATGAATCAGGCTCAAATGGTCTTCTCTATTCTTGAACCACCAAAACCATTATTCTCTTGACCCATATTCTATTAGAGGAATTTATACAATTGCCCACATTTAACCTCTGATTTTAAGATGTCATAGGCACTGGTATTTTGCAACACAAGGTTGTCTCTAGGAGCTACAACACTAATTACTAACCAAATTTGTCCCATACCATTTTAATTTGATTTAATTGGTCATTCGAAGAGTTATATCCAAAACAAAGTTTCCTATAGAAAACACAGAGTTTTACGTAGCACTCTCGTAACAAATTTGAACTCGACTAGATTTGCTCCCAAGGATTGGTTTTTGTCTTTTAGGCTTGAATCCTGACCCCTAGGACCTAAATACATGATTGAGGAAGAATAAACACCACTTAGGACATTAATTTTTTCAAATTAGATTAGGTATTTTTATTTGAATTCATGCTCTTAGGATTTCACTTACAAATTGTTGTTCTTTCCTAGGATTGATTTATTTTCAAAGAAACACTTCCATTTTTGCAATTAGTTTAGGCTTTGATTTCATGACATTCCCTCCATTACATCAGATCAAAAAGGGACACATTGTATGTTTTACATACAATGTCGATACATCTTAAGTTTGTATGAACCTCGGGTTGGTAATTAAAGTTGGTAGCCTCGGTAGTTACAACATTCTTGTTGAAATACAGAGGCTCATTAATAACAATAACAATGTAAGGGCACAACAATAACAATAGTGGGCTTATATGGGGCATAATAATAACAATATGGGGACTACATGGGCACGACAATAACAATAAGGGGCCTACACTAAAAATAACAATAAGGGGACACACTGGTATTATAGGGACCTAGCATACCCCTCTCCTTCAAAAAATTCGTGTCCTCAATGCTTGAGTAGTTTTGGGTTCTTTTGTATAAAATTATCATCCTCCCATGTTGAATCTTCAATGGGTAAGTTCTTCCACTTAATGAGATACTCTGAAATTGATCAATTTCATAGCTGTCAAGTTCTTGTTTCCATGGTTGCTTGAGGTTCCAATATTATTTTTCCTTCCTCGTCAAGTTCTAGCAATATTTTTTGAACTGGGAAATTTTCACCTATAACCTTCTTTAAGCATGAAACATGGAAAACTGGGTGCACTTGGGAAGATGCATGAAGCTCCAATTTGTATGCCATAGTACCAATATTTTGCAATACCTTGTAAGGACCATAATACTTTGGTGATATTTTATTATCCTTCTTAGCTTGCTTGAGGGAAATTTGTTTATATGGTTGTAGTCATAAAAATACCTAGTCGCCTACATAAAAACTTCTTTCACTGCGATGTTGATCTGCTTGTTGTTTCATTCGATTCTACACCAAGGTGAGGTTATCCTTTAAGAGTTGGAGAAATTGTTTTTGATGCTCGATGTGATATTCCACTGCTTGAAACTTATAATTTTCTCTTAAATATAATGTGATGGAGGGTGGATGATATCCATAAAGTGCCATAAATGGGGTCATTTTTGCTGCAGTATGGAAGGAAGTGTTATACCACCATTCATATAGAGGTAACCACTTGACCCATTATGTATGTTTATCAGATACAAAGCAATGAAGATATATCCTTCCAAAAATTTGTTTACTATATCATTTTTCCCATCAGACTGAGGATGATATGATGAAATATGAGCTAATTGAGTACCCAAACAATAAAATAATTTCATCCAAACATTTCCTGTAAAAATGGGATCTCTGCCGCTTACAATAATCTTTGGGTTTCCAAGTAGCTTTTGAATTGTTTCCATAAATGTAGTAGCAACTGTACTAGCTTTAAACGTATGAGACAATGCACAAAAGTGTGCATACTTGGTAAGCCTATCAACTACCACCATGGTGACAGTGTTTCCTTTTGACTTGGGTAACCCTGTGATAAAATCCTTTGAAACCTCATCCCAACGTTGACTTGGAATGGATAAAGGTTGTAACATACCTAGGATCTTAATTGTTGTAGAGTCCCAACATTGTTTTGTTTTGACACCCTTTTTCATCTGTGTTTTCCTTCTTTTCTAATCACTGTAAACCTGATAAAGGCAACAATAATATGTTTGACAAGGGAAAACACTTATGTGTCCTATTTTTCATATTTTATAATATGCCCTATTGTTTTATTAAATATTACATTCAACTACAAAATTAACATAATGTCATAGCTATTTTACATATCCGGTGACTACTTCCATTGATAATAAGGATCTGGTGAGCCATCTCAGAAAAGGAGTATATGGGTAGTTAGAGGATGATTACTTCATGGATCTCCTCCTAATTATCTGAGCCAATTCATCAAGGAAATCACACAATTATGCGATCAATGGTGGTAGTTAAAACATAGTAGTGCTAAAAAACAAAGTCCGAGAATGTCACAAAATTGTCGATTTTCTTTCCTAATTTCAAATCGACAAGATAGCAATACTTGTTTAGTTTTCAATTTGAATAAGGATTCTAAAAGAGAATTGTAGGCATAGAGCTCACATACTGTTTAAACGCACTCTATAAAACTATGATAGCTTTGTCTATTCTGGGCGTGCCATCATTATATTTTTCTGAGTATTTTGTTTAGAATTTTCTATTAATTCGAAGATATTTTTCATGCATTGATGCGTTGTTACTTTTAAGTAAACCTACTGCATTGTGGAGGGGCCCTGCATGCAGCTCATGTCATTTAATTTCAGTCTTTAGAATTCATTTTAATCGCATTGTCATTTCATAGTTAGAATCTAGCTAATGCTCTATTTTGTATTTCATTTCCAAGCTCAGTTTTAATAGTTCAATACTCTGTCTTTACTTGTTTTGAAAAATCGCTCTTTAAATTTATTCTTTCCATATTTTATATAGCTCAGTTCATTTCTTTTATTTTTCAGTAGATAAAAGTTCAGTTCTTCATAGCATTTTGATTCAATCTCAGTTATTTTTTAAGTTCAATGTTTTCATAAACTAGGACTTGTAAAATATTTCATGCTTTCATAATTAATTTAGATATTTCTTTGTTTCGCTGCAGCATAAAATCTCAAAACAATTTGATAAAAAAAACAAGGTAGAAGTTAATCTAACATATCTTTTGAAAAATGTTAACTCACAAACCATTTTTGACGACTTAATTCAATTGAAACTAAGTATAGGAATATCATTTAATGTAGATGATAGATTGCTCTAACAGTAACTTTACTTCAAAACTCACTGATCCATAGGAATTCAACACTAATCCAAAAATTCAAAAATTAACAAAAATCAAAATGCAATCATCACTCTAATGACAAATACTTCTAGCACATATAGTGCACTCGCACTTCATCAGTTTACTGACTCCGGGCTATAATTTATGCTTGAAATTTAAGAACATTAAAATAACTAAACATTTTGGCGTCGTTTCCGAGGAAGTGCAAATAGAAGTATTAGAAATAAAAACATGATATGCATAGGGAAAGAGATTCTGAAGGTAGGTTTATAGTATGAGGAATAACTTTGATTCCCACATCATCACTCACTCCGCCATGACCTCGAAGTTCCACACCACCCACTCAAACTTGAATTCCATACATAGGAGGCCTACATGGACTTTGTGAAATTGTAAGGTTTGAAATTCAACCCATGGATTCACCTACTTCATCTACTGAAGTTATAATTGAAGAATAAAATCCTACATCCCTAACCACATTCTTAATTTCAACAGGAGAAAAACTTCTAGGACAGGAACTAGAAGTTCCCAATGAAGAGGAAGAACAAGAAAATCATTCAAATTCTCCATTGATAGAGGAACCAGAAAAATTATAAAGTGTTGTTGTAAAACCAGATACTTACATTAGTTCTCAGGAATCCATCATGGTTGAACAGGGAGAAGGAGAAGTATAAAATGTCAATGGTGAACAACCTAGGATTGGAGGAGGTTGAGGAGGAAACATAGGAGGTGGAAGAGGAGGAGGTAGAGGTATAGGTATAGGAGATCCAAAACATTTTGGATTCCCTATTCTCAATGAGGATAAAACATAAAAAATGAAAAATATCTCACCTTCTATCCTTCCTAATTTTCATGGAATAAGAAGTGAAGATCCAGAAACATTTCTCTTCGAATTTGAAGTATTATGTAGATCATATGATTATCTACATGATGCTCAAAAATTAAAATTTTTCCCTGCTACCTTAAAGGATTTGGCATTTGTAATGTGCAAAAAGGGAGAATGCAGTAATATTGAAACACAATATAAGAACTACAGCAAAGTAAACAATAAATCTATATACACATCATAATGCACAGAAATAGTTGAGCCATTTTATTATTTTGGAGGTGAAAAATAAAGTACAACAGTGCTCAAAATATGAGACACTCAAGCCACAAGGGTGGCCTAGAATTACACTGCAATGATATCCCAAGAGGGACTGTGTAATTGCTGTTATGCTAGAAGGTAAACTGTGTTTTCCCTGCTGCAACTGTAGGGACTACAACTGCCTGAAAGATAGAAAGTCAAATCTAGGCAGAATGGGAGCTTTGATGATGCTGAAATTGTAGGTCTGGGCTTAGTGATGGATTCCCAAGATAACCCAGAAGGGATTTCTCAGATATGTAAGTTTAAGAAAACCACCCTCTTAGGGCTTCACATATATGCTGCTAGGAATGCAAATCTGAAGCTAGATCTGATGATATGATGGGTGCAATGATGCACAATCATATCAATACAATAAGGGTTGATCCCTTCACTAGATCCTTGGGCTAAAAGCTCAAGATCTAGCTCCTCCAATCTCCTCCACTAAAAATAGTTGTTTGATGAACAACAGCTTCAGAAAATTATGTTGTCAGAGAGGGAGGCTCCTTAGCCTATTGCTAGGTATCTCAAATCATCTCCTAAGTGATGAAAAAAATAGATCCAATGTGAGGAGGTTATCCCTCACAGGATTTCCAGCTGAAATACTAGAAGCTTCCTTCCTACAATAGATCTACAGGACTGAATTGCACAATCCTTGAAGGGACTGCTGCTACATGGAGGCAAAACCCAATGCCTTGAACGCCTGATGTAGATCTGCTACTCCGAAAAGGCTGGATCTAAAGAACAAAGTGGTAGGATGAATCCTCCACTGGTTTCTTAGTTGAATGCTAGAAACAACCTCCTGAAGATGGCACCAATGCCTAATAAGGAATGAAGAACAATCCTCTTTCCAAATCTACTCAAGAAAGAGGTGGGATTCCTGCTCGAGAACACCCTGTGCTAAACAGCAATGCAAGCTCTGCTAAATAGCCCAAGCCTGCATAGAAATTTCCTAAGACAAATCTATATCTAAATAGATCAAGAAATGAATTATCCAAATCATGCCTTCCATTTTGCCTTCACCTTTATTATATGCATGAGCAATCCATAGCCTAGGCCCACTCCAATACTGAGTTGTACATGTGGACAAAAGTTTTCGAGGTTGACTATGTTGTTGATCCAAGTCCTCCATCATGTTTACATGGGGTGATTGCCATCTCCATCACATGTGCATTAAATGCACCATTTCCTCCACTATATTATCATAAGTGCTTCATGATATTCTTTGAATGCACTATGATCTTAGCTGACCTTATCAAAGATCCTCATGATTTTATATTTAAGATCCATGATCTTATTTGACTGATTCATCCTCCATAATCTATCTCATAAATGAGACATGATCTCCATTAATGGAGCTGCTCCACTACTCCATGATTCTAGATCTAGCTCTAACTTATCCACATACACATATTAAAAGTGGATTTTATTCATCTTTGAGGTTTGTGGGTCCCTCCATCCTTTTATTTACTTAATTTGTTAGGAAAATCAAGGACTCTAATATTCCAAATATGATGTGAAAATTTTGGAATATTACAGTCCCCCCCCTGGAAAAATGTTGCTTATCCTCAAGAAACTCCAAATGTATATGCAAAGCCATCTATTCCCCTCCAAATGGCATCCACGTAAGGAAGGCTTCCTCCATTTTCTGCAATGTGTTATCCATGTTTGGTCCCAAATTTGTCTTTCAGAAATATATAGAATGACTTCTAACTGCATGGTTAGATGTCCTCCTTCCACCATGAAGTACCAAGTGACAACCATATGATGTCCAAAATAATTATTAATACATGAGATACATAAAATAAAGTGGCTCTTCCCACAAAGGAAAATCTCCATCTCACAATACATCTCATCATCCCATGCTTTATGATTTTGATTGAGCATTGATATGCTCTCATCCTTAGCCCTGTTAGCCTTTTTGATTCCAAGCATCATTCCAATGTTATGCAAAAGAAGAAGGAAAGGAGTTATATGGGTAGACAAAGATGTCAAACCATATTATCCAAAAGTAACCATCGGAGTAAGGCCCTTTTCTACCATTGTTAGTATGAATCTTAATTGCAAGTGTGCGAAAAATGACCACTTTAGCTGCACATAACAAACATCCCTAACAGCAAAAGATGGTTGCCAATATCCTCATATCTGCAGTTAGTTGATCAAGATAAATGTTGCAAAAATCTAGATCTATGCATCAAAAGACATTAAGCAGTGAATAAAACAAGATTTACTCCATGCATCCATAGACAAGACAAGAATATGTTGAATGAATTTTGTATTAATGGCATCTGGGAGGAAAACACAGAAAGGTGTTACCATTTCTCCTCAATGGGATGGGTTCTTGTAATTCCTCAGCACTTCAAATCTAAAATTCCTCTCTCTTGATGGTGTAGAAAACCCAGACAAAAATGGTAGAAAAATATGACTATGATGGTGGATCAAAGTCAGACCAAAAGTATAGATCCAGAGTGATCTTTAGGCAACAAAAGGTGGTAAATGAATGGAAAAACCATTCTATTTATAACAAAATATTGAGTTAGTCTAGATATTGGTGCATAATTAAAATATTATTAACCAAATCAAGATCCAACTTTTATGGAATATTTTATTATTTTTGTTGGAGGGAAAAGGAATTTGACTTGGGTCAAATCCCTTTATTTGTAAATAATAAATAAATAAATGATTTATTTATCATTTTAAGAATGTGGTTGAGTAATAATCAAATAAATAATGATTTATTTAATTATTTAAGGGTGATTTAGTCATATTTAACAAAGAATATTATTTAAATAAGGTTTAAATAATTATTATTAGAAAATAATAAGATAAATAATGATTTATCTAATTAATTTCCTTGTTTTGGGTTAAATATAACCAGGAATATTAATTAAACTGTTGTTTAACTAATTATTCCTTGAGGAAAATAAAAAAAATGTAGATTTATTTAATATTTCCTCATGGGGTTTCCTGTTTAGACCATAAACAACTTAATAAAGGTGGTTTACTAAGTTATTTTCATAGTGAAATAAATTTTACTTAGGGTAAAATTGGTCTTACATGGTGTACTTGGGTCCATCTAATGATAATAGGTTAGATGACCAAAAAATGGTGTAACAAATTTCCCCCCAGCGTGCGAGCGTTAGGAGCTAATCGTATGACCGAAGTACGTTGTAAGAACTCAATCACTAGACACCGAAGGGGAAGTCAGAGAGAGAAATATAAGGTAGACCAAAGTGCCAAAGGACTAGACCCTGAGGAGGCAAGACTTACAGGTGCAACAAGTCTCTTTTATGAGTGAGTACCTGTGCTATAGGTTGCGGGGGAGGCATACCTATGCCCGCCGAGACAAAGTACAAAGAATAATGCATCCAGTAAACAAGGTACTAAACAATATAGTACATGATGGCATAAACATGAGCCAGGTAAAATCATGATAATGAATCCCACATACATACTGTTCCTGGGATAACAGCCAGGACTTATATAATAATATCTGAGTACATGAGATATAGATACAACACAAATTCCCCTGTAAACAGGAAAGGGCTCTGAAAGTCTGACTGATACATGCAAACAAAAAGGTGTTGCAAGAGGCTGAGGCCGACATCATCAAATATATGGAGCTGCATCAAAGGCTGTAATGAAGAGGTCATCCGGACATGTGGGGGCTACCTGTAGGGCCACCCCCTCATGAGGGCTGAGACATCTCACACACACTCGGGAATCACCGATAACAGCTTTTGCATCACTGAACCATCAAGTATATGAATCTCGGTCATGCTAAAAGGTGTTGGAGCTGAGAAGAAATCAAGTCAAAGGGAAATAAGGAGTCCCTTTGCTTGATCCGAGGCACCGAAGAAGAGTGGAAGCTGGAACCAAGGTACGTCGCCCTCTAGACCTGTCTTCTGAAATGAATGGGATGATTTCAATAGAAGGAGGTCCGCCATAGGCGAGGCAATAAGGGATCCTCAACTAAGGCACGAGAGAAAATAGTAGAGCGACTCACAGACTGACACCAGTGATGATGATGAAATGGGGGGTATTGAGCAGTGGACGGATGACTTCCCTTGTTAGAGCATAAAGGGCATAGATGACCTGGCAGTGATTGACACAATATCATGAGGGATAGGGGACAATGGGACTGAAGGCCATAATGTGCGACACGAGAGAGGAACCAAGAAAATGAAGGATGGAGGACTATAACGGGATACAAAGGGAATCAGGATAGACTCCATGAATGCAATGATGACTCAACTCAGATGCTCTAAAGAAGGGAGACTCGATGGTGCTGCCACACAGAATGGGTCCAATGGGGACCATAAAAACATGAGTACATGATGGTTACTCATGACGAAAATAGACACGAGCATGGACAAGTATGAGGAAAAAGTGGTGCCCCAAAGTACAAGTGTTGCAAGTGAAGAAATTCGATTTTGGGGAGTACTGAAGTGACGCTTCGTGGACAAAATGTGTCCTGGTGAAGTATCAAATCACATAATCATGAGCTGGCTACCTAAAGAAAATAAAACATGCATTTCCAGAAGGAAATGTTAAGGGTAATATCTCTTCAGATAGAGTGCATTGCGAGGATTGGGAAGGGGATGGCCTTAGAAGTCCTCTAATAGATATGCCCCCTCACCTAAATCCTTACTGATGATGTAAGGTCCTATCCATAATGATTCAAACTTCCCATGACCAAGGACATCATGGGCCTGGTCATACACCAGAACAAGATCACATTCGTGAAAAGTAAGAGGGTGGACTTTTCAGTGATATTGAGCTTTGGCGGGTTTCTTAGCCACCTCAATGGTTTGCAATGCAACACGACGGTCTTTGGAAGCCCGCTCAAGCATGATAAGTCGTTGTTCTAAAGGTTGGGTGTCCGGGAGAAGTTTGACGGCTAGATGAAGGGAAGGGATTTCACACTCGATCGGTAAGACTACCTCCTCTACAAAGACAAGGTGGAAAGGAGTAAACCCAATGGTATTTTTAACGAAAGTTATATAGGCCCACAAAGTAGGGAAGAGCATAAGGTGCCTGTTGTTTTTTTGCTTATCCACTATCCGTTGAAGCATGGTTTTAAGGATTTTATTGATTTCTTCAACTTGGCCATTACCTTGGGGGTAATAAGAGGAGGAATACTGGTGCTCAAAGCCCAACAGTGAGGATAGCTCACGCCATATCTCATCTTCAAAATTTCGGCCATGGTCAGAGACCAATTGTTTCATAAATCCGAATCGAGCAATCACATGGTTAAAGAAAAAGAGGGTTGCGGTAGCTTCTGTGTTGTTAAACGTTGGCATGGCCTCAACCCATTTGGTGAAATAGTCAACGGCCACGATGATATACTTATGGTTACCAGACGATGACAATCGACACTCCATAAATTCTATGGCCCACTTACAGAAGGGACCAACTGAGATGACAAGATGGAGGCGAGCCAGAGGGGCTCATGCCTTAGGGGAAAATTTTTGGCAATTGGGACAGTGTTTGACTACCTCAATGCAATCACCAAAGAGAGAAGGCCAAAATTACCCAGCGTGCATGATTTTCTGGGCAGTGGCCAAAATGGAGAGGTGGCCACCACAAGCGCTGCTATGACAAGCATTGAGGACTTTTTTTGCTTCAGCTTGTGTGAGGCAACGACGAAGGATAGAATCTACACCGCGACGATAAAGTTCGTCACCAATAAGAAGGTAGCGGGGGGCCTGGTGAAAAATACGTCGTCGAGCATCACGGTCAAGATGGAGGGCGAAATTTTGGATTCACAAATAAGTGAGGATTTCCTCATACCAAGGGTCATCAGTGGTAATGGAAAATAAATGTTCATCGGGGAAATTATCATTAACTAGAGGATCCTGCGTACCTGTAAGTAGTTTGGAAATGAGTTCAGCGAGGGCTAAACCTTTCTTACTTTTTGGTGTGACAAATTCAAGATGGAATTCCTGGAGGATCACGATCCAATGGGCATACTTTGCATTGACGATTCGACAACTCAGTAGGAAGGCCATAGGGTTGGAATTAGTCACGACCTTGGTGGGACACATGAGGATGTAATGAAGAAGTTTCTAAACCGAGAACACGAGAGCCAATGCTAATTTCTCTTCATGTGATTAGGATACAGAAGGTCCTACCAGGTTCTTACTGACATAATAGATAACATGCTCAATTCCATTGTCATCTTCTTGAATGAGGAATCCAGCGACCGAGTAGGTGTAAGCGGAGATATACAGGATGAAATCCCTATAAAATTTAGGGGGAAAAATCAAGGGAGCGGACATGAGAGCATACTTCAGGGCATCAAAAGACTCTTGAGCATAGGCATCCCAGACAAAAGGGATATTAGAGTAGAGGAGTCAGGTACGAACCGATGAAGGAAATTAGCGGTGCTTTGGAGGCTTTGTAACTGGCATAAAGTACGAGGGATAGGAAGCTCAAGGATGGCTTGAACTTTCAATGGGTCAAGCGTGATACCATCTTTAGACACAATGAAGCCTAGAAGACGACTGGCAAGTACACAAAAGACACACTTCAACGGGTTGAGGCAGATATTATACTTGCAACATTGGAGAAATATGGTACGCAGATCGTGGAGGTGTTGTGTTCGATGTTTAGAACGCGCAGTGAGGTTGTCTAAATAAGTAAGGATAATATGAGCCAAGTCATGGAAACAGTAAGACATAGCCCACTGAAAAGCGGCTCCTGCATTTTTAAGGCCGAATGACATGATTCGATAGGCAAAAGTTCCCCACGGACTAATGAACACAGTTTTAAGTTGATCAGCACGATGAATAACAATTTGGTTGTACCTGGAGAAACCATCCATAAAGGATAGAACCTCGTGCCCCACAGACTCATCAATGATTTGGTCAGTGAATGGTGTGGGGAAGTTGTCTTTGGGACAAGCTTTGTTCAGATCACAAAATTTAGTGCAGACACAGATGGTGCCTTGTTTCTTGAGAACGGGAACTGTATTGGACACCCAAGTGGTGTATTCAATGGGATAGATAAAACTAGCTTGCTTGAGCTTATCGATTTCGGCTTTGACAACTTCTCGTATGGAAGGATTAATGGGTCTCAACTTTTGACGGATAGGATTAGCATCAAGCCATGTATCAATATGGTGTTTGATAATGGTAGAATCAAGTCTAGGAATTTCTAAATAGGACCAGGCGAAAATATCACAGAATTATTTGAATAGCTAAGGCACTATTGCAGCGAGAGAAGTCATGGGGATAGGTTGAACTGGGGTCAAAGCAAGATAAGGTTTGGGTTGACCAGGTGAGGTAGTGGCTGGAGGATCAAGGTACCAGACAAGAATCCCAAGGGTCAGGTTAGGAAGAGAGAGGGTGGCCATGACAGGTACCGTGTATACTCTTGGGGGGGAGCTAGGAACGGTATTTGACCGGATGGGTAATGGCCAGGCAGGACGACTCCTAAATGGTTAAGGTCTGGAGGAACCGTTCCAGGAGGGTAAAGAGGCTCATGAATACCAGCTGAAAGGCCAAGAGGAGGAGGTACATAAGGCTGAATCGAAGAGCTAGGAGTAGGCTTCGGAGGGCGAGGAGGCTGCTGACTAGCCGGGTCGCTTGAGGGCAACTCGAGACGATTGCATCATGCAAACATTCGATGAGCTGGAATCAGAGACGGAAGAGGAAGACCAGGGAATGTACCAAGCAATGAGGAATCTTTGTAGACTCTAGGTGATACACTGGTCAAAGGATCGATGGTTTTCTTGTTGGCCACCGAAGATATGGTGGACTCAGGGGAGGTCTGAGACTTTGGTTCATAATATGTCAACTGGTCGATGGTGACTATATTTTTGTTATTAGGGAAGGACATCTTGCGGTGAACCGCAGATGGGACAGCAGACATCGTATAAGTGTAGCTACGACCTAATAGAATTTTGTAATCTAAGGGGGCATCTATGACTTCTACGTCAACACAAACAGTCTTGCCTACAAGAGTAATAAGACAATTTTAGAATAAGCCAATGGGTTGGGAGGCATGGCCGTCCCACGCTTGGAGAGTGATCGTGGAAGGAGCCAACTCAGGTGATCCAATTTGCTTCCAAACCAAAGCAGACATCACATAGGTGGATGCACCCTCATCAATGATGCACCAAGAAATGTTGACATTCCGGATCTTGACTGGGATTTGGAAAGCGACGGAAGCAAGGAGAGGAGGATGTTTTGACTAGTCAACATCAAAGACAATCAATCGATCTTCGGAAGGATCTACAGCACCCATGGTAGATAGTAGATCTTTTCGTTGTGAATGGCACGACTGGAGGAGTTCTAGCATTGAAATGGCAGCAGGAGATTGCGCCAAATCATCTAATATGCTATACGAATGGGAAGCTTTGCTAGAAGCAGCATTTCGGTGTAGTGGTCCTTTAGGGATCTTGGTATGAACCTATGCCTTAGGCTGAGGGATCTGCAAGGGACCATTAGGTGTCTAAAGAGGCTATGTAGAGACCGAAGGAGGTAGCTTGGGTACAAACGTAGCGGGAGGCTTATTGTACTGATGGGACTGAGTCTGAAGATTGATGTCTACGGTTAGAGGTTGATCAGATTTCATCATGAGAATCTGGTAATCGAAGGTACCATATGGAAGAGGTTGATTGGTCACCTAACCTTCAGGTGGTTGGGTAGCCACAAATCATTGTTGAGGGAAAGGATTAGTAAGCACAGCTGGCTGACTAGGCGCAGCATTTGGAGGGATGGAAGGGGAGGCTTGTTTTCCTCGCAATGTTGCTTGAGACTCCCACATCTACTTCATATATGGTAAAAGAGGACAATCATGTGTGTAATGACCATAAAAACCACAACAACAAGAAGGCTTTTTCGTGCAAACATGCCTATCTTGCTTGGGTTGAGTGTCCTATTGCTAGTTAGCAGTGTTAGGGGCATTATTTGGAGGATTAGGTCCAGGATTACTGGGAGCAGATGGATTTTGAGTGCCTTTCCTCTTATTTTTTGAGGCAGGAGGATTAGTCGCGCCCTGATGTGCATACACCTACCCCTGAGGGGGCGGTGGCTGCTGTTGCGGGGGTTGAGAAGGCAAGGGAGGAGGTGGTGCTAATGCTGGAGGAGCTGGAGCACTGGGCTATGGATACAGATAATAAGGAGGTTGGGTAATAGTGTGGTAAACAAGAGGTTGGGCGAAAGTAGGAGGCATGTCGTATCTTGGATGCATGCTACTGGGAGGGGGAAAAGTGTAGGAGGTGATAGCCCCCCCTGAGGAAAAACATAGCCCATGGGAGGTAGAGCGTATGGATGAGAGAGAGCTCCAATGATATCGTCGGCGGAATGAGATGCCCCCAGTGCATTGGCACCATCGATTCTAGGAAGATCAGGTAGGACGGTATAAACATAACCCGACTGAGTGTAGATCAGGTCATATTTTAACGCAATTTGAAGGGCAGCTTCTTCAGTTTAAGGGAAATGTGATGTGACATATTTTCTGATAGGTGGCAAGAGAGATATAAGGAACCAGTCCATGTAGACATGGTCTTCGAAGATAGGGGCTCGACAAAGGCTCTTTCTTCTCCACCATTCCTGGATATGATCGGATAAGCGGGTCACAGACGATTGACGGAAAGAAGTCAAAAGTTCGATACCAGTGTCATAATGAAGAGGAAGTTGAAAATAAGATAAAAAGGCCTGACCAAGAGTCACAAAGGTGGTATGAGAGGATGAGGCCTGATCAACATACCACTTAGAAGCTTCACCTTTAAGTGTACGTTGGAACAACCAAAGACGAACACCACATGTGGAAAGATCGAACATGATTTGTAGGATCTTCTCTAGCAAGGCCTTGAAACTTGGGGATGTCAGAAGGTAGCTTAGTCGGCATAGCAAGCCAACGAGCGTCATGGTGTATAGGTTCATTTATCAACTGGTAAAAATCAGGAAGACTAAGGCCTGCCATATAGGCAAGCAAGGGAGCAACCGAGATAGTTCCTGTTGCGGTCCCACTAGTAGTGTTCCCAGCATTAGGGTCGGCACCAACACCAGCATTAGGTCCTAAACCAGACATGGTGAAGGTGATAGGAGGAGAACTGAGGGTGGAAGGAGAACCCAATAAACTAGAAGAAGAGTTGGAGTTTGGACTCGGAGAAGGACTAACTTGAATCCTACGTGGAGGAGTAAGTATTCCTACCAGAAACTGAGGATGAAGGCCAAGAAGTCTCTCGGATAAACACCTTGGTGGCGCAATGGTGACGACAAAAACACGGCACAAAGGGAGGAGAGACCAACAAGGGCAGAGAGGTGCAAGATCAACTGATTACAATGTCGAAACAAGGGCAAATAGGTGCAGGATCAATTTATTTCAATGTTAAAGTCTTTGATTGGCGGTGTTAACCAAGCTCTTCTTCACTTAGGGTGTGTGTGCAAAGTGTGTAAAATTTAATTTTTAAACCCAGACGTTTGTAGAGAAAAATAAAAATTGTGTTTTGTAACTGTAAATAAACCTACAGATAACAGTATATGAAGCTGAAATAACAATAAATAAATAGTTAATAATGCAATAATCTAAACCCAAGGAGGTGGGCCTTTCAACAATTACTCTCTGGCCGGGCAAAAAAATAGTAAAACACACCAAAATAGACAATAGATCTAAGGTTGGGAGGGATAGGGATCTAAAGGTCAAAATCTGTTGGAAAGTGGTGTAGAAAACAACAACAAATCAGAGGAAAAATTGGTGTAAATGAGGTGGCGAAAGGCTATCTCCTGGAGGGAAATAGAGTGAACCCTAGAGGAAAACCAAAACAAATCTAAATGAGGTGATTTGGATGGATAAAAATCCAATCTGAAGCGGATCTGAAGGTGAGGTATCAGATCTGAAAAATGGCTGAACGGCTGCGAAAATGTCGGACAACTGCCAACGGCTTACAAAGCTCTTCCACTGGAACTCTAGATGCTGAAGCCCTAAGGAGGTAGGTTCCCACTTGTTTGATTAAAACGGAACAAGTATAGGTCCAAAACGGGCGGAGACGAGAGGTCACACAACCTTTGAATGAGGCCTAGATAAACCCGGAAAACTTTCGGAAAAACTCACGCAACAAATCCGGGTTGCGGGTTCTAACTGATTTTCGATGAGTCGCGGATTTTTGGGGTACAGAAAAGGTACATCACGAGACTCCGGTCACAAGTTTAGGACGAGTCATTGCACTTTCGACACTCTTGGCCGACGATTCTAGTGAAAAGTGTCATCAGAGTTGTCGCTGATATCTGTCACTTGACGTAAATGGCCCGAAAACACATGGAAGTCAGAATTTTTATCGTTTTAGGGTTTTATAGGTTAAAAACAACATCGAGAAAAGAAAAAAACAAGGGGATGAAGACAAATCCTAGGGTTTGAAGTAGCTGGATATGCAAGGATCAAAAAAATTATAGCGGTCGTAATCGTAAACCCGTGTGGAGTCGCCAGATGTTAGTATGAATCTTAATTCCAAGTGTACGAAAAAATACCACTTTAGGTACTCTTTAACAGAGAAATAGCCACAGCGACAAAATTTGGCTGCCAATATCCTTTATATTTGCGGTTAGTTGATCGAATAATCTTTTTATAAAAATCTAGATCTGTGCATCAGACATTAAGCGAGTGAATAAAACAAGATTTACTCCTTTCACATCCGATAGACAAGACACGAATATGTTGAATGAATTTAGTATTAATGGCACTGGGAGGAAAACACGAAGGGGTATCCCGATTCTCTCGATGGGATGGGTTCTTGTAAGTCCTCATCACTTAGGATCTAAAATTCCTCTCTCTTGATGGTGTAGAAAACCCAGACAAAAATGGTAGAAAAATATGACTATGATGGTGGATCAATAGTCAGAACAAAAGTATAGATCCAGAGTGATCTTTAGGCAATAAAAGGTGGTAAATGAATGGGAAAACCCTTCTATTTATAGAAAAATATTGGGTTAGTCTAGATATTGGTGCATAATTAAAATAATATTAACCAAATCAAGATCCAATTTTATGGAATATTTTATCATATTTGTTGGATGGAAAAGGAATTTGACTTGGGTCAAATCCCTTTATCTGTAAATAATAAATAAATAAATGATTTATTTATCACTTTAAGGATGTGGTTGAGTAATCATCAAATAAGTAATGATTTATTTAATTATTTATGGGTGATTTAGTCATATTTAACAAAAAATATTATTTAAATAAGTTTTAAATAACTATTCTTAGAAAATAATAGAATAAAAGTCTGGTTATCTAATTAATTTTCCTTCTTTGGGTTAAATATGACCAGGAATATTAATTAAACTATTGTTTAACTAATTATTCCTTGAGGAAAATCAAACAAATGTAGATTTATTTAATATTTTCTCATGGGGTTTCCTGTTTAGACCATAAACAACTTAATAAAGGTGGTTTACTAAGTTATTTTCATAGTGAAAGCAATTTTACTTAGGGTAAAATTGGTCTTACATGGTGTACTTGGGTCCATCTAATAATAATAGGTTAGATGACCAAAAAATGGTGTAACAGCCATCCTCCATCTCCTCCATGTAAGATGGACAAGCCAAACTCCCCCAAAAGCAACCAAAGCAACAAAAGATCTTGTTGCTTTCTTTCCTCCTCATGTGCATCATGGAGCAAAAACATACTGATTGACATGTGGAATGTCACATCAGCCCAATACAAATTAACACCATCAATGCACATCATGAGAGCATCATGCCAAGCTTTACCCAATATAAAACACATAGACATAGGAGATGTCATGTGGTGGCCAAACTCTCTCAAGGGAAACCAAAATTAACATGCCTTCTTTTGCTACATTTTATCCTTGATACACAAGGCATGAATCAGAAAAATATGAGCTATTAGGTGGTAACCATACTCACCCAAGAGCAGCCAGCGCAACCATGCCTCCTTCCTTATTTCATAAGTGTTTTTCAAGGCATGGATCAAAGAAATGGGAGGCTTTGGGTAGTGAAAGAAATCTCCCAAGAGCAACCACCGTAACCAAGCTTGCTAGCCCATATCATATATCTGCAAGTGGTCATACAACCCCTTGATTATCATGCTCACCCACTCATCCCAATATGGATGGTGACTGATGTACTACATAAACATGGTATCCTCCCTTTGTAGAATACCATCCTCCCAAAACTGCTGAAGAAATTTGCACTTCATGAAATGTTGAAGTGCACCTCCAATGAGATCTCTCAACGAGATTCTCTTTTCACTAAAGGCCCTCCAAACCAAAGAAGTTTTGGATCTACTGCAAGTAGAAGTTTCTCTTTGAGCTGTGATATGCTCATTGAGAAAGGTTCATCTAGAAAGGAGAAAATATTCCTCATCTCAAGATGTCTACCATTTTTCATCTTTACTTCCATTGCTTCATGAGTGAATCTACCTTCATAATGCTCCAAGAATGATGGGGCCTCTTCATTTTCATAGCTACTAAGTGACACCGATGTAGATCTGCATGGTAGTACATGTGTTGTCTCAAATCAAGTTACAATACTGATCTCACAACCCGTTATTGTACATAGGATCATGTCCATCCCATTTTCTAAAACTCTACACTTCAACTCAAAGGGTTGAGTGTAGCTCAACAGTGATGAACTGGGATAGATCTTAATCTCTCCTTGATTAGATCAAGGGTCCTCTACACTGTGACATGTTGCTGCTCCAAATCAACATTTCGTTCTAACCCTTGGTTATGCATTGGACCTGATGCCATGTCCTCATAAGTTCCAATAAGATCTGCTGAAACAATATGTGATAAAATTTCATACATACCTTGGATCAATTGATGTGTGGAAACCTCTTGCCAGAACACAAGAGTTTCTCCAACCGGGACAATAGTGCCTCCAACTAATGGTAAGAGTGATGGTTTCTCTTCTCCAAGTGTACCAGCGTTGGAATCTTCCTCCTCTTCGTCATGCATCTCATGAATCATGCATGGGACTCTATGTGTCAAGAGCTCAAGACTATCTTGCAAATTTGCAAGTGTCTCTTCTCCGGATGTAAGTACTTCTGCAGCTGGTGGTGAATTTAGTGACTTCTTGTCCAGAGAGAAAATATTGACCTCCTCCTTTGTTTCCTTAGGGAATTTCACTTTGTGACACATCTCTGGTTTTCTCCCATCAAATTCCTTCCTCAACTTGTGAAAGAAATCTGAATATTTAGTCACCTTTGCATGCTCCATGTGACCAAAACACCAATCATTTGCTTCATCTAAAATATGAAGTGCTGCAATTTGAATAGCCTCTCCCTCAACTACAATATGTAGCCTGAAAAATGCATCTAACTCTCTCTTTCAATCCTTAACAGTGCTTAAGGAATATCCATCAAATGTAGGCAAACAAAATCTATTATGCCTTTTCCTTCTATTACTGCTATAGGATCCTCTTTCTTCTTTGATTTTGAAGAATTGTTGGAGAGTTAGCTTCTCCTTGAATGTTATAGACTGTGATTTGTATTCTTCAAGATATAGACTGAGAGTCTCATGAGTCTCAGGTTCATTCCTTTCTTCATTTCTACACCTTTCACCTTCTCCAAGGAAAGTGGTATACTAGATCTATGAGGAGATCTAGGATTCTCCAGTTTTCTTCTTTGCTGATAGGAAGTGCTTGGACCTTCCTCATCACATCTTCTTCTTGGATTTTCTTTATGTCCTTCCTTCTTCATTGGATTGACCTCCTTGGAGAGATATTGCATGGATATAAAGAAAGGGGGGGCAGAATTTTCATCCTCCATGATAGATCTCATCTATCTACTTATTCCTTTGATGCAAAAGATGAAGTGTCCACAAGCTGAGCCAAAGATCATGCTCTGATACCACTGTAATATCCCAAAAGGGAGAATGCAGTAATACTGAAACACAATATAAGAACTACAGCAAAGTAAACAATAAATCTATATACACATTAGAATGCACAGAAATAGCTGAGCCATTTTATTATTTTGGAGGTGAAAAAGAAAGTACAACAATGCTCAAAATATGAGACACTCAAGCCAAAAGGGTGGCCTAGAATGACCCTGAAATGATATCCAAAGAGGGACTGCGCAATTTCTGCTTTGCTCGAAGGTAAATTGCATTGTCCCTATTGCAACTGTAGGGACTACAACTTCCTGAAAGATAGAAAGTCATATCTAGGCAGAATGGGAGCTCCGATGATGCTAAAATTTTAGATCTGGGCTCAATGATGGATTCCCAAGATAACCCAGAAGGGATTTCTTAGATTTGTAAGTCTAATAAATCCACCCTATTAGGGCTTCACATATATGCTGCTGGGAATGTAGATCTGAAGCTAGATCTAATGATATGATGGCTACAATGATGCACAAACATATCTATGAAAGAAGGGTTGATCCCTTCACTAGATCCTTGGGCTAAAATCTCAAGATCTAGCTCCTCCAATATCCTCCACTGAAAATAGTTGTTGGACGAACAACAGCTTCAGAAAACTACGTTGTCAGAGAGGGAGGCTCCTTAGCCTATTGCTATATATGTCAAATCGGCTCCTGAGTGATGGAAACAATAGATCCAATGTGATTAGGTTATCCCTCACGGGATTTCGAGCTGAAATACTTGAAACTTCCTTCCTCCAATAGATCCACAGGACTCAACTGTGAAATCCTTTAAGGGACTGCTACTTCATGGAGGTAAAACCCAATGGCCTGAATGCCTAATGTAGATATGTTGCTCCTGAAAGGCTAGATCTGAAGAACAAAGTGGTAGGATGAATCCTCCACTGTGTTAGTCATCCATAATTTTCACTATATGAAGATGACTAAGTATCAGTTATATATTTCTAGAAAAAAAGTTCATGAACATTGTGAGTTCTAGAAATCTCACTACCTTCATTATCCTTAAGATAATTTTTTCACTATTTCATCACCCCATAATGTCTAGCTTTTCTTACCAGTCCCAAAAAACCCATTAGAGGCTTATGTCACTCTTTCTGTCTATATGTATTCACCTTTGGCCCAAATCCACTATTTTTTTTTGCCTAGAAACCTCCCACTGCTACCTAAGCCCACCAATCAAACAGCTTTTTTGTGTCTCCCAAAATACTCCCAAACACTGATGGTCTCAAACTATCTTTGTATGTTCTTTAGATAAAATAATTGGATTTTGGATCTTCAATACATCAGTTTATCATAAACTCTATCTTACACTTGATGATCCCAAATTCTAGGTCTCAGTCCAAAAACCAAGTCCAAGAAAGCTTCCACTAGGTCACCTAGGGTTTCACAAAGTCATAGGTTGGATTTGGTATCCTACAAACTGTGTTTTTCGTATATGAAAAAACTGCATGCAAAGAAGAAATAGACAAATGATTTTGTCCAAAACTCATCAAAGAGGTCATTCAAGAAGGCTTTTGGTCTAAAAGCACAAATATTGCAGGGGACAACTGCCCTTTGTTCACATTTCTACAAAGGAGACAAATGGCCATCAACCTAGCAAAAGGTAAGGTAATGAGAAAATCATCACAAAAAAATCATTAATAGTAAAGAGAAAGCAGCAAGCATATGTTTGAAGAGAATTAGGGTTTTTGACAGTTTTTACCAAGCAAGGAATCAGTACTAGGGTTACAAGGGCAAAGGCCACCTCAACTCCTTCAGGTGGACATTGAAGACTTTTAGAAATAATTAATGAGTTTTGAGAAGTTTTTGAGAACTTAGAATACAACACTATTTACTTTTTTCTAAGCAACCCTAAAACCTAGAAGTTTGGGGAGATGGACAAAAATGGTCAAATGATGACAAAGAGCCTCCTTCATAACAGCAGATGGCTTCAAAGGGTTTCAATTTTTCCTCTAGGGTTTTGCAAAGAAGCATTGACTCCACCTCGCCAAAGGTACAAAAAGGAAAAGAGTATTAGTACAAAGGCATGAGGTTTCAAATGGTAAAATCAGGAGTCTTAAAAAGATCAAAGGAGGCAGACAAGAAACACTGTATCCCAGTTCACCACAGGGACAAAAAGGGCTAGAAATATCAATGCAAGGTTTTGACTTCTCAAAAGAACGTTCAGAGGCATTTTCAAAGGGTCAAAGAAGGAAAGCATGAGGTAAAATTTCCCAAGGAGGTAATTATGACAAGCATAGGTTCATTATTGATAAAATGAGGTGTTAAACTCCAAAAGGACAGTGATCCAGGGCAAAGAAGCTATGTAGGCACCTGTAAGAATAGAAGTGGCCAGAAGAGACACAATGGTTTAAAAGACTTCCCACCTCTCCCACCAAAGATATATCACTGGAAAACTAATAGGATTTCACATTAAGAGGTTTTTCCATTGATTCACAGTGAGAAACCTGATAGAATGTCAGTCAAAGGAAAATATGTCAAATAATCACAAATCTATTGTTTACAAATATTGAAACATCATGAAAAGGTTCAGATTTACAAATGAGGGTAAGGAGCACAGTTTGAGCTGGTTGAAGGTTTTTTGAGTAAAAAGGAGAACATCAAGATGATCCAGCAAAGAAAAGGCCATTTCTCTATGTCAAACTGCCACCTACAGGGCCAAAAAGACAGTAAAAAAATAAAGAGAAAAAAAACCTTATAAAGTGGGTTTTGGTCTTGAAATACTTTTCAACAAGAGTATAAAGTCTCTTTTCCCTCTCTCCCACTTCATATTTGTCTTTGCAAAGAAGAAGAAAGCCGTTGAAGAGGTTTTTAAAAGATGTTCTACAACTCTGGTTAAAAAAATTCAGGCGCTATGCACCTGGCCATCGGCACTGCGAAAAGACGAGGTGGCCGAAGTGTTATTTTACACTACGCTGCGCACTGGCCAGGGCGCTATGCACAGGCCCAGATCGGCCTGACCCGACTTGGTGCTACGCACAGAGGGTTTTGGCCGAAAATTGTCAAAAAATTGCTCAAATTTCCCTTTTTCTCCTCTAAATTGTCTCCCGACTCCTACACAGAGCCAAACAAGGGCAGGGCTTACAAATTTGGGAAGTTGTCATTAGCCTAAAGACACTCAAATACAAGCAAACCTCCTCCTAAAAGCTCTAAAAATCATTCCTTGATTACTTCATTTTACATCCATTTGCTAAAGGTCTGCCCTCACATCACTCCTTTGTCCTCCCTAGACTTAGAAGCTCTCATCAAACGGATTTTAAGGAGGATAATGATGACCATGGGGAGAATGATGATGACCATGAGGAGGAAGATGAACATGGTTGTCTTGAAAACAAAGACAATGATGAATTGGAGCAAGACAATGATGGTGATGACACAAATGAGTCACTCCCAAGTGCAGAAAAAGGTGTTGATGAGGAACAAGATAAAGACACAGAGTATAATGAAGTAAATGGTGAGGATTTCAGTCAGCAAAAGTATTCACATGATATCCAGGAGAAAAATGTGTTTGAGCATGACAATGAACATAATAATAGTGCAAACAGTGACAAAATCAGTGGAGATGATGAAAATAAAAAAACAGAGGGAGATGATGAGGAAATAGAAGATCAAAAACAAGGAAATGATGAAGCTGAAATAGAGTTCAAAGAAGGAGGCACTAATACAGAGGATGACCATGATAGTACAGCAAGTAAAAGACAATGCAACCAAGAAGACAGTCATGATATTAGTCATCCTCCTAATGATAAATGAAGATACCCTTTCCATGGAAATTTGAGCACTCAAAGAAGGAAAAGACCAAGAAAAACTTAGAGACATGGCTCAATATTTTCCACAGGCTTCTCCAACCCCTTGAGGGACCTCTCCACCAATTTTTGGGCAATTTGAACAAATTTTGTTTTTTTGAAATTTTTACCCCTCTGTGCGCAGCACCCTAGGCGCTACACACAAAATTGGTGCATCCTCAGCTCACAAATTTTGCATTTTTGGATTCCTCACATCACTAGCAGTCTGCTCACCAAATTTCAGATCATTTAGAGCATTTTTGACCCCCTAAAAGGTCAAAACACATCAAAATTTTGACCTTTCTGCCTCATTTTCAGACCAGGCGCTGCACACATATTAGTGTTGGGAAAATTGGTTTTTGAATAGGGAAATAGCATCCACTCAGCACAACTCAAGCATTTCTGGAAATTAGACTCATCAGGCTTTCCAAAGAGCCATCACAGAGCCAAATCCGGTGTCGGGAAGGGGTCCAAAACTCAGCCACAAGAGACCCTATTTTATGTTGAAGCGGCGCTACACACAGAGGTTGTCTAGTGTGTTTTGGACCAAAAGTCAACAAAACACACTCATTTATTGCAAATAGATATTTTTTAGTTTTTTGAGGCAAATTACTCTAGAATTAGGTGCAAATAGTTATTTTGGCATTTATTTCTTAGGATATTATGTGCCTTGGGCCTTGCATGGTCTCTTGGACATAAATGACATTTATGGTTATATTTGACATTTTCCTACCACATTTAGGGTTTTAGTCCTCCTTTTCTCCATAAAAAGAACATGAGGCCCCTATGTATTTTTTTGGCTTTTGATGAACTTGGAGAGCAATACGTTGTTTCTATGAGCTTGGAGAAGAAATTGGTTTTGTGAAGTTGATGAATGGCTTGCTTGGATTGATGATGGAGAAGCTTGTTTGTAGGGTTCCTTAGCTTGGTGAATGGTGATGTCTTCTTAACTTGTTTATGTTTTCTTGTTATCATTATCTTGCATCCTTCTTGGTTTCTATAAATCGGAAAAGTATAGGTTGAGACATGCTCTTTGAGGCACCTCCGTCCTCTTGTTTGTTATAAGCTTTGATGTTTTCCTCTGTTTGGTCATCTTAAGGAATTATTGATTGCTCCTTAGGTCCACCTAAACTTGTTTTGTTTCATATATGGATTAGTATGCTAGTTTAAAAGTATGATTCACGGTATGCCCTGCTTACTTGAAGCTGTCCAAACTCTGTTTTGAAACCTCTCTTTGGAATATTGTTTCCTAGGTTAAGTCAAAGAGGTCTCGTTCAATCTTGCCATTTTTCCATGCTTATCAACTTGTTTCAGAGTTCTTTATAGCTTGATTTATGATGTTTAGGAGTTCCCTCTTCATAGATTAAGTTATTGTGCTATCTTATATGTTTTCCCAAATTCTGAAGGTGAATTTACTAAATTTAAGCTCTTATGCTTTCTATGTTTCACGGGAATGTTTATCTTGGATATTTATTAGTTTAATTATTGTTCATTGAGCTTAATGGTTTTCCCTACCTCATGATTTACAGCTTTTAACTAAATGTATTTAAGACCTCCTAGTTTTTTTTCCCAAACTTGATGTTCACTACACCTCACACATTACCTTAAGGATCCATTAACCTTGCTAGATTGTCCCTACCACACACTATGATTCATCATTTAGACACTCATGACTTCCATTGACTCCATAGCCCAATGATTCAAAGACCTCTTGCCCCACCTATTCCACTTGACCATCTTACCCAACCAAAAAAATCAACAAACCCTACACTTAACAACTAGCCTAAAATAAAAACCCTAAAGCAAAAAGAACACATCCTTTGCACCCAATAAAGAGATCCCTCTCTGAGTCTAGGAAGGCTAGGTCATGGGACTCCAAAGACTGGTTCCATGTTACCCTATCATTTGGTATACTAATCTACCAAATCATGGGACACTAACACACTCGTTTCCTAGCTGAATGCTAGAAACAACCTCCTGAAGATGGCACCAATGGCTGATAAGGAATGAAGAAAAATCCTCTCTCAAGAGCTACTCAATAAATAGGTGGGATTCCTGATCAGGAACACCATATGCTAAACAACACTGCAAGCTCTGCTAAACAGCCCAAGCCTGCATAGAAATGTCCTAAGACAAATCTAGATCTAAACAGATCTAAAAATGAATTATCCAAACCATGCCTTCCATTGTGCCTTCACCTTTATTATATGCATGAGCCTTCCATAGCCTAGGCCCACTCCAATATTGAGTTGTACATGTGGAAAAAAGTCTCCAAGGTTGACTTCACTGTTGATCCAAGTCGTCCATCATGTTTACATGGGGTGATCACCCTCTCCATCACATGTGCATTAAATGTACCACTTCCTCCACTATCATATCATAAGCGCTTCATGATCTTGTTTTAATTCACTATGACCTCAGTTGACCTTATCAAAGATCCTCATGATTTTATATTTAAGATCCATGATCTTAATTGACTAATTCATTCTCCATAATCTATCTCATAAATGAGACATGATCTCCATTAATGGAGCTGCTCCACTACTCCATGATTCTAGATCTAGCTCTAAAATATCCACATACACATATTAAAAGTGGATTTTATTCATCTTTGAGTTTTGTGGGTCCCTCCACCCTTTTATTTACTTAATTTATTATGAAAATCAAGGACTCTAATATTCCAAATATGATGTGAAAATTTGGGTATATTACATCATTAAAATGGTTTATGAGTTTAGAAGTGAATTCTATAGGAAAATGGGCACAACTAAAAGAAAAATTCTTAGAGAAATATAAGGATTATTGTATGCCTCTAAACATGAAAGATGAAGTTTTTAAAATGGCACAAAGAGAAGATGAAAATCTTGAATATTTTGTCAAAAGATTTGTTTATAATATTAAAAAGGAAAAAATGCATAATCTAGATGAGAAAACGTTGAAAGCTATCCTACTCAAATCCATTAGAGATGAGTGGATTGATCTCCTCAATCTACTGGGAAAAGGATATATTTCTTAGTTACCATTTGTAGATATTTGTGAGTTATGTGTACATATTTCAAGGGGTAAATCACGAATCAGGAAAATTCCAAGGGATCATCTCTTATCAAGAATAAATAAATCTGAAGCTGGGACAGTTAGTAGGGCAGAATTAGATAATTTTATTGATACTTTTAAGAAAAATATTTTAGGGAGTATTAGTAAGAAAATTAACACCCTTAAAATACAGAACAAGCAAAAAAGTTGAAAATGTTGCATTATCTATCTTATGTCCTAGGTGTAGAAAGAAACATGCTTTGAGAGAATGTCCTTTAGAATTAAAAACCATAGCAACCTGTGTAATATGTACAAAGAATCATGATACTAAATAATCTCCCTCTATACCAGGTCTTAGGGTTGTATACAGTGAAGAAGGAATTTCAAATTAGGTAGATCTTATTTTCTCTATTGCCAAAATACCATGGCAAAATCCTCAAAATAAAAATCAAAATTTTAATCCTCAACAATTTGCACAATCTTCATAAATTAATTGGAATCCACCTATGCCATGGTAGCCTTGGGCTCAACCACAACCACAATCTTGGAATCAAGGGTGGAAAAATCCTTATGAAAGGTATGCTCAATATCAACAATATCCACCACCCTATCAAAATTTTCCACCACAATTCTTTCCTCATAATAATAAGTTACCTCAAACTCAAGTTCAAAATTCAAATCCACAACTCTTTACCATTCGCACAAAAACCAAATCAATTACATGTTCAACCATTCCAAATCCAAATAATAAATCTGTTTACAACATGGAAGGGCAGAATTCTAAAATTTATATAATAACTCCACTAGATCTAAATAACATTCAATTAATATTTGGTAGAGTATTAGAAAATAAGAAACCCTATGTTGTTATTCAGGAAAAAAAGAAAAATTCTTGAAAAAATAATAATAGATTTGAAGAAGAAGAAATTTCTCTTCCTCAGAAAGAAAGTGACCAAACATAAAATATTCCTATAATTTCTGATGATACTCCTATTATAGAACAACCGTCAGTGTCTTTTACAAGACCACATTTTCCTGAAAGGTTGAAAATTGATAAAGAAGTAGAAAAACAAATCATAATGCTTCATTATGATATGTTGGATGAATTGAAAAAAGTTTGTATAAAAATTCCTCTATTGCAAGCTATAAAAGAAAAACCAATATTTGCAAAAACAATTAAGGAATTGAGTACTCAAAGATCAAGAAGAAAAATAAATGACATAAAAAGAATCGAATTTGTTGGGATAATTGCAGACATCATGATGGGGAAGGCAACAATTCTTAAATATTTAGACCTAGGAAGTCCCATTGTGAAAATTCACATCAATGGAATTGAAATAACAAACACACTAATTGATCTGGGAGCAACCATATACATAATGAGTAAACAAATTATGAATGAAATAAAACTTCCTAATCTTCAATACACATCAACATTGTTACAACTGGTAGACAAGTCTATAATCAAACCTGATGGTGTGTTAGAAAATATTTATGTATCCTTAGATTCTTTGGAATATCCTATCGATTTCATGGTTTTAAAACCCAATGATAATTTAGGAGGACATCCATTAATTTTAGGAAGACCTTGGTTAGCTACTGTTGACGCTTTCATCGGTTGTAGATTAGGAGACATGTTTATCTCAGATGGCAGTTCTAAAAAGAAATTTAAATTGTATCTGCCTGCAAAAACAACAATAGATATAGAAATTGAAGAATGGATAGATGACGATAATGATATACAACATATCTTTACTATTGTACAAATAAATGAGGAGGACCAAATTTTAAATTCAATAGAAAAAAATGAACCCTCCTTATATTATGACAATAGTCAAACCTTTCAAGAAAAATGTAATATCAAATATCTATCATCTGGATAAATGTCTTTACATTCTATGGAAAAAATTGGAAATTCTTCGATAGAAATTTTTCCAGGAAAAATATTGAATATTAATGAAAATCTGGAAGAATTACAAAAAAATCAACTGGTAGAGACCTTGCAAAAACACTCTTCTTCTTATGCATGGGAATATACAAACATGAAAGGAATTAATCCTAAAAATTGCATGCATCATATATATATATATATATATATATATATATATATATATATATATATTGAAGAGAATGCTAGACCAGCTAGACAACCCCAAAAAAGAATGAACCCAAACTTGAAAGAAATTTTTAAGGAAGAGCTAAAAAAAATATTGAACGTAAATTTTATCTATCCAATATCAGATAGTCAATGGGTTTAACCCCTAGTGAACGTTCCTACAAAAAATGGAAAATGGAGAGTATGTATCGATTACAGGGAATTGAACAAAGCAATGTTGAAGGACCACTTTCCACTTTCTTTCATATTTCAAGTCTTAGACACATTAACAGGGAAAAATTATTTTTCATTTCTAGATGGTTTCAGTGGGCATAATCAAATCCAGGTAGCGCCTAAAGATCAAGACAAAACCACATTTACCTATCGTGGGGAACTTATTCTTATCGAGTACTTCCTTTTGGATTGTGCAATACTCTAGAAACATTCCAAAGAGCAGTTCCCAGAATTTTCTATGATCTTATTCATGACTGTGTGGAAGTGTATATGGATGATTTCATAGTTTATGGTAATTCTTTTGAAGATGCATTAGAAAATTTAGAAAAAATTCTAATAAAGTGCAAAGAAGCAAATCTTTCAATAAGTCATCAGAAATTTTTTATGTTGTTTAATGAGGGAATTTTTTTAGGTCACCATATTTCATGAAATGGGAGAAAGGTAGACTCATCTAAAGTAAAGGTTATTTCCAAATTATCAGTGCCAAATTGTCAACGAGATGTTAGGAGTTTTCTTGGCTTTACTGGATATTATAGAAGATTCATAGAAAACTTCATGAAAATAGCATCTCTACTCTTCAAATTAATTACGAAATATTGTGAATTCAGTTGGGACTCTAATTGTAAAAATGCCTTTGAAACTTTGAAAAAGAAAGTCTTTGAAGCGCCTATTTTGAAAGGACCTAATTAGAAATGTCCTTTCCACATATCCACTGATGCTTCAGATACAGCTTTAGGGGCCTTGTTAGGACAAAAAGATCTTACTCCTTATGCCATTTTTATACCAATAAAAATTTAACTCCAGCAGAGCTAAACTATACTATAGCTGAAAAGGATTTTTTATTTGTAATGTATTCCATTAATCAATTCAGACATTATATCACTGTCTATGAAACTTTCATTCACACAGACCATTCTGCCATCAGATATCTAATGAACAAACCAATCACTAATGGCAGAATAACCAGATGGCTATTACTATTGTAAGAGTTTAACATCACCATTCTAGATCGACCGAGAAAAAAATACAATTGTTGACTTTTTATCCATGATTCAAAATCATAATAATGATATGCCTATAGAGGATAAATTTCTTGATGAATATCTTTTCGCAATATCTACTAAATTATTGCTAATTATTTGGTATGCAGATATTGCTAATTATTTGGCTACAGAAAAATTACCATCTCATTTATTTCCCAGAGAAAATAGGACAATAATCCAAACAAGTGCTTCTTACTCATGGATAAATGAAGAATTGTACAAACAAGAACAGATCTCATCATCAGAAGGCATGTACGAGAAGATGAGATACTTGAACCATGTGGAGACCATTTCTCTGAAAAAAGAAATTCTTATAAAATCCTTCTCTTAGGATATTATTGGCCTTCCCTTTTCAAGGATACCAAAGAATATCTTAAGAGATGTTATGGTTGTCAAAGGATGGAGAAACTTGTTCTTTCAAGTGAAATGCCACTACAACATCAGGTACTGATTGAACCTTTTGAGAAATGGGATTTGGATTTTGTTGGTCCAATTAATCTGTTAGTGCCAGTATTTGCATCCTTCCACCGGTGATCAAATAAACTCTTTCATGTCATGTTAAGGGTCCCATTTTGAATTTTTTTTCATTCCATTAGGTCATCATTCAAAAATTTGGTCACTTGGTGCAGATTTAGGTCAAGTTTCACTCTTTTAAGAAATTTCACTACTTGCTGGCTCATTTCATCACTTTGTTGAGTGTACATCAGTCATGATTTCTTATCATCATTTCAGTACTTTCACCATGAAGTTCATTCAGTCATAGTCTTCATTAGGTCCTAGGTTTTTCAAGGTCCATCAAAACACCATCTTCATGCATAAAATACCAGCAAGTAAGAGAGTGATAATAAACACATTTTGCCATGTAAAGCTTAAATTTGTAAATTCTAATTTCAATTTAAATATGTAATTTTATTTTTTTCAATATATAATAAGTTCTCAAAGTTCTAATTAACTGCACTCAAAAGGTTCCTAAGCTATGTGGTTTCAAAAGCCAAAGTGAAAAGACATGTGGGCCATCCCACTATATTGAAGGAAAATGACTCAAACAAGGTATATAAGACCAATGCATTTAATTTACTCATCCATACAAATGAAACAGAGCTCTCACTCACTTAGCAAGGCATCTGCAACATTTCAACATCCAAGAAAGACCTTCAACAAGTCAACATAAGCTCCTACACTGCATTTTTGGGAATTTTAGGGTTTTTGAATGTTTTAATTCCCCTACACTAATCCCTATACCTTTTTTATCATTTTCCACTTCCACAGTCCTCCTAAATCCCTCACCTACACTCCATCTACCTCCCTTAACCTATTATCATGCCCATTTCTCTCATTTCCCTCACTTTCCTACAAACCCTAGCCTATTGCTACACTTTTGACACCTTCTTAGGTTAGGGTTGTGTTTTTCCATTTTGGACCCCTTTCCATTACTCATTTATCTAAATTTCACCTCCCTACACTCTCTAACATCTATCCCCATCCCCAAAAATTTCCCCAAGAATTTAGACAGCCCCTAAACCCTTCATTCCCCTCCTTCTACAAGACAGTCCTACATCCCTTGTTTTCCCTACATTTATGGATTAGTCTTGGGAAAATCAAATTTTCTCCATGCTTTATTGTCCAAATAACTTCCTTGATAAGCAAAATGATAACTATACTAGAATATCTTTCCAATGAGCTACCATGAGCTCAATTTTAAGTTCAGGAAGGCCTCCAAAGGTGGCCTGCAAGTGCACGTTGCATTGTTTGCACCCCCATTCTACACTTTTTGACCAATATTGGGAGAATTGAATTTGAGGGGCTATACTTAATCATTTGTAGTGCTTGATAAGTCCATTTTGTATCAAACAACAAGATCTTTCCAAAGAGATATCATGAGCTCAATTTGGAGTTCAGGAAGGCCTCCAAAAGTGGCATGCAAGGTGTTAGGAATTTGTAAACAGCAAGATTGGAAAAGTCCGATCACAGAAAAAACATCGTTTCAACCACTTTGGGATTCTAGGATCTAGCCCTCCTGAATCCAGAGAGGGATCTCTCCAATAAGTGCAAAGATGGATTTGTCTTTGGAGTTTTGGATAATGATATTAGGCCAGTTATGAAGGCCAAGGGTTTGTTTTGTTTTTGGATGGTTGAGCATGATTATTGTTTGAGATGGAAAGTTCTAAGTGCAAAGAGTTTCAAAGGTGAGAAGTTACAAGAAAATAGAAAAAGCTTTGGCCAGGAAGATAGATAATTGTAGGTTTTAGTCCATTGGGCTATGGAGTCATAATAGGATTTAATTGAAATAGCAAGAGGCAAGAGTGGTCCATGGGGCAAGTCATCTATGTCTGAGGATCTCTTTGAAATTTGACTTATGGAATGAAATGATACAAAAAGAAGGGGAATTAAACAGATGATGAACAAAGAGTAGCTTAGGATTTGGTAAATACTTTGAAACTAGCCAGGCTTTGACAAACACTTAAGAAAGACATGAAATTAAACGAGGATCTGGTAAGTACTTTTAAACTAGCCAGCCTTTGATACACTTTCAATAGCAAACATATAAAAACAGAGGGAAACACAAATGATAACAAAGGATGGTCTAAGATCTGGTAAGTACTTTGAAACTAGCCAGCTTTTAACACATTCCAAGGGAAAAATTCAGACAGTCTTTGGGGATAAAACTAGGACCAGGGCACAACATATATTCCTTAGTTCATCTCTACTTAACATGAAATGAATGTAACATCCAAGAAAAATATTCAGATAAAACAATAAGACGAGGGAACGCCAACATTCCTATGCTTAAACTGAATTAAATCATTCCTAAATAACACAGATTGGAAGAAAACATTCAGATAAAGATTTTCAGTCAGAGAAGGATACTGATATACAGCAGGTCCTAAATCTATGCATGTCGTTATTTATAAGAGAAGATGAACACAGTGAAACCAGAAACAAAATAACAAGTCACAATAAGAAAAACATCACCATCAACATAGATCAGGATCCCATAAATCTGCTTGTATTGATGCTCCAAACCAGTTACAGCTTTAAGTCTAATGCTTTAGTTTAGCAATCATCTACACATCTCAGCCTAACTTATCTATCACAAGCAGAGCTCCAAGGGCCAGTGAACACTATTTACAGGTAGAAGTCTCAAGCTCAATTACATTCCAATGTTCAGTAGCCAACTCAACCAACCCCTCTCTCATCTTCTGCAGTAGTATTTATAGAAGAATGAGGAGGTGAGATCTGATAAAATATCTCTAAAGAAAATTAATACAGACTTAATGGCTTCTCAGCCTTTGGGGGCTCAATGAAGAATCTTACATAGGTTTCCTCTATATTAAATAATCTACATTAAGATTTTAGCTCGGTGGGAGCTCTTCTTGACTTTTGAGGCTCAGTGTTGTGTTAAAGTAACTCTGCTGATATTTTTTCATTAAGTTTATTTGCAGAATTAACTTCTTTGCCTGTGCTGAGGCAAATACCTGATCTTGATAAATAAATTCAGCCTATGTTTGAATGCTTTGAGGCACCGGTGGCACTGTGGTAGCTGGGAGGAATCAATTTGCCTCAGATGTGGCGGTGGAGGCTTTCTGTATGATGAACCTTTAAGATTTGCCTTTAAACTATGTTTTAATAGGGGGATTAGGCTTTTGATAATCCATCTTAGCCGTAATCCCCACAGATCTATCTTCAATCTCATGTTCTGGTGTGTTCCCGTCTTCGACACTGATATTCTTTGATTTGTGCTTGATTTTCAGTGTTTTTTCGTGTGCAAGGCTGCGCTGGGGTGATATGGCATCAATGCCTCATGAAACACCAATGAAACGTGGATTTTAAACCCTACGAATGATTCTCTTTGATGAATTGAAGGCAGGAGGATCGTCACCCTCAGCCTTTGAATTTTCTTCAGCATGGCGGAAAAACCATTTAATACCCTGCAAAATACAAAAACATTATGAAATCCTGCATATATAGGTTTACTGCTTTGGAAGGACATGTGGGGAGAGCATGGCCATTGGATCGCATCATCCAACAGTCTAGATTGATCAGAAAAGTCAAAGGGAAGGTGGACGAAGAATTTAAAACGAAGCTGTCAATCGCATAGAGATCGACGGTTGGGAGTGGGGGTGAATAAATAACGTGAAGGAGTCACATTATTCAAAAAAATAAAAATAAAAAGTGGAGAAAAAGGTTAAAAACTTTGTTTTGGTGAAAAATGGTTGAAAAATGAGTGGGAAGCTTGGGACGAATGTGGGTCTTCGGATGAGATCGGCCCATGCGATCAACGGTGGAGATCGGGTACAACTATACCTTAGAAACATGCCCCAGACTTCAAAAAATGGTTAATAAAATCATTCTGCATAAAGTCCTCGGGTCCGCATTGGATGATTGTGCGAGGACCAACGAAGACCCACCCCAATCCGTTGATGCCACATGGATGCTAACTGGGTATTTGGGGCCACCGGCTCTGCGGGACTATTGTCATGGCTGTGGGGACTAGGGCGACTTTTTTTGGGCCGTCGATCTGCAGATCAGATCGGCAGTGGAGATGCTTTTAATACCGCATCGTATCTTAGTCTATCTGTCAAACTTCTTTAGAGTGTGATCACCGTCCAATGAGCAGCCTCAGATCGGATGGCGTGCATCGATATCGCACTCACTCCACACTCGATCTTTAACGCCCGGGGAAAATGGTATCGCCATACCGCCCGAGGCCACGTGTCGGCCGGCGGCGTTGATCGCTGTCGATCGGCGAAAACCACTTTCCTCTCAAAAGTGGTGCGATGAAAACTGCTTCCGGCCCTTCTTTTAATATAATGAAAAACAATTATATGGGCGTGTTAGACTAGAACTTTGGGTAAGTGGGTTTATACAGTGTTTTAGCACCCGATTGTAGGTACCAGGGTTATATGGAATAACAATATTATCGGAGGTTATAGTATAAAGGGCTAATCGGCATTGGAGATTTCAATAAAGGGGGAAGACTTGCACACTGTGTTACCTTCGATGCGATAAGCGCCCAAACAACTTAGTGCCTGGTTGCAATGCCAGGGCATATGGAGTGAAAATGGCGAAGGACTTAGCCCAAGGGGGCTTAAACCTTTACACCAAAATATGTATTTTTTATGATGTTCTCAATGTTTTTCAAGGGTTGTGAGAGTTTCGATTAAGGCAAAGAATGAGTCTTAAACCTTAATAAAGGAGTTTTGATGGAGGGGAAGGAGAAAAATATGAAAATGAAGGATTTTGATGAGAATGAAAGGGGTAGAAAATGAGGTTAGTCGTTTACTGGAGGAAGGGAAAAAAGAGATTTTGCAGCAGTCTCTTATGAAATCAGCAGAATTCCTGAATGTAAAATGGGCGCAACAGTGAATATTTGGACAGAGGAATGAGGCCTTCAAGAGTCTTCAAGAGCCAACACTTTTTAGCAATAAAATTTGTTCCTTGAAGGCTCCAAAAATGATTTAGCCACCTTTTAGTATAACAAATTTCATAGGTGGCTAACAATGGCTCCACTTGGGCATGGTGCCTTCTTGAAGGCATCAAGAACTTCAGACTTGCTTTCTCTGGGAGCCTGACCTATGCCTCATCCATTGGGCTGCCTTTCTTAACTTGTATGATATTATTTTGCTCTGAAAACATATTAGCAGCCATAAAAAAAATGGATCTTTCATCAACAAGCTGTCTACCTACCCAATCCTACAGATCTAACATTTTTTCTTCTTTAGAGTGCACTTGGATTGGAAAAATCTTTTTACAACATTTTATTCTTTTGAAAGCAGGAAATCTAATCTATTTCTACTCCTTATTCCTCCATGGACTCAGATTGAACAATTGAGCCCATATGATTCTCTACCTAATCTACCATTTGTTGGGATTAAACTGTCCAACAGACTTTATTCTCTAAATTCTACAACAAAAATTTAAAAAGAAATCAAGTTAGGATTGAACAGTCTAACCTGATATTGGTCTATGGCATAAAAACAAGCTGCAAATAGACATTATTTTGCACAAAATTTAAAACAAAATGGAAGGCTTGAGATCTGAAATTTCAAAGCATTTCCTTCCCCTTTTTTACAGCTCTGTTTTGACTATTTCTTGAGCTATCTTTCCTTTGCCAACTGGTTCGGATTTTGAACTAACTGGAACCAGATTTACATCTTTCTTAACTCAGAATTTGAAACAGATTTGAGTCATTCTCTTTGAAAACTTAGGTTCAGATTTTGAGCATGTTTGAACCTTTAATTTCTATCCTAATCTATCTATCGATAAGCCAAGATTAAACAGTTTGGAAAATTGAATTCACTATTCTATCAGCAGAAAATTTTAAAACTAATTAGTCAAGATTAGGCTGTTTGACTAACTAGAAGTGTGTTTTTTAGGAGTGGCATTTAAGCTTGCACACTTTCAGATTTGTTGCTCTTTTTTGGTATGGGGCTATACCTTTCTTGTTTTCACAATCTGCCCTCTTTTCTTTCTTTTCCTTGTTTTTGTATTTTGATTTTTTTTTAACTTTAAATGCAAAGATGGGTGGAATATTTATAATGGAAAAAAAAGGCTTTCAGAACATGAGAGTTATCAAGAGAAGTAATGTTTAAGCATCCTGCAATTGACAGGACCCCCAAACAATTGTGCTCCATTTAGCTCTTGCAAGAAATAGGCATTATTACCAGTGGCTGAATGGATAGAGTAAGGGCCAAGCCATAAGTTGTCAAATTTTCCATGCTTGCCCTTGTCTTCCCTCCTTGAGTCCCACTTCAAAACTTCGTCCCCAATATTGAAATTGCTGGCCTTCGTTCTTCTGTCAAAAAGCTTTTTAATGTTGTCCTGCTTCTGCAATGCTTTGTTATAAACCTCCTCTCTGGTTTGCTAAAGATGAATGGTCTGATTTATTCTTTTGATTATGTCATTATCTTCAGTTTGCAACTCTTGAATCAACTTCATCACTGGTACACCAAGGCTGTTTGGAAAAATTGCATCATTTCCATACACAAGCTGGAAAGGTGACATGCCAATAGATTTCTTCAAAGTTAATCTGTCAGCCCAAAGTGCATGAACTAGCTTTGTGTGCCAAGCCTTTTTGTTGTCCTCCAGCAGTTTCTTGATGATGTTCACTAAAATTTTGTTTGAGGATTCTACAAGTCCATTACCTTGAGGGTAATAGGCCGTGGAATGCCCCAATGTTATCTGATATCTTTGACAGAATTCAACCATCCTCTTTGATCCAAATGTTGCTGCATTATCATTGATGATCTTGGTAGGACAGCCAAATCTAGAGAGAATATTATTCTCTATGAATTTTATAATAACAGAATCATTGGCCTGCCTACAAGGTATGGCTTCTATCCACTTAGTGAAATAGTCTGTGGCAGTGAGAATCCATCTATGCTGAGCAGAAGATGGTGGATGGATTTCTCCTATGAAGTCAAGTCCCCACTGTTGAAAAGGAGCTTCAATAGTGATTGGATGCAGAGGTAGGGGCAGCAGTTTTCTTTTGCCTTCAAAAATTTGACATTTATGACAGGAAATGATCATCTTGTGTATATCAGGAAAAAGAGTAGGCCAATATAAACAAGCCCTCAAAATTTTGTTGGTTGTTGTCTTCCAGTACAAATGACCTCCACACTCTCCTTCATGGAACTCGTGCTTAACCTGCTCTGCATCACACTCAGGCAAACATTTAAGCAATACACCACTTGCATTTTTCCAATAAAGACATCTATCTATAATGCAGTAGTTTAGAGCTCTTAACTTTAGGAACCTTGCCTTTGTTTTTGTCAAACCAGGAGGTGTATTTAAATTCAGCAAAACATAAACAATATCAGCATACCAAGAGGGATTCATAAAATGGTCTTCAACAATGGGAGTTGAGATTTCCTCTTGATCATCTAAAGCATTAATCATATTAATATTAAGAACCTCAAAATTTGATTTAGCCATTAATCTAGCCAGACCTTGGCCTTTGATGAGTTTAGTGGGTTTTATCTCTAAATCATATTCAAGAATAACAACAATCCACTTACCTCTCTTACCATCTGGGTCCTGTGTTAGAATTTCTTTAACAACTGAGTTTGGGACAAAGGCAATGATGTGTGAGTGAAGGATGTATACTCTGAAGTCTTTTAAAGCTTTAACCAAAGCAAAAGCTTGCTTATCCATAATGTTATACTTCAGAGGGGCATCCCTCAATGCATTGCTAAAGAATGCAATAGGCTACTCTTGTCCTTGTGGGTTTTTCTGTAAAAGGACAGCAGCTATGGTATGTTCTGATGCAAACGAAAAAATATAAAAAAATTTTGAAAAATTAGGACTTATTAGAACCGGTGTTTTGGTTAACGCTTGTTTCACCAGCTCAAAAGACTTCTTTTCTTCCAAGGTCCATTTTACCCCTTGTTCCTTTTTCAACATGTTTGTTATATTCCTAAGGAGCTCAGCCAAGTTGGGGATGAACCTTCTCAAAAAGCTAATCTTTCCAATGAAAGATTGCAACTCCTTGATGTTCCGAGGATGAGAGATTTGCAATATGGCCTCAATCCTTTTGGGATCTATTTTAATACCCTCTTCTGAAATGATTTGCCCAATAATTTTACCTTCTTGGAGCCCAAATAGTGTCTTCTTAGGGTTTAAAGATATCCCAAACTTTCTGCATTTCTCGAAAACCTTTCTTAAATGTTCTAAGTGCTTTTCATCTGTTTTTTAAAACACAGTGACATCATGAAGGTATATAATGATGAAGAAGCCCAGTTCTTCCGAGAATGCTATGTCCATGGCTCTTTGAAAACTTGCTCCAGCATTCATTAGACCAAAAGGCATTTTCACATACATGAAAGTACCCCATGGTGTAGTAAAGGCTATCTTTAATTGATCAGCAAGGTGAACTAAGATCTGATTGTACCCTAAGTAGCCATCAAGCAAGGAAATTCTTCTAGACCCTACCACCATTTCTAAAATATGATCCATCTTAGGTAAAGGGTAGTTGTCTTTCAATGAAGCTTTGTTTAAGTCTCTAAAGTCTATAAAAATCCTGATCTCTCTAGTTTTATTCCTAACTGACACTAGATTAGATACCCATTCAGAATATATAATAGGGACAATAATACCAGCATCTTACATTTTCATGATCTCCTTCTGAACCAAAGGCAACTGCACAGGGTTTATTCTGCGCAGTTTCTGTTTGAATGGTTTTTGGTTTTCTTTGAGAATAATTTTGTGTTGTATTATTTCAGTGTCATAGGATTTTAGATCTTCGTAACTCCATGCAAAAACATCGGAAAATTCTTTAAACAGCTCTATGTATTTGATTTTAATGTGAGCTGGTAAAGTCTTAGACAGTTTAATCATTTTTTATTTAAGTTCACTGCCTATATTGCACTCTTCCACTTCAGTCTCTACAGGTTCCAGTTTTGGCTTCTTGGCCACATCGTTAAAATCAAACAACTCTTCTAAAGGTGCGAGACCCTTAGGAAATCTTTCATCTTTAGAGTGCAAAGTTCCTAACTCCTCTGTTTCTAACTCTGCATTGAATTCTATTTTGTTTTTAAGTTTTTTGGTCAGAAATTTAATATTGACAAGCTCAGGAGACGGCTCTTCTTCACCAAGAAAATTTTCTTTACTGCAGTTTGTTTCATAATCTGAGTCTGAACTGTGTAGTTCGAATTCATTTTTGAATTGCATGAAGTCTTCTATTTGTTTGTCTCTGTCAAATACCTGCCAATAATTTTCATTATTAGGCACGACTGGTCTAAATTTTATCTGATTTGTGCAGTCTTTGGTTTCATATGGCGTTAAGCATGTTCTAGCTACAAAGGCTAAATTGTGGGAGGAAATATTTCTTTTCCTCAGGACAAAAATCAGTTTGGACTCCTTGAATTTTTTTAAAAGGTCCATGACATCGTTTCGGAAGGCCCTAAGTCTAGGATGGTTTGCGTTATACTCCCCATTGACTTGCCTAATGACTAACTTTGAATCCCCATATACATTGATTCTTTTGGCTCCTAAATTTTTCAACAAACGTAAGCCTAAGAGAAGGGATTCATATTCCGCTATGTTGTTAGAACACTAAAAATTTAATTTGCAGGAAATGCTTTCTGTGTGGTTTCTTTCAGTGTTGTAGATCCAGACACCTACACCAGCGTTGGTCTTAGTGCAAGACCCATTGAAGTGCATACTCCATAGAGGACTAGTTTCAGTTTCATCTGTTTGGTGATTTTCCTCTTCAACTACTGTGCTGTCTGATTATTCTTGAGTATTAGCACTTAGTTGATTTCGTTTCATTTCCTCAGATTTATTATTGGGTTGAGGACTGCTTTCTTGACTGTCAAGGTTTAAGAGCAATGGACGAATGACTTGTAGCTCAAGACCTGTGCTTTGTTTGCTAGAGTTTACAGGTTCAGCAAACTGTTCTGACACTCCTACATTATCCTCTTCTTCCTCCCTGTCGGCCATTAATCCTGTTAAAGTGACTTGTTCACTAAATGTTTCGTCGTTAAACATAATAAAAGAATCAAGGCCTATGTTTACAGAATAAAGAGGAGAATTTTGTGGTATATCTTGACTTGTAACTGTGTATTGCATATGAGACTCCCTGTAAAGTCTTCTAGTCTGATTGAAAACAGGGATAGTCGCATAGGTCATGTCCATTTGCATAGTCCCTTGTAACTTAGCCCCCCAAGATCTCGATAATAGCATACCATATTTTGGGGGCACATTAGCCACAATAATATCCATTACTAAGCATTTGGCTGGAATCTGGGCTAAGTATTTTGTAAGGTCTGGTGATTTCTACACCAAGGCTCTCCATTACGGCTTTAGGCATTAAATTATGAGAAGCCCCAGAATCATGCATAGCGTTGTGCAAGATCTTGTCATGAACATTTAAACTTATATAAAAGGGAGGAACAGGTCCCTCTTGATATCTACCTTCAATCTTAGGACCAAAAATAAGCTCTGGCTGGTCATCATCAAGATTGACTGTGTCATTATTCTCTTCAATGTTTAAAGCCTTCAAAATTTGGGTCCTATATACATTCTGGGCAACTAACTCAGTAAGGGGAACAAAGATTTTGATCTTTGAAATTTCCTGCTCTAGGCTGAAAGGAATTTGGTTCTTTGAAGAACTTGTCTCAGCCTTACTAGCTGCTAGTTTATCAGCAACATCAGCTTGCTGATTTGTTCTATTTATATTTGACAAAATTGTTTTCATAGGAGTACTAGCTAAAGTGTTAGTACTACTAATGTCCACACTCTGTTTTTCATTGTTTGGAGTGCCTTTCTCTTTACTTATCAGAATTAACAGCTACTGTTTTGTCCTTCTGTTTGACAACTTTAGGCTTGGTTGTAGTGCTATTTTGTGAAGATTTGTCAAAGGTTTTGGTGTTGGGATTTTGTTGACTAGTTTTGCTTCTAAGGTCATACTCTCTTTGAGATTCTATGATGACGTTTTCCATGTCTTGATAATAATTTTCATCATCATCTCTTTTGTCATCATAAGGTGTATAGAGACCTTGTTTTCTATCGTAATGAATCTCAAAGTCGTCATCATCTACCCCCAGCATGTTGATATCATCTTCCTCTGTTATCTCGTCTATTTCCTCAACCTTACTTACATATTTTTGATGAAAGGGAGGAGTGATCTATTGATCATCTTCCCTGGGTCTGTTTGGAGGTGGGTTCCTTCTAAAATTATGATTCTGGTTCTGGTTTCTGTTTTGAGAAGCAGTTTGGTTTTGGCTGGCTTGTGCTCTCTTAATTATGCTCATCTCTTTCATCATCTCCTCCATCATTCTCTCCATCTTTGAGTTGTAAGTAGAGGGTGTAGACTCCTCTCTAAATGACACTCTCTTTTCATTTTTCATTCTTTCTCTTTTCTCCATCAAGTTGACTTCCACAGAGAGAGCACCTTTTTGCATCTCTTTAAGAGTTGCAGGATCTCTCTCTCTCAGCTGATAGTCCATCTCAGGGTCAAACCCTTCAGGGAAATTTTTTAAAGCTGAGCCTTGTGGAGGTTTTAGATCTGGGGAAAGGGCATTATACACACTGTTAAATCTGGTGCAATAAGCCTGCACACTTTCCCCTGTGTTTCTATGGAGGTTATTATAATCAGAAAGGACTTGGAGAGGATTCTTCTTTACTTCCTATTTGTTTAAAAATTTCTGATGGAAGGCTTGGAGATCATTGATACTATGGGGGGTTAAGCCTTTAAACTGTTTTCTTACTTCTCCCCCCAGACTTTGAGAAAATAATCTAAGCTTGAAAGAATCATCATCAATTTCATTTCTGTCGAAGTATTCATTCATCTTATCCACATATTGTGATGCCGTTGTAGCATTGCTAGCATCATACAATGGAAATTTGGACTGATAGTCCTGTGGAAGATTGACTCATGGTATACGAAGGACTAAGGGAGAATACCATGCTACCATGATATGTGGTGGGGGTGGATTCACAAGAGGTGGATTAACAAAAGGGAAAGTGGGCTGAAGTGAAGTGGTTTGGATAGTGGATGTAGGGTGAGCCGAAGTGGATGGACCAGGAGTAGATTGTTGAGCTGATCTTGGATGAGAGACACCTAAGTTGTGAAGGAAATATAAATCAGGAGGTGTTTCTTCTCTACTACCAGGATGTTCACTTGTTTCAGGAGATGAAAGTGAAGACTTAGAATCTAACTGATCTAAATCATCAAGAGACCTAGTTCTAAAGGGATTTACTAAGTTAACTTGTGACTGTTGTAGAGCTGAAAGATTTTCAGGAACTGAATTAGCTCTCAAGGGTGATCTGAAAACAGTTGAGAATTTAATCCTAGGAGACATCCTAAGGATACCTTCTGGGTTATCAACTATCTCAGGTGGATCAGGGTCAGGGTAGGATCTAGTGTGAATCTTTCTAGGAGCCACTATGCTGTGTTTTTCAGACCCAAATAAATAAGAAAAGTTCAACCAGGTATGACAGTATTTAAATGGTCAACTAATCTGTTTACCCAAATTTAAATCCTACAGTCCTCTAACTAAGTTTGAATGATATTAAAATTATAAGGGTTCTTCCCAGTGGAGTATTTAGGTCTATTCAGGATTGTAGAGTTGCCAAGTGGAAGTTTTTAGCTCCTAAGCAGGTAAAAGGTTTTATGGTCCACTACCATGTTTATTGGATACCAATCTGAAATATTTTTGGTGTTTTCTGAGTTATTTTTCATGTGTGTGGTTTCTAAGAATGTCCTAACTCTGTTTCAAAACTTAGCTACGGTTATGAGAGAAAGACAGTCTACTCTTATGGCTAAGCCAGCTGAACTTTCAAGGTTAGATAAAGTCTTATGAGAATCCTAGGGTTTACCTAGTTTTTCATGGATTCAAACAAGTTTCATCATGATTTCCATTTCTTGGTAGTGCTTGAAAAGGCTGCTTTTTACTCACAAGGTTTTATGAATTTTTTAAGGGAACCTAAGGTGAAAATTCAACTTCGATCCCCAGTGGAGTCGCCAGAAATGTTAGGAATCTGTAATCAGCAAGATTGGAAAAGTCTGATTACAGAAACAACATCGTTTCAACCACTTTGGGATTCTAGGATCTAGCCCTCCTGAATCTGGAGAGGGATCTCTCTAATAAGTGCAAAGATGGATTTGTCTTTGGAGTTTTGGATAATGATATTAGGCTAGTAATGAAGGCCAAGGGTTTGTTTTTTTTTTGGATGGTTGAGCATGATTACTGTTTGAGGTGGAAAGTTCTAAGTGCAAAGAGTTTCAAAGGTGAGAAGTTGCAAGCAAATAGAACAAGCTTTGGCCAAGAAGATAGATAATTGCAGGTTTTAGTCCATTGGGCTATGAAGTCATAATAGGGTTTAATTGAAACAACAAGAGGCAAGGGTGGTCCATGGGGCAAGTCATCTATGTCTGAGGATCTCTTTTAAATTTGATTTATGGAATGAAATGATACAAAAAGAAGGGGAATTAAATAGATGATGAACAAAGAGTAGCCTAGGATCTGGTAAGTACTTTGAAACTAGCCAGCCTTTGAAAAACACTTAAGAAAGACATAAAAGTAAACTAGGATCTGGTAAGTTCTTTTAAACTAGCTAGCCTTTGATACACTTTCAATAGAAAACATATAAAAATAGAGGGAAACACAAATGATAACAAAGGATGGTCTAAGATCTGGTAAGTACTTTGAAACTAACCAGCTTTTAACACATTCCAAGGGAAACATTCAGACAGTCTTTGGGGATAAAACTAGGACCAGGGCACACCATATCTTCCTTAGTTCATCTCTACTTAACATGAAATGAAAGTAACATCCAATAACAATATTCAGCTAAAACAATAAGATGAGGGAACGCCAGCATTCCTATGCTTAAACTAAATTAAATCATTCCTAAATAACACAGATTGGAAGAAAACATTCAGATAAAGATTTTCAGTCAAAGAAGGGTACTGATATACAGCAGGTCCTAACTCTATGCATTCTGTTCTTTATAAGAGAAGATGAACACAGTGAAAAAAGAAACAAAATAACAAGTCAGAAAAAGAAAAACATCACCCTCAACATAGACCAGGATCCCATAAATCAGCTTGTATTGATGCTCCAAACCAGTTACAGCTTTAAGTCCAATGCTTTAGTTTAGAAATCATCTACACATCTCAGCCTAAATTATCTATCACAAGCAAAGCTCCAAGGGCTAGTGAACACTATTTACAGGTAGAAGTCTCAAGCTCAATTACATTCCAATGTTCAGTAGCCAACTCAACCAATCCCTCTCTCATCTTCTGCAGTAGTATTTATAGAAGAATGAGGAGGTGAGATCTGATAAAAGATCTCTAAAGATAATTAATACAGACTTAATGGCTTTTCAGCCTTTGGGGGGCTCGATGAAGAAGCTTACATAGGTGTCCTCTATATTAAATAATTTACATTAAGATTTTAGCTCGGTGGGAGCTCTTCTTGACTTTTGAGGCTCAGTGTTGTGTTAAAGTAACTCTGTTGATATTCTGTCATTAAGTTTATTTGCATAATTAACTTCTCTGGCTGCGCTGAGGAAAATACTTGATCTTGATTAATAACTTCGGCCTCTGTTTGAATGCTTTGAGGCACAGGTGGCACTGTGGTAGCTGGGAGGAATCAATTTTCCTCAGATGTGGCAGTGGAGGCTTTCTGTATGATGAACCTTTAATATTTACCTTTAAACTATGTTTTAATAGGGGGATTAGGCTTTTGATAATCCATCTTAGCTGTAATCCCCACAAATCTGTCTTCAATCTCATGTTCTGGTGTGTTCCCGTCTTCAACACTAATATTCTTTGATTTGTGCTTGATTTGCTGTGTTTGTTCATGTGCAGGGCTGCGCAGGGGTGATATGGCATCAATGCCTCATGAAATATTGATGAAACGTGGACTTTAAACCCTACGAATGATTCTCTTTGATGAATCGAAGGTAGGAGGATCGTCACCCTCAGCCTTTGAATTTTCTTCAACATGGCGGAAAAACCATTTAATACCTTTCAAAATACAAAAACATTATGAAATCCTGCATATATAGGTTTACAACTTTGGAAGGACATGTGGGGAGAGCGTGGCCGTTGGATGGCATCATCCAACAGTCTAGATTGATCAGAAAATTCAAAGGGAAGGCAGAAGAAGAATTTAAACCGGAGCCGTCGATCGCACAGAGATCGACGGTTGGGAGTGGGGGTGAATAAATAACGTGAAGGAGTCACATTATTCGAAAAAATAAAAATAAAAATAGGAGAAAAAGGTTAAAACCTTTGTTTCGGCGAAAAATGGTTGAAAAATGAGTGGGGAGCTCGGGACTAACATGGGCCATCGGATGAGATCGGCCCACGCGATCAATGGTGGAGATTGAGTACCACTATACCTTAGAAACATCTCCAGACTTCAAAAAACAGTTAATAAAATCATGTTGCATAAAGTCCCCGGGTCCACATTGGATGACTGTGCGAGGACCAACGAAGACCCACCCCAATATGTTGATGCCGCATGGATGCTGACTGGGTATTCAAGGCCACCGGCTCTGCGGGACTGCTTTCGTGGCTGTGGGGACCAAGGCGGCTATTTTTGGGCCATCGATATTCAGATCAGATCAGCAGCAGAGATGCTTTTAATACCGTGTCGTATCTTAGTCTATGTGTCAGGCTTCTTTAGAGCGCGGTCACCGTCCGATGAGCGGCCTCAGATCGGACGGCATGCATTGATATCGCACTCACTCCACATTCGATCTTTAATGCCTGGGGAAAATGGTATCGCCATACCGCCCGAGGCCACGTGTCGGCTGGCGGCGTTGATCGCTGTCGATCGGGGAAATCCACTTTCCTCTCAAAAGTGGTGCGATGAAAACCACTTCCGGCCCTTCTTTTAATATAATGAAAAATAATTATATGGGCGCGTTAGACCAGAACTTTGGGTAAGTGGGTTTATACAGTGTTTTAGCGCCCGATTGCAGGCACCAGGGTTATATGGAATAACAATATGATCGGAGGTTATAGTATAAAGGGCTAATCGGCATCGGAGATTTCAATAAAGGGGGAAGACTTGCACACTGTGTTACCTCTAATGCGATAAGCGCCCAAACAGCTTAGTGCTTGGTTCCAGTGCCAGGGAATATGGAGTGAAAATGGCGAAGGACTTAGCCCAAGGGGGCTTAAACCTTTACACCAAAATATGTATTTTTTTATGACGTTTTCGATGTTTTTCCAGGGTTGTGAGAGTTTTGATTAAGGCAAAGAATGAGTCTTAAACCTTAATAAAGGAGTTTTGATGGAGGGGAAGGAGAAAAATATGAAAATGAAGGATTTTGATGAGAATGAAAGGGGTAGAAAATGAGGTTAGTCGTTTAATGGAGGAAGGGGAAAAAGAGATTTTGTAGCAGTCTCTTATGAAATCAGAAGAATTCCTGAATGTAAAATGGGCACAACAGTGAAGATTTTGACAGAGGAATGAGGCCTTCAAGAGTCTTCAAGAGCCAACACTTTTTAGCAATAAAATTTGTTCCTTGAAGGCTCCAAAAATGATTTAGCCACCTTTTATTATAACGAATTTCATAGGTGGCTAACACAAGGAAGCATTGTGCTCTTGGCTTTCTGGCGCTGTGCTCCTCGGTTTGGCACTGCGCTCCTGTGAAGAGCGTTGCGCTTTTGCGTTTAGCGCTACACTCCTATGTAAAGTACTCTGATCCTGTCAGATTTCTTCTACAAACTCCCACAACTCTCAAACCTTTTTCTAAGCATTTAAATCATCGATTGAAGTTATCTACAGCTCTTAGTAAGTAAGTGCATCATTTCATGCCCTCCTATCCTTGCTTGATAATAAATTTGTGATGAAAAGCCTATTCATGCTTATATTCATGTTTTAAAGCTAAGAAACCCTAATTTTACTCCCATCTGCTAAAAAAAAATTCCCTAGACATAATTTATATTTCCCACACTCTAAAATCACTCCCTTTATCCCTACATCATCTTATCCCTTATTCCCAAGTCCCATTTCCTAAAACCCTAATCCTACACTACATTTTCCTAGGTAGTCCCACCATATTCCTGTAATAAAATTCTCTGCTCTATCTCCCTAATTTTTTCTATCCCCCGCTACTTCCTTAAGCTACCTAACTCCCTTCCCCAATTCCCTGAATTTTCCTACACTAATCCCAACTCCCTAAACCTACTATCCTACCCCCTTTCCCTTCCCTCTCCCTTCCCTTTCCCTAGGGTTTAAAGACAATGCAAACACCATGGATGAAGAGAGAAACACCATATAAGAAGAGAACAAGACCCACAATAAATTAGGGAGAATCCTAAGGCATGAAACTAGACCTTGAATAGTACAAACCCTACTTGAAATCACACTGCAAAGGAAACCTTAATCAAGCATAAAGAGAAGGATAAGTTGGATTTGATTATTGATGCATCCATGATAGCATAACATACCATCTCAAGTCTCCGTGAAGAAGCAATTCTGCAGCAATTTTGAGGAAATTTGGAGAAAATTTGGGAAATTTGAAAAAAACCTTGAAGGCACATTTTCTAGAAATATCTTGTTTAGTCACATGTTTGCAGAAAATAATGTGGCCAAAAAAAATATGAATTTTGAGAAACTGGAGGTGGTTTTTGTTCATAAGGTATCAAAATGAAAAACCCTATCTCACTTTTTACATATATTGCACAATGAGAGATCGATTCACATCTTCAGAGCCTGCTTTTTTATCTGTGCAAAGTCCTGTTTTAGACAGCATTTGGCTAAGAATCTTGTGGACAATCAGAGAAACATCGTAGGAAAATAGAGAAGGGTTTTGTTCCTAACATTCCAAATAAAACAAAGTGCTTTCATTTGTGCAAAAAATTTCATGGTTAGGGAGATATGGCTCCATCTCTGAGGCCTCTTTTTTCAAAAAACCCAGAAATTTGCTTTCTCTAGGAGCCTCCAAATGAAACATTTCCACCACCATTGGATGAAGGCCCTCTACATGCAATTTTTACTATTTTCACTCAACAATTGGACAATCTAGTAGGGTGAAATGGCCAAAAACACCTAAAAATCACCTTTCTGCCCCTATTTTCAGGTTGCCATGGCGCTTTGGAGTAGTGCTGGGAGATTAAATTTTTGGAGGCCGTAAACTCACAATTTTCAGAAACTAAGGGCAGTTTTGGAAACTAGACAGGAGAAGATTTCCAATGAGCTATGTGAGCTCAATTTGGACTTCAGGAAGTCCCTCAAATTCAGCCTTTAACTTGGTGTTGCGCTCCTGTGTTTGGCATTGCGCTTTTGCCAGTTTGTTGATTTTTTTTCCAAAATTTCCAGATTTTCTAAGTTTGGTCAAATAATTCATGAATCTTACTAATGTAATTTGATGATGTAAATGTAATTAAGTTAATTTTAGTTACTAGAGGGTAAATAAATTAGGTAAAAGTGGATTTTTTGCTAAGATGAATCAGTTTCACGAAAGTTAGGGATCATTTTGCTGACCTCCATAGTCTTTATGTTTTCAGTTCAGTATTTTTTCGATCAGTTCCTCAAGTTATGTATTCGACCCCTGAGCTGGGGAGAATCAATTTTTTGCCCTTATCTTCCACCTTCTTTCTCATTGCAAGGGTTGGATGTTGTTGTATTGATCAAAGAACATTATTGTATCACACATTTGGTAGGAATTTATTGACCATGTTGCAGCTATTCTGGTGGGATTCTTGTGGTACTATATTTTGAAAAATTTTCTCCTTCTATTTACATATGTATGAATGCTCTTTAATTTCCATGATCATGTCACTTCTATAATGTGTTGATTCTTAAGTGAGATAAGAAAAATTCATGTTTAATGCTCTGTTTTGGAAGAATAATCATACTTGTGTTTCATTTCTTCAGTTTAAAAAGAATTCATGTATGTCATGTTTTTTTTAGCACCTCACCAGTCTAATTCATTCCATCAAACCTCCTTAAAGTGTTAAAGTACCTACCTACCTTGCCCCATCAGATGTATGTAATTCTTGGTCCTTTTCCTTGACCTAATTTCCTCTTTTACCTAATTCACTCATCCAGCACCCAAATCGACCAATCAAAACCCCTGTGCTACTATACCTAGCCTAATATCTCATTGATCTAGTCATATTGGCTGAGATCCATTGGAGAGAGCCCTCTCCTGCCTAGTAGGGCAAGCTACTTGGCAAGAGCTTGGTCTGTGGCTACCTTTGTTGGTCTCTTCTCAGCCTCAGAGACCCAGTAGATGGCTAACATCTTGGCTACCAAACTGGGGAAGAAAGTGACAGATATTCCCTAGGACGACAATCATCAAAGTTTAGATCTGGTTTCTAATGGTGGAAAGTGGTCAGATGCATATGAAGGCTGAATCATTCACCTGGTGACTCTAGTGTCGAAGAATCCAAAGTTCATAATTTTCATGTCAACTCCACTTTTAAGGAACCGATAGTTTTAAGATATTCTTGGTGACCTCATTGTTGTCAAAATGGATTCAATTGCTCAAAGGTATGCTCCTATGAATTGAGATCATATTCCTGGTTTTCTAAACTGTATTCCTTGTACAGATTGGAAATTAGGACTATCAAAGTTTAAGGGTTAGGACGATGAAGATGCTAGTTTGCATTTGGTCAAATTTCATTTTCATATCCACAGACTTAAGATTGAACTTCTAGAAAATTTTATGATGAATATGTTTATGGCTACCTTGGAGGAAAAAGTGAGATCATGATATGAGAGTCTACCATCTTCTAGTTTATATTCTCTAAAGGAATTTGATTTAGTTTTCTTTCAATGTCAATAAAGTTCTAATTCTTCCTTGTCGATGATTGATAGTTGTTGTGAGATCTCTGATAATTTCATTAAGTTTCTTGAAAATTTGTATGGGGATGAAGAGTGTTTAGATGATGAGATCATAGAAGCCCTATATGATTTTTCCTCCCAACAAGAATCAGTAGCTTCCTCTTTGGATGAAAAAATACTGGAACCAAGAAAGAGAAATTCCTATTCCTGATCTTGAAAATGAAAATCATCAAGCCAATGTTAACTGCTATAAAACTCAAGTTTCTCCTCTGTCTGAAGATGAGATAGATCAGCTCCTAAAAATTCATGTTACAACCCAAGCTAATGCAGGTTTGCAGTGTTCACATAGTGAAGAATGTGTTAGTGAAACTTCTTCCATCATTGAAAATGAAAATCTAAGTTTAAATGATGACAGTCATGAAACTGATGAAACTATACAGGAATTTGTTATGAGTAAGCCAATTTGTGATGATGATTTCCTACAAGGAGATCAACTAAAAGAGATCATTTTCTTTCATGAAGAGGATAGCGCTATCATGTTTGACAATCTTGAAGAAATTTTTTTGTTCAAGGATTATTTAGACTATGAATTTGAGGAGTATGAGCCTAATATAGACAACGTGCAAGAGATAGAGTCAGAGTTACCCATGCTTGAGGAATTTACTACCAACACTCTGATAACAGAAAGTCATACTTCCTTGTGCCTTCATATGGATCAAAAACCAAGTGTTCTTTCAGATCCGAATGAAGAGCGTGCTTGTTTTTTTGATGGATCTCAAGACAAGGTAACATTTTATCTTTTTGAGGATCCTTTTACTGATTTTCTACAGTTAGAAGGGAAGATGTATTTTCATGTTTTCATGGACCAGAAACACATGTTCAGTGGACACTTGGAGTGGCATAAGTTTTTTTTTCTGGCTACTTGAGGAAAGTGAGAGAAGGATTCAAGTAAGTAGCAATCTATTGGATTGGTTACACTGGAAGGATCACTTCACATGATTATACATATGTCTCCAGCAAGCAGGTGGTTTTCATCAGTATTTGAAGCCCTCAAGTCTTGGTGATATTTTTCCATAAAAAAGTTTAGTAAGATTTTATTTCAGTAAGTCCAGTTTTAAGTAAGTTTATCGAGTCAATTTTTCAGTATTCAGTCTGGTTTTTAGCTTTTGACTCCATGCCCAGTGGGTAGGCTACTTAGTCTATGGTGTTCTTGGCACCTCCAAGGAGCTACCATCCCCAGCTGGAGCCAATGATAGTGTCAGTATTTGCATTTTTACACCAGTGATCAAATCGATTCTTTCTTGTCATGTTAAGGGTCCCATTATGAAATTTGTTTCATTCCATTAGGTCATCATGAAAAAATTTGGTCACTTGGTGTAGATTTAGGTCAAGTTTCACTCTTTTCATAAATTTCACTACTTGGTGGATCATTTCATCTCTTTGCTAATTGTACATTAGTCATGAGTTCTTATCATCATTTTAGTCTTTTCATCATGAATTTCATTCAATCAGAGTCTTCATTAGGTCTTTGTAATATTCCAAAATTTTCACACAAGCAAATTGGAATATTATATTTTGCTACTTTCACTTAGGAGAGGAATAAATGGGTAAGGAAGCCCATGAACAATAAAAATATGAATAAATTCCACCTTAGTGAGGAAGGATATCACCTTAGGAGCTGGTTTTACACTTTCAAGTGTGAACAAGGACAAATTAGATGGAGACATAGTCAAGTTTGACTAAGTCAACATCCATTCTTGAGGAGGAAGAAATCACTCAAGTAAACTAGCTCAATGTGAACAAGGATCAGCCTAGACACACATATGAGGACCATATTGAAGATCCCTTGGTGTGAATAGAGGCATTGCAGGTGGATTAGTTCCAGTTGACCAATTCAACATTGTTGCTACAAGGAGGAGGAGGGCTAGCTAGGGCAAAGCAGTTTTGAAAGAGGAAGCTTCATGAAGAAGTCACCGCAACATTGTGTGGGGTTCGGGGTGAGGAGGCTCAGTGAAGATAAAGGAAGGCATATAGTCCAAAGGAAGGCATTCATGTGTTAAGCTATTTTTGTCTTATGACCATTTGCATTCTTCAGCTGTTTAGTCGGAGTTGTTGCACTACTTAGTGCAAAGAATTATCGTGCGGGAATTCCATCCTCTATTGGATCAACTTGCTTAAGGGATCAAGAGGGAAGTATTTGAGCTTCATTTCTGTACTTTTCTTGGGGCCATTCATCCACATTCAACCACAGCATATTTTCCTTCAGAAAACTATGTATTTTATGCAGGGGCAGCAGCAACAAAGTTGTACCCTTTGATTTTATGCTAGTCTTTGAGGAGGAGGTGCTTATTTCCCTCTGAAACTTCTATTAGAGAGGCCTTTGGAAACTTTCTGTATTATTCAGCTCTGATATGTCATATTCAGCCATGTTTATGCAGAGTTGCAGTAGATTTCGTTATTTTCTGCAGTCCTGCTTTTTGTACATGTATATTGCCGGAAACCCTTGTCGGGTATCTTTTCCTTATGTAAAAGAGGTTAAACCTCCATTTATCTGTTATTTGATTGATATAGACTCCATATCAGAATTATTTTATCATTTTCTATAGAAACCCTCATGGGAATTACACTCTCACAGTATTCAGAAATTCTGTTGTAGAGAAGTCATGGGATCAGGGTGTTTTTAAGCAGTATTGAGTCGGGGAGATCTGTTTAAGGTAGCTATTTTCATTAGTTTCACCTCTAACTCTAAAAGTGGGTTATATATGATCTAAAATAAGGGATCCAAGTCCAAATATCCACTATTATTGATAAATTTTCTAAATACAGTTGTTTTAGGCTCTATATTGCTGCATTTCCCCACACGGCAAGGAGGATATAGATCATCTTCTTGCTGAGTTTATTTCATCTACTGGTAGAATGTTATTTTACATCTATTGAGCTACTCTAAATTTCCAAGCTCATGATTTTCTGAAGCTCCACATTGGTAATAACTCAGATTATTCCCAATAGTGTAGTTATTCCTAATTTGGGGATATTACAGTGGAATCAAAGCTGCTTGCTTAGCTCAGCCTGTGAGTCTAAGCCAAAGAAGATCAAAATATTGAAGAGGATGGGATTTATCTCATCATATTTTAGGTCCATGAAGAACCTCCCCAAGGAGGATAAGCAAAAAGAAGAGGAAGAACACTGCACTTCCTATTCTCATCAAGGAGACAAAGAAATAAGCCGGAAAAATACTCCATCTTTTGGAGAAGAAAAAGGGAATAAGCTTACAAGGCTTCTTCCTAAATATGTACATATGATTCATGAAGAGTTCAAGGAGATCAGGAGGAAGTATGGAGAATCTCCTAGAGGGATTGATTCAAAAGAAAACTCTAGATTGGAGGAGTGTGAGCATGCAGCTACACATCCTAATACTCAGGGCAGTCACATGCCCAGGATTGCCAAAATAAAGATGGAAAGAGAAGAATAGGTTGCTAGGAGGGAAACCCTTAGTAATTTCTTGAAAGAGTATGAGTTTCAAACTCAGAAATTCAGATATCATCTCAGTTTTTTAGAGTTTTGCAAGATGAAGGTGAATGGAAGAGCGCAGCTACATGCATCTACAGTTGGGGCAGCCAACACTTTGGAGTAAGGAACTCTTGCAGCCCTACAAGAAGTTCCCAAACATCATCAAGGTATGAAAATATTTCCACATTCTATTATTGCAGCAAATTCTTTTGATCAATTTGGAGATTTACTTTTACATGACCAAGGGTCAAATCACACCGCTACCATAGAGCAGATTAGTTGCACTGTGTTGTACAACATAGAAACATTCAAGGGGAAATAAAACCACCATTCTCATGATCCATTGTTGGATTGTACATCACACTTGAGGTAGGGGTTTGAAGACTTGAAGAAAGATAGTAGACATCTTGGAGTGAGAAACCCCTTCTCCTTTCAAGGTGACACTTTCTCAATGAACTCCTCTCAGCTCAAAGAGAAACTTCTACTTTTAGATCCAAGACCTCATTGGTTTTGGAAGACTATTTCTGAGAGGGAGGTCTCAAGGAGAGATCTCATTAGAGGTGCACTTCAACACACCATGGGGTGCAATGATTTTCTTCCTTTCTCACAGGAGCAGAAAGAAGATGGAGGACATCTTCGGATGGATAACATCTCTCATGCTTGTGTTTGACATTCCTTAAGGCATACACATCATGATGGGAGGTTTTTTCCTACCACCTATTTGGGTCCTTATAGGGTCTCATTGATCCTTGAGAATATTTCATTTCAAGATCCCATGAAGTGCAAAGATAGAGATTTGGTTTGGGAGAATGGTAGCCCTCATGGTAGGAGTACGAAGATGAAGAGAAGGAGAATGCATCCACAAGTGGTTGAGTGGATGTGGTTTATGAGCAAGGATATGGGAGCCTACTTGCAAATTTATGATACTGGGCAGCAGGAGGCTTGGCTACGCTGGTTACTCTTGAAAGAGTTTGGCCATCACTTGGCATACACTCTTCCTAAGAGTAGGAGGAAGGAGGAAAGATGGCAGGATACTTGCATCATTGGGAAGCATAGAGTATGGATGCATGGTGTTGATATGATACTCATATCATTCATTGTGTCTTCATCACATGAGTTGTATGATGGAAGTATGGGGAGGCATCAAATTATTTTGTTGCTTTGCTTGTTCTTGCGAGAGCAAGAGCAGATTTTCTCTCACACTTGGCATAATGTTGTAGGAGGAGGAGATGGCATTATCTCCTTGGTATTTGATGATTTGGAAGCACCTCCATCTTGGGGAGTATTCCATATTTTTTGCAGCATTATTAGAGGAGTCTTTGACAAGGAGCATGTTAAAGAACAAAGCATTGCATTGATAGGAGCTTATTTGCATGAGCACACAGCATTGTCACTTGGGAGCAGAGATTTATGGATGGAGTGTCCCCAGGATCACTTCAAACTGTATGCACTTGGTGAACAAGGAGGAGATGATGATGACAGAGTAGTTGATGGAAGCATCTATCACTATGGCATATTCTTCTTGACTTGGGTTTCTAGACATAAGGAGGATTATCTTCCTCCAGCACATGGTTCATTCTTCTTCATAGCATGCCACAACACTATGGAGGACTCACTCATGAATCCATGTACCATCTTACTTCTGGAATATGGTAAGGAGTTTGTTTTTACATTTATCGATTTGCATACTCTTACCATTATTATACAGTGCATTGCTTCATAAGAGGGCAAGCTTGTCACATTGCTCCATTATCATTGTTGGGCCAATCTACATGATGGAGGCAGCCATATTTTATGTGGCCTTGGGAAAAAAATTTCTCATTCCATGTATGTTCAGTTTTTATATCCACCTATTTTCCATATGATGACATACATGACTCACTATGTATCAAGAAACATTTTGCCTTGTAATTTTCTGAAGCAGCAGTTTGGGAAACTGCGCTGTCACTATTGGGAAAGTTGTTGGTACCTTCTTGCACCACATGAAACCTTTAGCATTTTCTTAATTTTTTTGTTGATCATGACTTCATTTTCTGATATGGATCAGATTTTTATGGGAAGCATCATTATGAGAGAGGCACATGAGTTGAATGTGTCCTTGAGGGGAGAAAACTCCCACATTTTCTGCACTACATGTTCTAATGGAAGCATGGGAGGATATATGGCCACCACAACCACATGCTTGTTCTCTATTGAGGTGGTCCATGAGATTGATATTCATCCATTGTATAATCATGGGCAAGTATTGGATCATGTATTATCGACACATTTAGCCATTTACTATTCATTAGTAGATGTGAGGGATTTTCTACATCACTTTCCATGCTACTTTCTGATGTTGTAGTGGGTGAGATTGCACTGTATCCTTCTGAGCTATTGTTTGTATCATGCATTATCATGTAAAATTTGCAGCAAAATTCTCATTGAGATACTCTATGATGATCTTGTCCTATTCATCATGGATGAAACATTTTGGGCCAACTTGTTCTTCATTGTTGGAGGACAACTCTTTGGAGGATTGATCTTCACTTTTCCATTTGAGGGCAATAATTCTGCAGCCTAGGATCAGCACATACTATACACTTATCATAAGTGGAGAGAAGGAAAAATTGGGCTAGGCTATGATGCTTACCATGCTCAGATTTTCAGCCCACCTTCATTTCCGGAGCTTAAAGTGGAAGGAGATTTTCAGGAGTTGCCTTGTTGGGAGGTGGCTCATTTTGTTTGGATGATTGCTTGGGGATGGAGGATCCACATGGGGAATATGTTCCTTATCACATTTCTAACTCCATGCCTTGAGTGGAGACTTTCCAATTCTATCCTTGCAGTTGCTTGAGGACAAGCAACATTTGGGAGGGGAGGACAGTAATATTCCATTTTTTCCTTCAATAAATTGGAATATTAGATTTTGCTAAATTCACTTAGAACATGAATAATTGGGTGAGAAGGACCATTCATAATAAAAACATGGATAAAATCCCTCTAGTATAAAGGTAATCAGCCTTGGAAGTAGATTTTACACCCTCATGTGTGAAAGGGGACATTTTGCAAAGAGGATTGGTTCAGTTTGACCACGTCAAACAGCGCAGAGGCATGAGGTGGAAAGCATCTATGGGACAACGCAGAGATAGAGGAGGGAATATTCCTTGAAGGAGGAAACCCTAATGGAGTGGGACCCATGGAGAGGGGGCTCTCATGTGTTTAAAAGGACGGCAAGGTAGCCATTGTTATTAATGCATATGATTATTGATTTCATGTCTACTTAGACAATTCTGCAATCCCGGTTGTTTAGCTGAATTGTTGTGCTGCTTAGCACAAGGATTTCCTACATAGGAATACTTCTCCTTTCTTGAGAAGCCTCTTGAAGGAGTTGTACTTATTTGTCTCACATCTAGGCTTGAGGCCAAGCATCCTCCTCTAGGATAGTGTTATTGTTGCAGTAGCATAATTCTGTGTTGCAGGGTGTTGCAGTGAGAAGTTACAACACCTCTTCCATTGATTGTTTTTCAGAGGGAGAGTATTTCTTTCCTTTGGAGGATCAGTTTGGAATCTATCAGATCTTATTGTAGATATTGACACTTGGCCAAATCATTCTATTCCACCTACAGTGCAATTACCCTCTTAGACTGCGTTATTTTCATGGAGCACTTGCAGTTAGGGTTTGCAGTGTTGATTGGAAGATGAGATCTCAAGTGTAAGGATCAGCCTTCCACTTAGGAGATCCATTGGAGGAGGTCTACTTAAGATTTCTTATCATCTTCAGCCTTCTCTATTCAGTTCCAGATTTGGTTGCAGCTGCTACCCAGCAACTCCGACATTTTCTCCAATTTGTATATTTCAGCCAATCCTTCGGAGGATTGATGTATTATTGTTTCTAAGGTTTAGAGCTTTTCTCCCCTATTGTATTTGAGCCATATATTGTCATATCTTTCAGTTATTATGTAATGTGGAGTAGTACCTTTTATAAAATGTGTCCTCTTAGCCCAGGTTTATGCAGAAATAACAGTGTTCTTCCATTTTCATGTACATGTCTTGTTGAGGCTTGCATTGCCTTTCTTGAGTGGATGTTTCCTCAAGAACTTGTACTCTTTTGTTGCTATATCATATATTTGTTGTCTATTCATATATTCATGTGTTCATGGTTGTAAATAACGTTTTCATTCCAACTCTTGTGCATCTATTATGGCAGTCCCTCATCGAGCACTTTTTGAGGACATCTAGTAGTGGGAGATCTGTTTAACCACTCTAGAAGGATTTCTTTGGAGCCTCCTCTTAGATTTAGCACTTAGACACATTGTTCTAAGGGATCCAGGTCTTGGTTTTAATTCCTGTAGCAACCATTACTGGAAAATGCATTTTCCAGTCATACCTTAATAGTTGTTCTGAATTTGGAATATTACAGTCTTATGGTTTTCAAGGTCCATCAAAACACCATCTGCATGCATAAAAGACCAACAAGTAAGAGAGTGATAATAAACACATTTCATCATGTAAAGCTTAAATTTGTAAATTATAATTTCAATTTCAATATGTAATTTTATGTTTTTCAATATGTAATAAGTTTTTAAAGTTCCAATTAGCTGCACTCAAAAGGTTCCTAAGCTACGTGGTTTCAAAAGCCGAAGTGAAAATACATGTGGTCCATCCCACTACATTGAAGAAAAATGACTCAAACAAGGTATATAACAACAATTCATTTCATTTACTCATCCATAAAAATGAAATAGAGTTTTCACTCACTTACCAAGGCATCTACAACACTTCAGCATCCAAGAAAGACCCTCAATAAGTCAACACAAGCTCTTATACTGTGTTTTTGGGCATTTTAGGGTTTGGGAGTGTGTTTTAATTCTCATACACTAATCCCTATATCGTTTTTATCATTTTCCACCTCCATAAGCCTCCTAACACCCTCACCTACACTCCATATACCTCCCTTAACCTTTTCATATGCCCATTTCACTCACTTCCCTCACTTTCCTACAAACCCTAGCCTATTGCTACACTTTTGACACCTTCATAAGTTAGGGTTGTGTTTTCTGTTTTGGACCCCTTTCCATTACTCATTTATGAAAATTTCACCTCCATACACTCTCTAACATATATCCCTATCCCCCAAAATTTTCCCAAGAATTTAGACAGCCCCTAACCCCTTCATTCCCCTCCCTCTACAAGACAGTCCTAAATGCCATGTTTTCCCTACATTTGTAGAGTAGTCTTGGGAAAATCAATTTTTCTCCCTGATCGAGTGTCCAAATGAATTTATTTATAATTAAAATGATAATTTTACTATAATATATTCCCAATGAGCTATCATGAGCACAATGTTTAGTTCAGGAAGGCCTTCAAAAGTGGCCTATAAGAGCACGCTTCATTTTTTGCACCCCCATTCTACACTTTTTGACCAGTTTTGGGAGAATTGATTTTTGAGGTGATATACTTAATCATTTTCAGTTCTTGATAGGTCCATTGTGTATCAGAGAGTAATATATTTCCAGCTATCTATCATGAGCTCAATTTGGAGTTAGGGACGGCCTCCAAAACTGGCCTGCAAGGAGGCACTGTGCTCTTGGCTTTCTAGTGTTGCGCTCTTGTGAAGAGCGTTGCGTTCCTTTGTTCAGTGTTGCGCTCTTGTGTTCAGCATTGTGTTCCTATGTTGAGTGTTGTGCTCCTGTAAAATTTCTTCTACAAACCCCCACAGCTCTCGAAACCTTCTTCCAAGCATTGAATCATCAATTGAAGTTATCTACAGCTCCTAGCAAGTAAGTACATCATTTCATGCCCTCCTATCCTTGCTTGGTAATCATTTTTTGATGAAAACCCTATTCATGCTTGAATTCATTTTTTAAAGCTAAGAAACCCTAATTTAAATTCCATATGCTAAAAAAAAATTCCCTATACACAATTTATCTTTCCCACACTCTAAAATCACTCTCCTTATCCCTACATCACCTTATGCCTTATTCCCAAGTCCCATTTCCTAAAACCCTAATCCTACACTGCATTTTCCTAGGAAATCCCAACATATCCCTGTAATAAAATTCCCTGCCATATCTCCCTAAGTTTTTCTATCCCCGCTACTTTCTTAAGCTCCCTAACTCCCTTCCCCAATTCCCTAAATTTTCCTACACTAATCCCAACTCCCTAAACCTACTATCCTACCCCCTTTTCCCTTCCTTTTCCCTAGGGTTTCAAAACAAGAAAAAATACCATGTAGGAATAAAGAAACACCATAGAAGAAGAGAATAAGACCCACAATAAAGGAGGGAGAATCCTAAGGCATGAAACTAGACCTTGAGTAGTACAAACCCTACTTGAAATCACAGTGTAAAGGAAACCTTAATCAAGCAAAAAGAGAAGGATAAGTTGTATTTTATTATTGATGCATTCATTATATCATATCATACCATTTCAGGTATCCATGAAGCAATTCTAGAGATATTTTGAGGAAATTTGGAGAAAATTTGGGAAATTTGAAAAAATCCTTGAAGGCACATTTTCGAGAAATATCTTATTTAGTCATCTTTGTGTTGAACATATTGTGGCAAAAAAAATATGTATTTTGAGAAACTGGACGAGGTTTTTGTTCCAAAGATATCAAGGTACAAAAACATATCTCACATTTTACATAGGGATTACAGAATGAGAGATCCATTCACATATTCACAGTTTATCTTTCTGCTTGTGCAAAGTCCTATTTTAGACACCTTTTGGCATAGAATATTGTGGAAGATAAGAGAAACATCTTGGGAAATGGAAGAATGTTTTAATTCCTAGAATGTTAAAGAACAAAAACCTCTCTCCATTTTTCAAAATATTTCATGGTTAGGGATATATATCTCCATCTCTGAGGCCTTGTTTTGCAAAAAACCCAAAAATTTGACACAGTCCTCTTGTTAAAAATGCAACACCTAGGGCGTTGCGCTTTCTCTAGGAGCCTCCAAATGAACAATTTCCACCACCATTATATTAAAAAGGCCCTATACATGTAATTTTTACTCTTGGCACTCAAAAATTGGAAAATCTAGTAGGGATAAATGGCCAAAAACCACCTTTCTGCCACTATTTTCAAGTTAGTGTTGCGCTTTGGAGCAGTGTTGGGATATTTAATTTTTGGAAGCCTTAAAATCACCATTTTTAGAAAAAAATGAAATTTTTGGAAACTAGACAGGAGCAACTTTCCAATGAGCTATCCTGTTGGAATCACGATTGTCGTTAGACCAAAACCTACGGGCTTTAGTCTCCGCTATAATCGCCAGAGTTAGGATCCACGAGTGGCGGTTAGTCCATGTCATGAAACACACGGTGAGCATTGAAATCAATGTCGAACAATATCCCCTCCAACGCAAGCCGGGTGAGTTTCAAACTCGAGACCTGTCACTCTGATACCACTTGTTGGAATCACGATTGTCGTTAGACCAAAACCTGCAGGCTTTAATCTCCGCTACAATCGCCAGAGTTAGGATCCACGAGTGGCGGTTATTCCATGTCACGAAACACACAGGGAGCGTTGAACTCAATGTCCAACATATCCTGAGCTCAATTTGGACTTCAGGAAGTCCCTCAAATTCAACCTTGAAGTTGGAATTGCGCTCCTGTGTTTGGCATTGTGATTTTGCCAGTTTGTTGATTTTCTTTCCAAAATTTCCATATTTTCTTAATTTAGCCAAATAATTCATGAATCCAAATGATGTAATTTGATGATGTAAATGTAATTAAGTTACTTTTAGTTACTAGAGGGTAAATACATTAGGTAAAAGTGGATTTTTGGCTAAGAAGAATCAGTTTCACCAAACTTAGGGATGAGTTTGTTGACCTTCATAGTCTTTAGGTTTTCAGTTCAGTATTTTGTGGATCAACTCCTAAAGTTAGGGATTCAATGCCTGATATGAGGAGAATTAGTTTTTGGCCTATATATTCCACCTTCTTTCTCATTGCAAGGGTTGGATGTTATTGTATTGATCAGAGAACACTATTGTATTAGACTTTTTGCAAGAATTTACTGATAGAGTTGCAGCTATTTTGGTGGGATTCTTGTGGTACTATATTTTGACATAGTTTCTCCTTCTGTTTACATATGTATGAATGTTTTTTACTTTTCATGATCATGTCACTTCTATAATGTGTTGATTCTTAAGTGAGATAAGCAGAATTCATGTTTAATGCTCTGTTTTGGGAGAATCATCAAACTTGTGTTTCATTTCTTCAGTTTTAAAATAATTCATGTATGTCATACTCTTTTTAGCACCTCACCAGTCTAATTCATTCCATAAAACCTCCTTAAATTTGTTACACCATTTTTTTTCATCTAACCTATTATCGTTAGATGGACCCAAGTACACCATGTAAGACAAATTTTACCCTAAGTAAAATTGCTTTCACTATGAAAATAACTTAGTAAACCACCTTTATTAAGTTGTTTATGGTCTAAACAGGAAACCCCATGAGGAAATATTAAATAAATATACATTTGTTTGATTTTCCTCAAGTAATAATTAGTTAAACAGTAGTGTAATTAATATTCCTGGTTATATTTAACCAAAACAAGGAAATTAACTAGATAAATCATTATTTATCTTATTATTTTCTAACAATAATTATTTAAACCTTATTTAAATAATATTATTTGTTAAATATGACTAAATCATCCTTAAATAATTAAATAAATCATTATTTATTGATTATTACTCAACCACATCCTTAAAATGATAAATAAATCATTTATTTATTTATTATTTACAAATAAAGGGATTTGGCCCAAGTCAAATTCCTTTTCCCTCCAACAAATATAATAAAATATTCCATAAAATTTGGATCTTGATTTGGTTAATAATATTTTAATTCTGCACCAATATCTAGACTAACTCAATATTTTGTTATAAATAGAAGGGTTTTCCCATTCATTTATCACCTTTTATCGCCTAAAGATCACTCTGGATCAATAATTTTGGTCTGACTATTGATCCACCATCATAGTCATATTTTGCTACCATTTTTGTCTGGGTTTTCTACACCATCAAGAGAGTAGAACCCATCCCATTGAGGAGAACTAGGAACACCCTCCTGTGTTTTCCTCCCAAGTGCCCCTAATACAAAATTCATTCAACATATTCTTCTCTTGTCTATTGGATGCATAGAGTAAATCTTGTTTTTTCTACTGTTTAATGTCTTCTAATGCATAGATCTAGATTTTTGCAGCATTTATCTTGATCACCTAACTGCAGATCTGAAGACATTGGTAGTCATCTCTGTTTTTAGGGCTATTGGTTATGCACAGCTAAAGTGGTCTTTTTTTGTATGGTTGGAATTAATATTCATACTAACAACTGGCGACTCCACACGGGTTTACGATTACAACTGCTGTCATTTTTTCTGATCCTTGCATATCCAGCTGCTTCGAACCCTAGGATTTCTCTTCAGCCCCTTCTTTTTTCTTTTCTTGATGTTATTTTTAACCTATAAAACCCTAAAATGATAAAAAAATCTAACTTCTGCGTGTTTTCGGACCCATTGCGCAGGTGACAGATATCAGTCGCAGCTGAGACGACAATTTTTTCTGAAATTTTCCGCTAGGAGTGCCGAAAGTGTAGCTCGCACTTTTCAGCCCAAAACCTGTGACCTGGACCCTCAAGGTGCACCTTGCAGCCCAAAAAGTACGACCTCTACTGAAAACAGGTCAAAACTACGACCTGGACTTTTTGCTGGAATTTTTCTGAAAGATTTCTAGGTTTGCCTGAGCCTCTGTTTAGGGTTTTCTGACCTCTGTCTCTGCCTGTTCTGTACCTTTACTTGTTCTATTTTTCTCAAATAAGTGGGAACCTAGCCCCCTAGGACTTCAGTACCCTCCACTTCTTGTGGAAGAGTTTTCGCTGTTGTAGGTTGTCTGAAATTTCAGAGTCTTCAGCCATTTTTTTAGATCTGATACCTCACCTTCAAATCCACTTCAGATCGGCTTTTTATCCATCCAAATAACCTCATTTAGCTTTATTTGGGTTTTCATTCAGGGTTCACTCCGCTTTCCTCCTGGAAATAGCCTTTCGCCACCTCTTTTTACAACAATTTTTCCTCTAATCTGTTGTTGTTTCTGCACCACTTTCCAGCAGATTTTGTCCTTTAGGTCCCTGTCCCTCCTGTCCTTAGATCTATTGGCTATTTTAGTGTCTTTTGATTAGTTTTTTACTCGCCTATAGACTAGTTGTTGAGAGGCCCGCTTCCTTGGGCTTATATTATTGCACTATTAGCTATTTATTTTCTATTTTTTTAGGCTTATATATTGTCATTTACAGGTTTATTTGCAGGCATACAGCACACTTTTTCTTTTCTCTACAAACGTCTGGGTTTAAAAATTAAAATTTACACACTTTACACACACACCCTAAGCGAAAAAGGGCTTGGTTAACTCCGCCAAGAAAAGACTCTAAAACATTTAAATCAGTTGATATTGCACCTCCCTGCTCTTGTTGGTCTCTTTTTCCTTTGTGTCGTGTTTGTTTCCTCATCATTGCGCCACCAAGGCATTTATCCCGGAGACTTCTTGGCCTTCATTGTTAGTTTCTGGGAGGAAAACTTACTCCTCCACGTAGGATTCAAGCTATTCCTCCACTGAGTCTGCACTCCGACTCTTCTTCTGGTCCATTAGTTTCTCCTTCTCGTCCTACCGTTGGTCCTCCCCCTGTCACCTTCACCATGTCTGGTGCAGGACCTAATGTTGGTGGTAACCATGGCCATCATGTTGGGAATACCACTAGTGATACTGCAACGGACACTACCCCAGCTGCGTCGTTGCTCCCCTTCATTGCAGGTCGCATCCTCCCTGATTTTGACCAGTTGATAAACAACCATATACACCATGACGCTAGTTTTCCTGCTATGCCGAAAAAGCTCCCTTCCGGCATTACAAAATTTGAAGGCATTGATGAAGAAGATCCTTCAAATCATGTTCGATCTTTCCACATGTGGTTTTTGTCTAATTCCATTACCGATGACTCTATCTGTCTTTGGTTTTTCCAATGAACGCTTACTAGTTAAGCTTCTAAGTGGTATGTTGATCAGACCTCCTCCTCTCATACCACCTTTACGACTCTTTCCCGGGATTTTCTGTCTTATTTCCAGCTTCCTCTTCATTATGACACTGGTACCGAACTCTTGAATTCTTTCCGTCAATCATCTGTGACCCACCTATCCAACCATGTCCAGGAATGGCAGAGAAGAAAGAGCCTATGTCGAGCCCTTATCTTTGAAGACCATGTCTACATGGACTAGTTCCTTATATGTCTCTTGCCACCTATCAGGAAAGATGTCGCATCGCACTTTCCTCAAACTGAAGAAGCCGCTCTCCAAATTGCGTTAAAATATGACCTGATCTACGCTCGCCATGTTTATAGCATTCCACTCCGTATCTTCCTGCAGGGTGCCAATATTAACGAGGGCACCACGCCACCACGGACGTTGATCTCTCTAATCCGTATGCTCAACCTACCATGGGCTATGGCTTTCCTCATGGTGGGGCCAACACCTCTTGCACTTTTCCCCGTCCTGGTAGCACGTATCCAGGATACGTCATGCTTCCTCTTTTTTCCCAACCTCATGTTTACCACACTATTACCCAGCCTCCTTATTATCCGTATCCACAGTGTTACTAACTTCCTCCTCCCTCAAAAAGAAAGGCACTCAAAATCAAACTGCCCCTAGTAATCATGGACCTAACCAAGGTAATGCTTCTAACACTACGAACGAGAAATAGGGCACTCAACCCAAGCCGGACAGGCCTATTCGCATGAATAAGCCTTGTTCTTGTTGTGGTGTTTATGGTCATTACATGAATTATTGTCCTCTTTTGCCATAGATGCAGTAGCTATTGGAGTCTCAAGCAACTTTGATAGGACAACAAGGCATTCCTTCCATTCCTCCTAGTCCTGCACCTAGTCAACCAGCTGTGCTTACTGATCCTTTCCCTTAGCAAGGATTTGTAGTTATCCAACCACCTGAAGGTCAGGCGGCCACTCAACCTCTTCCATGTGGTACCTCCGATTACCAGATTCTCATGATCACCTCTTAATCAACCAATCCCTATGACTTCTTCCTGGTTACAAAGGCTCTGCCCACCTCAAATAGAACCTCCTCCTTGCTGGCGATAGTCGGCTAATGGGGACAAAGCCAACAAGGCAACCGAGATAGGACTACCCCAACAAACCTTCTCCGCCACCAAGGCGCACTGTTATCCCGTGTGCTTGTGTGATATTTGGGCATGCCACCCATACTTGTCCATAGTTGTCCCACCTTAAGCCATGGTTAATGAGACACTGAATCAAAATCCCCGAGCCCCCCATGTGTCACTATACCTTCGATTCAATCCTGCAACTTAAATCATTGCCAAATCCCTCCTTGCGCTTTTCTCAGGATTTGGCGCACATCACACTCACCTCTCAAGTTCTCACCTCAAAGAGTATCACCTCCTTTCTTGGAAGCCTTTTCACCACTCCAGGCCGAGCGCAAAATGTGCACCCTTTCCTCGTTTCATGAGTTCCGTCACTTCCCATTGACATCCCTCCTCCCGATGTTGACATGACGGAGCCTTCAGCCACCATTTTCTACCTATCATCATCCATGAGACCCTTAGTGGAAGCCCCCATGAAGACTTCCCCTGATGATCCATTTGACCTCCCTTCAGCAATCACCTTGGGCTCAACATCGGTAGATCCTTTATCTTCTTACTCTTCAGTCATCCCCCATGACGTTGTGCATGTGATCCGGTCTTCACATGATGATGAGTCAGGTAGCTCTACTGTGGCAGGTGGTCTCCCTTCCTCCATTCACCCCATCTTTCACTTTGATGAAGACATTATGGAAGCGCTGATCGATCCTGACTTTCCATGGGATGACATGCACCATTATGCGTACTTCCTCCCACAGCAGTCCCATGACCAATATGCTGTGGAAACTAAAGACTTCATTCCTAATGAATTCGATTGGTTTAGAAATCCCATTCCTGCACCTGAGGCTTTCGAAGAAGGAAATATGGCCAATATCTCTCCTACCATTAAAATTGACATTTCTGAAAAACCAGGGATAGAAGAAAATATCACCTTGGGCTCACCTGTTGGCTTACACTATTCAACAATTCGTGGATATTTCTCGTCAACTTATTCAAATGCTGGACTTAACTCGCCATTTGTCGAACACCATATCAATACATGGCCTGATGCCAATCCTGTCCGTCAAAATATGAGACCCATTAATCCTTCCAGACGAGAGGTTGTCAGAGCCGAAATCGATAAGCTCGAAGCACTAGTTTCATCTATCCCATTAAATACACCACGGGTGTCCAATATGGTTTGCTCTCAAGAACAAGGCACCATCCGTGTTCCAGACTCACTCTCTCGTGATTCAACAAAGCTTGTCCCAAAGACAACTTCTCCACACCATCTATCGACCAAATCAATGATGAGTGTATGGATATGTCTTACTGTTTCCATGAGCTAGCTCACATTATCCTTAGTTATTTAGATGACCTCACTGCACGTTCTAAACATCGGGCACAACACCTCCATGATCTGCGTACCACCTTTCTCTGATGTCGCAAGTATAATATCCGCCTCAACCTGATGAAGTGTGTCTTTTGTGTTCCCGCCAGCCGTCTTCTAGGCTTCATTGTGTCTAAATATGGTATCACGCTTGACCCATTGAAAGTTCAAGCCATCCTTGAGATTCCTATCCTCGCACATTACACCTCAGCTACAAGCCTCCAAGGCAAAGCACTTTCGCCAATTGCATCTCCAACTATGCCACCACCGCGCATGAGTTCCTGACCTCTTCACTTCACATCCCTTTTGTTTTGATACCTGTGTTCAAGAGTATTTGATGCCTTAAATATGCTCTCACGTCCAAGCCCTTGATTCGTCCACCTAATCTCTTGATGATTTCATCCCTTTCCACCCACTCGCCTGGAGTCCTCATTTAGGAAGATGACAATGGAAATGAACATATTATCTATTATTATGTCTAGTTAATCACAGACCTCCGTATCCCACCAAATGAATGAAATTAGCACTCAGTCGTCATGTTCTCGCCTAAAATTCGTCATTATCTGTGTGTTACACCAAGCAATAATTCCAACCCTATGGCCTTCCTATTGAGTCATCGAATCATCAGTGGGAAGTACGCCTGTTTGATCGTGATCCTCCAGGAATTCGATCTTGAATTTGTCACACCAAAAAGTAAGAAAGGTTTATCCCTCGCTGAACTCATTTCCAAACTACCTACAGGTACGCAAGATCCACCAGTTAATGGTAATTTCCTCAATGAACATTTGTTTGCCATTACCACTGATGACCCTTGGTATGGTGACATCCTCACTTATTTGTGAACCCAAAATTTTTCCCTCCATCTTGACCATGATGCTCGACGACGTATCTAACACCAGGCCCCCCACTACCTTCTTATCAGTGACGACCTTTATCATCGTGGTGTAGATTTTTTCCTTCATCGTTGTCTCACGACATTGCAGCTGCAGCAAGTCCTCACCAAGGCAGCGCTGTAGGCCACCTTCTTTTTGGCTTGACCATTGCCCAGAAACTGCGTTGTTAGGTAATTTTGGCTTCTTTGGTGATTGCATTGAGGCAGCAAAAACACTACCCCAATTTACAACATTTTCCCTTTAATCAGACAGCCCCTCCGACTCTCTCCATCTTGTCATCTTCCCGGTCCCTTCAGTGGGCCATAGACTTTATGGAGTGTCGACCGTCATCAGTTGTTAACCATAAGTATATCATCGTGGCGGTTGAATATTTCACTAAAGGGATTGAGGCCATGCCAATGATTAACACCACAGCAACTACCGAAGCCCTCTTTTTCTTTAACCATGTGATCGCTCGATTCATAGTTCCGAAACAATTGGTCTCCGACCATGGCCGACATTTTGAAGATGAGATATGGCATGAGCTATCCTCACTGTTGGATTTTGAGCACCAATATTCCTCCTCTTATTACCCCCAAGGTAATGGCCAAGTTGAAGCATTCAATAAAATTCTTAAAACCATACTTCAACGGACGGTGGATAAGCACAAAACCAACTAGCACCTTATGCTCTTCCCTTCTTTGTGGGCCTATAGAACTTCTATTAAAACCGCCACCGGTTTACTCCTTTCCACCTTATTTTTGGAGAGGAGGCAGTCTTACTGATCGAGTGTGAAATCTCTTCCCTTCATCTAGCCGTCGAAATTCTCCCTGACACCCAACCTTTAGAAAAAAGACTTATTATACTTGAATGTGCTTCTGAAGACTGTCCTGTTTCATTGCAAACCATTGAGGTGGCTAAGAAATGCACCAAAGCTCAATATGACTGAAAAGTACAACCTCGTACTTTTCACGAAGGTGATCTTTTTCTGGTGTATGACCGGGCCCATGATATCCTTGGCCATGGGAATTTTGACTCATTATGACTAGGACCTTACATCATTAGTAAGGATCTAGGCAAGGGGGAATATCTATTAGAGGACTTCATAGGCCATCCCCTTCTCAATCCTCACAGTGCACTCTATCTGAAGAAATATTACCCTTAGAATTTCCTTCCGGAAATGCATGTTTTATTTTCTTCAGGTAGCGAGCTCATGCTTTTAGTGATTCGATACTTCACCAAGACACATTTTTCAAAGAAGTGTCACTTCATCCCTCCTCAAAATCGAATTTTGTTCACTTGCAACACTCGTACTGGGGGCACCACTTTTCCCCCATACTCGTCCATGCTCAGGTTGACTTTCGTCGTGAGTTACCATCTTGTACTCATGTTTTTATGGCCCCCATTGGACCTTTTCTGTGTCGCAGCACCATCGAGTCGCCCTTGTTTATAGCATTTGAGTTGAGTCATCATTACATTCATGGAGTATATCCCGAGTCCCTTTGAATCCCCTTATAGTCATCCATCCTTTAGTGCTTGGTCCCTCTCTCATGTCGCACATTATGGCCTTCCGTCCCACTGTCTCCTATCCCTCATGATATTGTGTCAGTCACTGTCAGGTCATCCATGCCCTTTATGCTCTAACAAGGGAAGTTGTCCATTCACTATTCAGTACCCCCCATTCCATCATCATCATTGGTGTCAATCTGTCCGTCGCTCTATTATTTTCTCTCATGCCTTAGTTGAGGATCCCTTATTGCCTCACCTATGGCGGACCTCCTTCTGTTGACATTAGCTCATTCATTCCAGAAGACAGGTCTAGAGGGTGGTGTACCTTGGTTCAGCTTCCACTATTTTTTGATGCCTCGAATCAGGAAAAGGGACTCCTTATTTCCCTTTGACTTGATTGTTTCTCAGCTCCAGCTCCTTTCAACATGATCAAGATTCATATATTTGATGTTCAATGATGTAGCAGTTGATATCGGTGATTCTCGGGTGTGTGTGAGATGTTTCAGCCCTCATGAGGGGGTGGCCCTACAGGTATCCCCCCACATACCTAGATGACCTCTTCATTACAACCTTTGATGCAACTCCATACATTTGATGATGTCGGCCTCAATTGCTTGCGGCTCCTTTTTGTTTGCATATATCAGTCAGATTTTCAGAGTCCTTTCCTGTTTTGAAGGGCATCTAGATTGCATTTATATCTCATGTACTCAGATATTATTGTACAAGTCCTGGCTGTTATCCCAGGCACAATATGTATGTGGGATTCATTATTGTGTTTTTTATCTGGCTCATGTTTATGCCAGCATGTATTATATTGGCTAGTTTCGTGGTTTACCGGACATCTTTTTGTTTGTACTTTGAGTCTGCGGGCATAGGTATACCTCCCCTGCCACCTATAGCATAGGTACTTACTCATCAAAGAGACTTGTCGCACCTGTAAGTCTCGCCTCCTCAGGGTCTAGTTCTTTTAGCACTTTGGTCTACCTTATACTTCTCGCTCTTTGACTTCCCCTTTGATGTCTAGTGATTGAGTTCTTACAACGTACTTCAGTCATACGATTAGCTCCTAATACTCGCACGCTAGGGGGCAATATATTACACCATTTTTTGGTCATCTAACTTATTATCGTTAGATGGACCCAAGTACACCATGTAAGACCAATTTTACCCTAAGTAAAATTTCTTTCACTATGAAAATAACTTAGTAAACCACCTTTATTAAGTTGTTTATGGTCTAAACAGAAAACCCCATGAGGAAATATTAAATAAATATACATTTGTTTGATTTTCCTCAAGGAATAATTAGTTAAATAGTAGCTTAATTAATATTCCTAGTTATATTTAACCCAAAACAAGGAAATTAATTAGATAAATCATTATTTATCTTATTATTTTCTAAGAATAATTATTTGAACCTTATTTAAATAATATTTTTTGTTAGATATGACTAAATCATCCTTAAATAATTAAATAAATCATTATTTATTTGATTATTACTCTACCACATCCTTAAAATGATAAATAAATCATTTATTTATTTATTATTTACAAATAAAGGGATTTGACCCAAGTCAAATTCCTTTTCCCTCCAACAAATATAATAAAATATTCCATAAAAGCTGGATCTTGATTTGGTTAATAATTTTAAATTATGCACCAATATCTAGACTAACTCAATATTTTTTTATAAATAGAAGGGTTTTCCCATTCATTTATCACCTTTTGTTGCCTAAAAATCACTCTGGTTCTATACTTTTGGTCTGACTATTGATCTACCATCATAGTCATATTTTGCTACCATTTTTGTCTGGGTTTTCTACACCATCAAGAGAGAGGAATTCTAGATCTAAAGTGCTGAGGACTTTCAAGAACCCATCCCATTGAGGAGAACTGGGAACACCCTCCTGTGTTTTCCTCCCAAGTGCCCATAATACAAAATTCATTCAACATATTCTTCTCTTTTCTATTGGATGCAAGGAGTAAATCTTGTTTTTTCTACTATTTAATGTCTTCTAATGCATAGATCTAGATTTTTGCAGCATTTATCTTGATCACCTAACTGCAGATCTAAAGACATTGGCAGTCATCTCTATTGTTAGGGATGTTGGTTATGCACAGCTAAAGTGGTCTTTTTTTGTATGCTTGGAATTAAGATTCATACTAACAAAAGTGTTAAAGTATCTACCTATCTCACCCCATCATATATCTGCAATTGTTGGTTCTTTTTCCCTGACCTAATTTCCTCTTTGACCTAATTCACTCATCCATCACCCAAATCAACCAATCAAAACCCATGTGCTACTATACCTAGCCTAAAACCCAATTCATTCAACCCTCTTGGTTGTGATCTCTTGGAGAGATCCCTCTCCTTCCTAGTAGGGCTAGCAACTTGGTGAGAGCTTGGTTTGTGGTTGTTAGGATATTCTGGCACATAGGAAATAGTTAAGAATAACTTAGTCTAGTGTAGAGTTAGGTAAAGTGTGTTTCTTTACTATGTACATTTGTAACTTATAATATGACGATCACAATTTGTAGTGATCCGACGGTTCACTCTCTCCTTGGTATTAACGACACTTGATCCGTCGCTTAACACCCGAATTGTCCATGATCTCTATTTAAAGAGCATGGAGGGTCATTTTTCCAATAACCGTTTATGAGAGAAACATATGTAACTTCTCTTTTTACATTAATAAATTGCCTGAAGTGGTTTTGTTGGCTCAGGCCGTGGACTATTTCCCTCTTCGAGGGTTTTAATCACATGATAATACTAGTGTTCTAATTTGTGCTCTGTTTATGAGCGGTGACCTTTTTTTTTAATCTACATAACTTACCCTGTAAATTCCTACATGGTATCAGAGCTATTTCGAGGGTCGCATACATTGTTGATCCAAATCCGAAGCTGGTTTGACTGCATGTGACTTTTTTTTTCTAGATCTACTATTTCTGAACATTTTCGAGTCTGGAGAACTACTATGTTGTGTCTGGAGCATCTGTTACAGTGAGGAACGCCTTTCGTTTCATGCGAAAAGGTTTTTGGTTGCCCAAGTTATGTCAGTTTAGATCTGAGGTATAAAATATTTGTTTTGTAGTTATATTTGTTAATAGTTTTGCTTATTTCGGTTCCCTCTGTTTATTTCAGTTTTTAGGTTTTATTTATTTTCTAGATATATACCCTCTTATTTCTGTATACCCCATTAGGGGAATTGTGAGGTCTAAAATTGGCCTCCCAAGGAAATTATAAAATATTAGAGGAAATAATAATATAAGATTTGATTACATTATCAAATTTTAGAGGGGAAAAAAGAAAAAATATTTTTTCAACTCGTATTTTCAACTTATCTCCCTATGGGTTTACTCAAATTTCAAGTGGAAGCACTCGTTGGATGCATAATTTTATTTCTCATTCAATGAATACCAATGTTGCATACTTTCGATGGACCCTGCTACATAAAAAATGAGAAATACATGAAAAACATGATTGCAAACACGTTTTTTCATTTATTTCTCTTTTTTCGTTTAGCAAGGTCCATCGAAAGTATGCAACATGGGTACTCCTTGGATCAGGAATAAAAATTTTCATCCAACGAGTACTCCCGCCAAAAAATTGAGTAAAAGCTAAGGGAGATAAGTTGAAAATACGAGTTGAAAAAATAGTTTTATTATTTTATTATTTTTTAATATTTTTATTTTTTTACTCCAAAAATGGTGAATCAGCCCCCATGGTTGACATCATCATCTTGAATCCTATTGGTTCTTATAAAGTTTATTTTTTTTGTACATTTTTCTTAGGAGGCCCATTTTAGACCTCAAAATTCCCCTAATTTTTCTCTGCACTGTGTGCGATCTCGGAAAATTAGAAAAAGGAAGAAAAGATTTTTTTTCCTAGGTATGCTCTTTCCCCGCGTCTATGTGCGATCTCGGGAGATTAGAAATATTGAAAAATTAGATAGTTGTCGATAAGGCTAACCGAAAATCTAATATTTTGTCGTAAGGCTTGCACTTCGTTTTTTTTGTTAGAAAATTATATATTACAAAGCAATGCAACACATAAAATATGCGGAAAACACAAGCACACAAAACACATAAAACCATAGAGACACAGATATACGTGGTTCACCCAGTTTGGGCTACGTCCACCCCAAACAACCAGTCCTTGATTTCTATTATCTAGCAAAATGAAGAGACACAACCTATAGCAGATTCGTTGTAATATCATCTGTTCTCTCTCACAGTCTCCCTATCTGTTTCTCGCTCTCAGAATACACATACAATACATAGCTGTAATACAATGCCCTCATGCAAAGCGAGGGGTTGCCTTCTAGGAAAAAAAACCCTAAACTAAAGATAACTTATACTATCAGATTATCCGCCTAATGAACGGCCAAAATTGACTAGAACTTACTATACTTTTACAAGGCAATTTTACATTTGTTTTTAGCTTTGGGGGTGTTGCCCTCGAAACCCCCTGCCAAGGGGGGGCTCCATAAACTCGTAGCCGCCCCCCCTTGGACCCCCCAGTTAGCATTTAATTATGACTGGCGTTGCTTCCCCATTAAGGTATAGGGGTCCAACGCTGTGATGCAAAATAAACAAGAAAATCAAGCTCCACACCCAACATTTTTTTGCTTGGATTTTTGTGTTTTTTGTGCACGAAAAAGCACGCACACCTTAGATTAAAAAAAAAAAAAAAACCTTCTTCCTTTCAAACAATTACAGAATCCTTTTACTATCTCACTTGGTGAGAAGTTAGTTTAGGAGAATAGAGGTATTGGGTTCAAGTCTCTTTCTCAAGCTTATTTTTGTAAAAAAAATTTTGTCAAAGGGGTGGGATTTTTTAAAAGTTGAACTTCATCATGAAATTTCAAATCGTTGTCGTAACTATTTGGCGTCTTCAACTCATTTTTGTTCAAAAGGCATAACTTCTTCATCCAGAAGCTGTTTTTCAAGCCTTTTTTTTTTTAATCATCCTATTTTTTCGAGATCTTTACATCAGTTATTTTCAGCTCTTTTCAGTTTCAGTTTTTTTTTTAAATCGAAAGTGCATGCCCGGTTATTCTTAACAGCACCAGTTATTTCCAATGGCTACCTCACATGGTAGATATACTTAGAAGTAAAGGGATTTATAAAATAGCCACAGGACATGGAACTAAACCTTCTGATGATGATAAAGTCGCTAAATGGGAAAATAAACAAGATCAAGCATGGGGTTTGATAGGAATTTCCATTTCTCAAGATCTATTTCATATCCTTGACATTGACACCCCTCATGAAGCCCTAGAAAAGCTAAATACTGTCTTTTCCATTCAAAATCAAATCAGGGCCCACTAGCTTGAAAATGAGTTGCTTACTTTGGACCCTAATAATTTGTCCTCTATTGAATATTTTTTGTCCAAATTCAAAACCCTTAGACTTATTTTAGAAGGTTGTAAGGTCAGAAAGGAATATGGTAGCCTCATCTATTGCATTCTGTCTAAGCTTGGCCCTACATACTCTGTATTTGTTTCCACCTTTCATTCTACTAGAGAAGCCATCATTTCTTTAGGAACCACCTACAAGAACCCCTCTTTTGATGCCTTTTGTGATTCTTTGATAAGGGAACAAGAAAAACTCTTACACCCTGGTATTATCACTTCTGTAAATGCTTCTAAGAAAGCCTTAACAGCCCAACAGCAATCATATCAAAATAATCCCAAGAAGCAGTATCCTAAAAAGTATGGTATGAAACCAAACAAGGGTCCTAAGCAATTTTAGCCGCAAACTAAAAAAGCAACTCACCAAAATGATAAGGCAAATAAAAAAAAAGAGAAGAAGACATATAGACATTGCAAATTTTGTAATCATGATGGCCATATAGAGTCCAAATTTTTTAAGAATATGGAAGCCTTAGAAGCAGCAATAAAGAAGCACAACTTCAATTTGGAGCACTCTTCACCTTCATCTTCAGGAATGGCACTTTCTTATGTGGTTGTCAAGCATCAAGATCTGGTTATGCAGTAAATGTATCTTCTTCTTCTCATTCTCATGAGTGGTTCATTGATTCTGGAGCTTCTTACCACATGTCCAAAAACAAAGCCATGTTTTCTTCTTTAAATGATTATAACACCAAACATATTTATGTTGGTGATGATATATCTCTTAGTGTTGTAGGATCTGGAACCATTCATCTAGATAATGGTCAGTTTAATGATGTACTATGTGTTCCTACCTTGTCATGCAACCTTCTATCTATTTATCAGATAACTCATTCAGGTGAAGGGAAAATAGTAGAATTCTCACCTCATGATGTTTTAATCAAGGACCTCAAAGATCCTAAACATATTTTAGCTACTGGCATTGCTGATGATTCCACAAGGTTGTATAAGTTTGACAACTTTGGGTCATCATGTCTTCCCTCCGTTTTTGTTGCTCATAATGATGAAGTGAACAAACTTTGGCATGAGTGATTTGGTCACTTAAACTATTGCTGTCTTCGAACTCCATGTAAAGAAAATATGGTGACAGGTCTTCCTATGGTATCTTGTCGAGATGGTGTTTGCTCCGGATGTGTACTTAGAAAATATCATCGGGATAGTTTTGATAAGAGGTATGCTTCAGGCCCTTTGCAGCTTGTGCACAGTGATTTATGTGGTCCACTTCCTGTTGTTTCTTTCTCTGGTTGCAAGTACTTCTTAACTTTCATTGATGATTTTTCCAAATGCACTTGGGTATACTTCTTAAAACTCAAGAGTGAAGTTTTTAACATGTTCTTGGCCTTTAAGGCCTTTGTTGAGAAACAATCTGGACATCAAATTCTTAAGTTAAGATCAGACAATGGCGGAGAATATGTTAACAAAAAATTTATCAACTTCTGCACTGAGCATGGCATTCAATTGCAACATACTGTTCCATATACTCCACAACAAAATGGTGTAGCTGAAAGGAAGAATCGCACCTTAAAATAAATGGCTAATTGTATGCTTCAATCTAAAGGACTTGGTCTCAATTTTTGGGCAGAAGCCATTAACTATGCAAATTACATAGTAAATCGCACTCCTACTAAAGTTTTAAAGAATATAACTCCAGAAGAAGCTTGGAGCTCAATCAAACCAGATGTAAGTCACTTTCATGTTTTTGGAAGTGATGCTTGGGCCCATATTCCGGATGCGAAACATAAAGCCTTAGAACCTAAGAGTGAAAAATGCATTTTTGTTGGATATTCTGAAGATGTCAAAGGATATAGACTTCTTCAACCAAAATCCAAAAATATTATCATTAGAAGAGATGTAAAATTTGATGAAAATATATCGGCCTGTGAGCCTAGTTCAGCAAGTGTGCCACCTTTGGCCTGCGAGCCTGATTCGGCATATGTGCCACCTCTCTCTCTCTCTTCTATTTTTAATAGCATTCCTTCTAGTTCAGATGATGACAGCGAGGATGACAATCCTCCTCCACCTCTTGAAATTATTCCTTTTACTCCACAGCTTCCAAGATGGGTCCGCTCTACTCGGGATGCAGCAGGTTCTCTTGCAGGTGACCCTGTCGTTCGACGACGTACACGTTCTCAGTTCGAAAGAGCCTCTTCCTTATTGGCTCAAGTTCCAGAAAATCCTAATCCAGAAACCTTTGAAGAAGCCTCCGATCATCCAGATTGGGATGAAGCTATGAATGAATAATATCGTTCCTTATTGGCGAATGATACTTGGGATCTTGTTCCTCTTCCAAAAGGAAGAAAACTTGTCAGATGCAGATGGGTTTACAAAACCAAGTTTGGACCAAATGGAAAAGTGGATAGACATAAAGCTCGTCTTGTCGCTAAAGGATTTTCACAAGTTGAAGGCATTGACTATACTGAAACCTTCTCCCCTGTTGCCAAAATGAATTCTATCTACCTTGTTCTTTCCCTTGCTGCCTCCTTTAAATGGGAAGTCCATCAGATGGATGTTAAATCTGCCTTCTTACATGGAGATTTGCATGAATAAATCTACATGGAACAACCCCCTAGCTTTATCCAAAAAGACTCCAGCCTTGTTTGTCGCCTTAGGAAGTCTCTCTATGGTCTCAAACAAGCTCCTCGGGCTTGGTATGCCAAAATGGATAGATTTCTCTTAGATAATGGCTTTTATAGGTGTCATTCTGACAACACTGTCTACACCAAGAAGGTGGGTAATTCCTTCACCATCCTTGTTCTTTATGTTGATGATCTTATCCTTACTGGTAGTGATCCAAACCATATAAACCATGTGAATTCTAGCCTCAAAAATAATTTTGAAATGACAGACTTAGGACACTTGCATTATTTCCTTGGTCTTCAAGTCTTGCAATCCAAGGAAGGCATTACCCTCTCTCAGTCCAAGTATGCCTATGATATTCTACACCACTTTCACATGGAAGACTGTAAGCCAGCCCCTTCTCCCTTTCAGTCTGGAGTCAAGCTTTCAGTCACTTGTACTACCCCTGAAGTTGATGCTACCTTATATTGTCAACTTGTTGGTAAACTTCTGTATCTAACCCATACCCGTCCTGACCTTTCCTTTGCCGTTGGTCTTGTCGCTCGGTTTATGCACCAACCTCATGAAAGTCACTGGAAAGCAGCTAAAAGAATACTTCGATATATTTGAGGTACAGTTCAGTTCGGGATTCATTACAGTGCAGGAGCATCTCCATTATTGATTGGTTTCACTGATTCTGATTGGGCTGGTGACCCTGATGATCGAAAGTCTACTGCAGGATATGTATTCACTCTTGGTTTAGGACCTATTACTTGGTCTTGTAAGAAACAAAGTGCCATCTCTCTTTCTTCAGCAGAAGCAGAGTATCGTGGTGTAGTTGAAGCCAGCAAGGAAGCCATGTGGCTTCGTCAGATTCTGTTTGAATTTGGTCTTCATCAGCAGCATCCAACTACACTTTGGTGTGATAATCAGAGTGCCATTCAGCTATGTAAAGATCCAGTTCAGCATCAGCGTATGAAACACATTGAACTCCACATACACTTCATCAGAAAGCTCATTCATGATTGTGTTCTTGAAGTGCAGTATTGTCCGACCAATGATCAAGTAGCCGATATCTTTACGAAGGCTCTCACAGAAGCGAAGTTTACCAAACTTCGATCCATGCTTGGAGTTCAGGAAAGTTGTCATTAAGGGGGGATAGGCTCTAATGCCTCCTTCGTTCTCCTATTGTGTCACTTTTGTAAATCCTTCAATCCTATCCCAATTTGTTCTTAAGAGGGGATGTTAGGATATTTCGACACATAGGAAATAGGCTCCTTTTGTGTCACCTTTGTAAATCCTTCAATCCTATCCCAAGTTGTTCTTAAGGGGGGATGTTAGGATATTCCGACACATAGGAAATAGTTAAGAATAACTTAGTCTAGTGTAGAGTTAGGTAAAGTGTGTTTCTTTACTATGTACAACTATAACTTATAATCTGACGGTCATGATTTGTAGTGATCGGACGGTTCACTCTCTCCTCGGTATTAATGACAACTTGATCCGTGGCTTAACACTTGATTGGTCCATGATCTCTATTTAAAGAGAGTGGAGGGTCATTTTTCCGGTAACCGTTTATGAGAGAAACATATGTAACTTTTATTTTTATATTAATAAATTGCCTGAAGTGGCCACGTTGGCTCAGGCCATGGAATGTTTCCCTCTTTGAGGGTTTTAACCACGTGATAATACTGGTGTTCTAATTTGTGATATGTTTGTGAGCAGTGACCTTTGGTTTTTGATCTATGGAACTTACCCTATAAATTCCTACAATGGTTACCTTTGCTGGTCTCTTCTCAGCCTCAGAGATCCGGTGGAGTGATAACATAATCCACCTTCCAAAAAAAGAGGTATATTCTAGTATGTACAGATTATGTTACTAAATGGGTAGAAGCTAAAGCACATTATTTTACTATTGAAAATGTTGTAGTTTCATTTCTTTTTTAGAATATCTTGACTCGTTTTGGTGTCCCAAGGGAAATTGTAACAAATCAGGGAACACAATTCACATCTATAGTAGTAGATAAGCTAGTGGAATAATATAAAATCAAGCACCGAAAGTCCACTCCATACCATCCATAAGAAAATGGGCAAGTTGAATATAAAAACAAGGTGATTGAAGCCATTCTCACCAATACTATACACTTGTACAGAAGGGATTGGGTAGAAAAGCTTCTAGAAGCTTTATGGGCCTACAGAACTACATGGAGGAGCACTACAGGACATACTCCCTACGAACCTGTTTATGGAAAGCAAGTCTTATTTCCAATAGAGTTCTAGATCCATACCTATAAAACAACAATCAAGTTGGGACTTGACTTATCAGAAGCACAAAAGCAAAGGATGGGACCACTTAATGAGCTTTATGAGATAAGGCAAGATGTTATCCAGAATACTAGCTTGGTTCAGCAAGATGGCATGAAAAATACATCAAGGAAAGAAAGTTTGATCCTGGAGACTGGGCACTACTCTTCGACTCAAAATTCAATAATTTTCAAGGGAAGTTTAAAACTCATTGGCTTGGACCCTATGAGATTTAAGAAGTTTTTTAAAATGGAGTAGTTAGAATCAATAATATGATGAAGAGAAAATTCCTCTATTAGTAAATGGACACCAACTCAAGATCTATCAAAAGCCAATGACAAAAGAGGAATTTGTCAATATTTTCCAAAACAACTCTGCTTTGAAGTTGGTTGAGAATAATTCTTCTTCTCAAACTTTAAAAAAAATTCTTCTCTTTCCTTTCCATTAAAAAATAATAATAATAAAAAATAAATAAAAAATAATAATATTAATAAATATTGTACAAACATGAAAACCAACAGATCGCTGACATGTTTTATATAGAAAATTCAAGGTGAAAACCAAAATTATTATGGCACCTTAAATTTTCTCTTACCCATTTTTCTAAAAAAAAATTATTCTTCCAGCACCCTTTCTTAAAAGAATAAGTGACCTACTGAATTGATGATGTTTTGCAACTTTGACAGGTTTCTGCAACTTTGACCAGTTTCTGCAACCAATTTTACAAAGAACATTTGATGATTAAAAAGGAAGAATTGTTTGAATTCTTATGATACAGAGCACCTACAAGATGACAGCCAAAGGTTAGCAAGCAAATAAATCAAAGGTATGTAATACTTTAATTTAATAATAGGGGTCAACATATTACATGTATGAATTATACAGACATAACATTACTAAAAAAATCAAAATCATTATTGTGAAAGCTGATAGTATCATGACAAATCCCTCATAATTCACCACTTCCCTTTTTGCCATCATATCACGATTCAAGTCCTAATTCATTGATTTGATCACTACCTGAATCATAAATATGAATGTCTAACGGCTAATTCATTCACATATACCTTCATTTTTTACCGACCTGCCCTCTCATTTTTCCATCACCCTCAACCTTTTCCGCTCCAAAGAAAAACCCTACCAAGCTGATTATCCCGTCATGCAAAACAATTTCTCAAGGTGAAACATCTTCCAACCATGGGTGTGATTATCCGAACAGAGCCAATAGGGAAGAAATTTTTGGAAGGATATCCACAAGTAAGGGAATTATTATAGAAATCACAGTGGCTAGAATTCATGGAAAATTTTGATGGTTTCCACATGGAAGTCACCAAAACTTTTTTGAGGATTTTTGATGGCGTAGATGTGGAAATAAGCGATATTAAATTTACAGTGACATAATCTCTAATTGCAGAAGCCATTAGATTTCCTTGTATAAGAGAGAAATGGTTCAATAACAAAGGAATCAAAGGAGATGACTGGAGGGTTTTCTTGAAGAAACCAAGCATGGATATTACTGTCTTCAGGAAAGGCATTCCTATCTTTGCACTAAAAGGTAAGTGGAGGAATTTTCTCTTAATCATCCAAAAAAAAAATACTTTTGAAGGTCGATTAAAATGTGTGTTTTTCTATAATATAATTTTATTGATGAATTTTCTTGTAGAACATGAAATTAACATTCCATATTTCTTGTTGAATAGTCTTAAAAAGATGTCAAGGAATGTTCAAAAGAAAATTCAGTTCATAGAAAACACAATGTATCACCATGGGCTATTCAAAATACTTTTGAATTCCATCTTCAAAGTATAGGGGATACATGGGAAACCTTTATAGTAAGAAATAATTTTGAAAAAGAAACAAATGAACAACCAAGTAGTAGCAGAATTCTGAGGAAAAGGAAGGTTGAAACATCATTGGGACAAAAACCACAGCAGCAACAAGATTTGTTAGAAGGTGGCATACCAATTGCAGAGATTTTAAAGAAAAAAAATAAAAAAAATGTTAGAAGAAAGAAAGCCAGCAACAAAACAAAAATTTCACCCCAAAAAAAGCCTAAAACTCAAAAGACCCCTGTCATAGGACTAAGAATAAGTATCAGGCTAAACACAATGAAATAAGAACCCTCAAAACATGTAGAGCACATTGATTTGGAGGTAGAAGAAAATTCAGTGAAATTTCCAAGATCATCACCACCTGCCTACATTTCACCTCCTCGGAGTCGAGGACAAAGTTTAGGTATATATCCCGTGCAACAAGAGATTTATGATTACATAGAATCATTGGAGAAAATATAAGTAGCCATGTGACCAATTCCAAATCAAGAAGAAGAGAAGGATCAGTTTAATGAACCACAAGAACCTACAGTACTCGATATCCTGAGAAATGAAATCTTTGAACTAGAGACATTAAACATGTATATTAAATGTGAAAATCAATCTTTGAAAGCTAAAAATGAAATTCAAATTGCCAAGAATGATAATATCACACTACATTTAAGTCTATGGTACAAAAAGAATAGGAAATAGAATAAATACAATGTGGCCACGAAGAAAAAAACCATTAATCGGAAATACAAAATCCTTATGAAGAAACCAAGGATGGCAGTAACTAAGAAGAAGGTGAAAAAGATAAAATTAGATGTACTAGAAGAAGTGTCCAAGGATATGTAGTAAATTAACAGAGATGATAAATTTTGTGTTTTTATGAGGACATACAAAACCTTCAATGTGGGGGAATGTAGATTCCCAGAATTTTTTTTTTTTGACACCCTTTTGCATCCATGTTTTCCTTCTTTTCTCATCACTATGAACCTAATAAAGGTAGCAATCATATGATATTGATAAGGTAAAAAAATTGTGTGTCATATTTTTCATATTTTCTAATATGCCCTATTGTTTTGTTAAATATTACATTCATCTACAGAATTAACATAATTCCACAACTATTTTACAGATCCATAGCTACCTCCATTGATAATAGGGTTCCGATGCACCAGCTCAGCAAAGGAGTATATGGTTAGTCAGATAATGATTCCTTCAAGGATATCCTCCTGATGATCTTACTGTAAATTTTGAATGAGTGTCCAAACCTCTTCATCACTCTTCCATTCATCCCTTTCTTCGGTTATTCACTCAGGTTCGATAATAGAAATGGCACAAAGCAATGCTTCCACATCCTCATCCTTCCTTGAGAGTGCATTTGCAACAACATTTTTCTTCCCTTTTTTGTATATGATCTCAAAGTCATAACCCAACATATTTGCGACCCATTTTTGCTACTCTTCTAAATATAATCTTTGTTTCAAAAAGTATTTAAGACTACCATGATCTGTTTTTACCTTGAAGTGTCTTCCCATTAGGTAAGGTCGCCATTGATTTAGTGCATGTAGTATTGCCAACATTTCCTCCTCATAAATAGGTTTTAGCAAATATTT